>CM072813.1:50597634-50921924 GCA_036937905.1 Salvia rosmarinus
TTCAATCAAACAAGAAAAGATGTCCGTGAGTAGTATGATCGCATCTTTGTGATATGTCAAGATATGCTCCCGACTTGAGCACGATCATGAAAATGTCGTAAAATTTCGATCCGGTCTAAGGTCGGAAATAAGAATGTCTCTCGCTAGTCACGGCGATTGACATACATCAAGCTCTTAGTCGGCATTGACATTGAGGCGCTATGCCGAGGACAAGCCAACAGACTCAACGACAATAATGTCGACAGGTAAAGAAAGGGAAGGAAATTTTAGTAACAACAATCGAGAGAATTTTGGGAATGCAAACAATAAGAGGCCATGGCAAGGAACATGGCTATGTAGGCAAGTGGAAAAGGCCAGATTTTCCACACCAATGAGGGGCCACAAGAGTAGATAAGGGCTCTTCCTTGTCGAATGCCATAAACAAACAGGAGGTGCTGGGTACTAGCATTGCTTTAAATGTGGTAAGGGCCACTTGCATATGATTGCCTGAATACGCCGAATAGCGGAAGGCCAAACCACCGCCATGCCCAACCACTGTGGCTATTCAATATCAGCCCCAACCTCAAAGCAGCACCACAACAAAGAACGACGATAATGTACAACAAGAAATGGAAAGAAAGCAGTACCACGATAACAACAATGTAACCAAGAACGGCAGCACTCCCCTCAACTGCACAAAGCTAGAGCTTATGCTCTACATAGGAGGCGAATCTAGAACCGTGAAACCCGGTATGGGAAAACTTCAACATACCTATTATACTGCTCGACACGGTGCTCACATTCTTTCATCGCAAGAGCATGTGTTGATATGTTAGAACTTAAATCGTAACAAGCGATCAGAAATAAGAATCTCTTCACCCATAGGAGGATTATGACTCACTCATGTTTGCTCGAACCAGAGTTGAACCTATGATCACTTAAGGTTCTAGCGAATAATAACATAATACCCATGGGCGATGTAGACATAATCCTAGGAATGGATTGGTTAGCCGAAACCATTCTACAATCCTTGTAAGGAGAGGAAAATTTGCTCCATTTTCCGACAAGAAGCTACGAGCCATGGAATCAACATGGGAAGAAGATCCCGATTATATCCGCTCAAGGCAAGAAGAATGATAAACAAGAAAGGAAGTGCATTGCTTGTTTATTTGAATGGAGAAGATAAAACAGATAAAGGTTGGGGATGGAAATTGTTCAGAATTTCGTGTTTTCCCGAAAATCTACCTGATTACCCCGACAGGCTTGAATTCACCATCGATCCGGAACCCGGATCAGCCCCAAGGTCGTGGCCCTATCGAATGGCTCCAAAGGAACTTCAAGAATTGAACATCCAAATTCAAGAGCTGTTGGACCTAGGTTTTATCGCACCTAGCGATCACCTGGGAGCACGCTTATTTGTTAAAAGAAAGATGGTTCCTTAAGTGCATCAATTATCGGAACTAAATAAACCGACACTTGAGAACAAATATCCACCGCCAGGATAGATGATTTGTTCGATCGCCACGAGGAGCAAGCAGTTTCAAAGATCGACCTTAAGTCAAGTTATCATCAACTTAAGGTACGCACGTAAGACGATCTAAAACCGCTTCCTAACAAGATATGGCACTATGAATTTATAGTTGTCCCATTCGGATTAATAAATGCACCACCGATTCATGGATCTCATGAATAGAGTGTTCCATCCATACTTAGAAAATTTGTCTTAGTCTTCATAGATGATATTCTCATCTATTCAAGAACGATAAGAACATAGGACACTTGAGGACGGTTCGAAACCTTAAGATCCGAAATTGCCAATCATGGAAGTAATTATTGGACACACAATAAGGAAGTGGATCGAAATATGACAAATGATGGAAATCGCCAAGAACCCAAAATGATGTTTAGATCTATTCTGATGAGATTCATATGAAATGGATCATACATCCAGGGAATTAAATTTATTCGCCGGGAATAGCGAAGAGTGTTTCAAAAGAAGAAGTTAACTAGTGCAAAGATAGCAGCCCAGTAAAGTTCAGTCTATAACGATGCTTTAACGGACTAGGTTGTGTGTTAATGCAGAAGGAAAAGTGATAGCCTACGATCACTACAACTTAGACCACATGAACGAATTATCCAACTCATGACCGAACTAGCAGCAGAGTACATGCACTAAAGATATGGAGACACCACGCCTAGGAGTGAGGTGAGATCTTTATAGATCATAAGAGTTTGAAATACTTCTTCGAGCAAAGAGATTTAAACACGAGGCAAAGAAGATGGCTCAAATTAGTAAAGGATTACGACTTTGGAATAAATTATCACCCAGAAAGGCAAATGTGTAGCGATGCCTTAAGTCTTAAAAATCAACCCAATTGGGAAGTCTCTTTAAAGAGAAGAGAAACTCATCAAGAGTTCGAAGAACGAAGATAGAGATGGTTGAAAACCGAGACGATCATGAGTCGACACACGTCACAATGACGCTCGATTTGAGGAAAATGATAATAGACGAACAAAGGAAAGATGAGAAATTGGAAAGAACAAGGGTCAAGATAAGAACTCATGGCTAAAAGATTTTAGAGTCACCGACAACGCCATATTGTTGAGGAAAGATTGTTCATTCCAAACAATAACGAGCTCAAACGAAATCATGAATGAAGCTCATGATACTCCTTATACAGCCCACCCAGGCAGATTAAGATATATCAATACTTACAGAAAATTTTGGTGGAAGGCATGAAACGAGACGTAGCCTCTTTTGTAGAGGTCTTGTTTGCACAACAAAGGGCGTATGCACCAACGACCCCATGGAAAGTTATACCTTTGATATACCGAATGGAAATGGGATGATATAGCAATGAATTTTGTTACGGTTTCCAAAGAAAAGAGGAAACATGCTATATGGGTAGTAAGTCGACTGTGTACTATTTTCACGATCTGACATTCATGGATCCGATAAGTTAGCCCGTATATGTAAAAAATTGTACGCCACATGGGTACCAAAATCTATCACATCCGATAGAGATTCCAAGTTCACTTAAGATTTTGGGTCACCACAAAAGGAATTGGGCACGGTTGAATTTTAGCACCGCTTTCATCTACTGCATCATGGACAATCGGAGGACGATTCAAACACTTGAGGATATGCTAAGAATAGTAGTGTGGATCAGGTGCAAATTGGGAGTATGTTTTGCCACTCATCGAGTTTCATACAACAATAGTTATCAGCAACTATTGATATGCCCATATGAAGCATTATATTGAAAGAAATCGATCACGCTTTATTGGAATAAGAGGAGAATTTAACAACAAAGCGAGATGATTGAAATTGTTCGCCAAATTAGAAGAATAAAAGAAGCTCAAGATAGACAAAGTCCCACCGATACGCTGAGATCCGAGCTACATTTGAATGTGGAGATAAAGTCTTTCTTAAAGTTTCTCCATCCAAAGGAATTATAAGATTTGGGGTGAAAGGAAAATTGAGAACACGCTTTATAGACCCACGAGATCCTAGAAAGAATAGGCCAGAGTTTATAGATGGTCCGCCAAGTTTGGGAATGTACATAATATTTTCACGTGTCAATTAAGAAAGAGTGTATGATCCGAAACACGTGATCCATCATGACGACGTGATCCTCAACCCGATATGAGTTATGAAGACGAACCCACGCTATTTTAGATCGTAAGGTTCACAATTAAGAACAAGTCCATATCCCTAAAGTAAGCTTGGAGACATCATGGACAAGAAGAGGCACATGGAGCTTCAGGATGCCATGAAGGAACGATACCCCAAACTCTTTATAGTATGCAAATTTCGGATGAAATTTTCTTCAGCGAGAATGTAATATCCCAAGTTTTAAAGCTTAATTACGATAATAAAAATCGAAATTGGTTTCGCTCGATAATTGAAATAGTAATTTATCAAGATTGATTTCGATTATTTATAATACGAGGATTCTTATATCATATTCACTAATGATTAGTGAATTAAGGAATATAGTTTATATTATTCCTTCGAAAGTATTATTCTAACATCGATTAAATGTCGATAGTTAGTCTTACGATATTTTTAAGTGACGGCTTAGAATTAAATTTCTTATTAACGAAATGAAGGAATAAAGTGTTTACGACCTTATTATGAACATTTTGAGATGATTCGATTATTAACGCTTGAGACGATCGAATGTCGACGCTTAGAGACGATTCGAAAACTTAGTCTATCAATTGAGGAATTATAATATTCGAATTCCTATGATTATTTTATGTAATAAGAGAATTATTCATCATTAAAATAATGCTAGAAAACTAAGGAATAAAGATTGAATAAAGTGAGCTAATTTTCAAATTGTGGTTTCAAGATTGTGGTTTGTAGATAGAATCGTTCTAATTATTTTCTATGATTTAATATATCATCTAGACTTATAAAATGTCACATAGCTATATATTAGCTATTTGTTACAAGAAAATAAAATGTATAGATTATTATATATATATATAAATGAAAATATGGTTTCATAGTGTGAAATGAATTAAATTGCTATCCAATTGATGATGATATGTAATAATTATCTTAATAAGATATTTTTATGGATAAGCTAAGGTGTAATATGTTGTGAAGTGGGATGAATTTAATCCCTAAAGTGCAAAAGTTTAAAATTGAGAAGAAAATGATAAAATTCAAGGCTATGATTAGAGAGTGATGTCTATGATAGTGATATATCAATTTGTATTTTATCACATGAAATTAAAATATCATATCCTTTGTTAAGTGATGACCGAAAATTTTAAGAAAAAAGGTAAACAAGTGTGAACATAAATTAAAAATCAAGTGTATATTGACTTTTCAAAGGTTGATTTTTCCTAAAGTATTAATATGATTATGCTTGATAATGACACATATGATTCATGAAATATAGTATAAGAGAAAATAAATTCATCTCTTTATTTTAGGACATCGATGCATATATATATGTATTAATGGTGATTTTCTTAATTCTTTGATAATTATGAGAATAAAATGGATATGTATTGATTATGAGATAAGATGATATATAAGCAAAAAATATAAATTTTGTCCTACATACTAAGAAGGTCAATATATATATATATATATATATATATATATAGTATAGTGTGGTGGTGTACAAAGTGTTGAAATTTCTTTATTTCATGAAATGATAGTTGTTCTTTAAATTATCATATATTTAACTTTTATATGATATAATATGATATTTAATGAGGTGAATTATTAAAACACAAGTGGATGTATTTATTCTTTGAAATAGCGAAACCTATGGAATAAAAGTATGATTTTGTATAATTTTGAAATTGATGTAAGGTGTATTAATTAAGTGATAAGGTAATGATGAAGCCGTAGAAGACATTAACACAGAACAAATGGATTATTTCTCTGGAGGATTTCAAGACGTAGATGTATGAAAATACATCCCAAGAGTTATAGGAAGAAAGGAGAATGAGTTCTTCATCAAACAAGAACGAATGTCAAGAACGGACACGATCGCATCTTTTGCGATATATCGAGATATGCTCCCACCAAGTGAGCACCGACATGAAAATGTCCGAAATTTAGATCCTTAGGCATGAGATAAGAATGTTTCGCAAGTCACACGACCGACTTATACCAAGCTCTCACGCGCAATCGGATATTGAGGCAAGAATGCGAGGACAAGCCACATACTCGCATATAAAATACCGGTGATAAGGGAAAGAGAAAGGAAGGAAACTTCAATAATTTCAATCGAGGGAACTTTGGGAGTCGAGTAACAAGAGGCCATGGCAGGAATATGGCGCTAAGGGCAGATGAAAAGACCGATATTTTCCACACCATAGAGGTCAACAAGAGCAAATGAAGACTCTTCCTTGCCCATAATGTCATAGATCGCACAAAGGAATGTGCCTAGCGGGCGCAGTGCTTTAAATGCGCTTGAAGGGTCACTATGCAAATGATTGTCCGTGAAACGCCAGAGAAATGGAAGGCCAATCACAGCCATGCCCAACCACTTAGGGCATACAATATCACCACAAAGAAGAACGATCAAAGCAATGACAAGAAGACCACGACAACAACAAGAAGACAAGAACGACAACCACCCCGCCACCACACCCAACCAAGCGAGCTTATGCTCAACATCAAGGCGAATCTAACAAAACCAGAAACCTCGCGTATGGAAAACTTCTCAACATACCTATAATACTTTTGTTCAATACGAAAAGCTTCACATTCTTTCATAGCAAAAGCATTGTAGATATGTTAGAACTCAATCGAACAAGCAAATCAGAAATGAGAATATCTTCACCATAGGAGGATTACGAGCACTCAGCTGTTGCTCGAACTTAGAGTGAACCTAGATCACTTAAGGTTCTAGCAAACAACCAACATAATACCTATGGGAGACGAGACATAATTCTAGGAATGGATTGTTAGGAAAACCATTCCACAATCCCCGCAAGAGATAAGATCTCATTTCAATCGTCGAAAAGAAGCTACATTCCATGGAATCAATATGGAAGAAGGTACCAATCATATCTCGCATGGCAAGGAGAATGATGAACAAGAAAGGATGTCACAGATTTTGTTTACCTAAACGGAGAAGAGAAGACAAGAAGGTCGAGGATGTGGAAATTGTTCGAGAATTTCAAGATGTTTTTCCTACAATTTACCAGATTACCCCGACAAGCTAGAGTTCACCATCGACCGGAACCGTGATCGCCCCAAGGTCGAAAGCGCCTTTATAGAATGGCTCGAAGGAACCGAAGAAATCAAGATTCAAATTCAATAGTTGTCGGATCTAGGTTTTATTAGACCCAGTGTATCACCGATCGCCACTTTTCTAACACGAAAACGCAAGTATATAGGTAAGACGAGTATCGTATCCGTGGATTGTAACGGAAAATACGGTTAACAATCTAATCCTTCATCATTATCCAAGCGATGATTTGGTTTGATAGTTTTAGGGCTTCAATATTAAATCCAAAGCCAAATGTGACAACTTGAAAATAAATGAAAGCAATAAATACTCAAAGAGATAACAATCTAGAAAGACTAACCATAGGGATGCATTAATCCTACCCACAATGTATGTTTATCTTGCTCCTATTAACCATTTTAATCCGCATAAGATGGAAGATCACATATGTAACCAACAATTTCATTTAGATAATCGTAGCTTGATTACTAATTTTCCCTTATCGTACGCTCTAGGTGAAAATAAGCAACTCAAAAGGATCACAAAGAATATGCTTCCTACGAATGTTCCTATCTCGCCACGACTCAAGCGTTATTCCTATTATGCATTCAAGATCGATGACAATTAAACGGTTAAGTAATTAATCGGCAACTAGATATGCATCAAGATTGATCGAAATTAACACATATAATTAAGCACCAAGAATCATAAATCAATGCCTCGAAGGTAAAATTAATCAGTGAATCACAACATTTAGGATAGAATCATGCAAACCCTCGATTAGAAGAAAATTTAGCTGATATAATAAACGAAATAAAATACTAAATAATCATAGAGATAGGAATTAAATAGATAAAACCCATAGTGAGGCCGAAGAACAATCGCTGGTCTCAGATCCCAACCTCGTGGAAAACGGTAAACACGAAATTATTCGACAAAAGCATTCAAACCGACATTACGTAAAACTAGTGCGTAACAATGCAAAACTAATGCTAGATAAATCAAAGCTAGAGTGCAAAAATATGAAAGAACATGAAAACTAAGGAAAACGGATGAGAGGTCTGGGGCAGGGCTCATGCCCTATTTGTACGAGTTAGAAAACCCAATGACCCATCTGTTCACGTCTGTCCGAGTTGCATGGCCGAGGTCATATTGGATACGCGCCTGCTATCCTCGTCGCGCCAGATCCTACCGCTGCGGCGGTCGCGAGACATCATCCAGCGCCAATTCGCCGCGACCGGCTAGCGGTCTCGGCAGGCGCTAGCCCCTGCTTTTGTCCTTCTTTGCTCGTTTGCTTCCATGCTCGATTATCATCTTATAAGCCTACAAACATCAAAGAGGAACCCAAGAGCAGATCTTCCAAAATATATAAAAGCATTAAGATCCGATACATAAACGCACTTAATAGATCTAAAATCATCTTAAATTATCAATAATAAACGTAAAAACGCGCTTATCAAACTCTCAACTCAAGCGTTGTTCGCCTCAAACAAAACAAAACAGAATGAAAGAAAGACACAACAAAAGATCAACAGCGTGAAAGGTGATTACCATAATCAAGCCTCGTAAATAAATTAAAGCTCAAAAACATTATGCACATGACGACATTAGTCAACTCGACAATGTACAACCATTGAAAGCAAAAATCTCATTCAATTCAACCTCAACGGCATGTGTAAGATATAGGATACACTCAAACTCATAATGAAATTAAGGACGATATACACTCACACATCAATGCAATGCAAAATCTACCATAGTATGCGCTTTCTAATATCTCCACCACATCAAATGCATTCAAATTAGGATCAAAAGGTCTTTTCATAGGTTGTAATGGTATTGTTAAGGTAGGTCGATATATGACCAAGTGACTTAAACTTTACCCAAGCACCCCATTCATACTTTCCACCATGGACTTTGTCCATTTCCTTTCTTTCCAACATGCTAATTAAACGCTCATGCATACCAAGATACCAATCTTTGCTCATCAAACCTTTATGCTCACACTAGTCACAAAATATTTTTCTTTGCATTTTATTTTATAATAGAGCTTATAGGTCTATTGTTTTCAACAGAGGTACCATTCTTTTCACGTAAGCGCCCTCAATCCTAAGGACGGATTAACGAGGACTAATACTTGGAACAAGAATCAAGGAATATGAATGACGTTAATCATAGAATCAGGACATAATTCAAGTAAACCGAGAGGCTTCCACCATTAAATACAAGAACATATAATATACATGTGGAATTAGACCCACACTTTAACAAAAGATTCAAATGGTCTCGGGAATTAAACACAACATTAAAACATGAACTTAGTTCTATCGCAATGAAAGATGTGATACACATACGACGATGTGTAGTCAAGGTTTCTAACATATCATTATCAAAAGGGTTCCGTCACACACCCCATCCCGACCAACCCGAACTGAGGGGCTACTAATACTAGGAGTAGTATTTAGGGATTACACGGTAAATAAAATGGCAGAATAAACTAACATGCTTGAGGTAATATAAGGTGATGTTATAATGTTGAGTTTGAGCCATGACCCCAAACTCCGATCCGATGGGCCTCTGATAGATCATAACATAAAACATAAATAAAGGAGTTCGAGTATAGCGTGAGCCGTGAATACATATACGTATGCATACTGGCGTATAACCCAAACATTCAAGTGAACTCGTTCTCCTTCTTTTCTTATAACTCTTGGGATGTATTTCTCATACATTTCCTCTTGAAATCCTCCCAAGTGAATTCATCTATTTGCTCAGGTGTTGGGGTTTTCCTTGGGCTTCCCACCGTAAATCGGCAGTCCCATGAGTTGAAAAGTGATCAAGACGGCCTCTCTTGTCTTTGTCAAATGAGAAAATCGAAAATTCTCTCCATGGTTCTTACACATTGCTCGGCCTCGTGCGATTTCCTTTCGCTAAAGAAGGCGGATTTTGTCTAAGAAATAATTCTTGAGCCTATGATCGGGTGGAGGTGGGGTGTTTGTGGTATAACTTCTTCTTGGGTTGGGGAACTCGCCCTTCTCCTACCCCTTCTTCTAACTTGGTTGGTTGCGTCTGGCGGCATTCGATATTATAAAGATAAAATTAGCACTCGCATATCGTTATCACAGTTCACATATATAAAATCATCATACAATCTCATCATAAAACAATTTTAGAAAAACCATTCATCCTTTTCATGCTTATTTGCCACAAAAGCCCATCTAGGGTCATCATGCATATATAGGGAAAAATTGCCTCAAAGATTACTGTTATGTATAAGTCATCAGACTCAAAAGAAAGTCAAGTACATACTGTGATACCTTTCCTAACTTAACCATCATCAACTAACATACTAGATTACATATCGTTACCAAAAATACTATATTTCTATTTCCACTACCTTAACGTTACTAAAAACACTACACATATACTATACGATATACGTCCCATTTTGGTTGTCGATTCAAGCTTTCTACCAGTCATCAAACTCTCCATCTTCACCATCTTCCATGTTCACATTTAGGTTCCTATCATTTTCGGATTTTCTTCCGGATTCCCTTCTTGGTTCCCGTCTTCATTTTGGTCTTCTTCCTGATCTTATTCCTTCTCCGGTTCCTCTTCTTCTTCTGGATCCTCCTCAGGATCCTCTTCTTCCTCAGAGTCTTCATGCGAGTCCACCTCACGCGCTCGTCTACGAGAATGGCCTTCTCCATCATCTCCTATGGCAAACACATCACGCACTAGAACATAGTCGTCTCGAGGATCATACACCCTCATGCGCGCCGTCTGAGGATAGGGTTCAGCTGGAGGCGGTGGCGCCATCATCGGTGGCAAGACTGGAAGTGGTGATCGTGATGGATGTCAACCGACCGGTGGAGGAAAAGCTGGTGTCCCTAAATCTCTTGGTCTTGCCGCCCTTTCCACGTGTGTCGATTGTCCTCTTCTTCCAAGTACCTTGGTATTATGGGTCGACCTCTCGAGGCACCTCTAAGTACAACCACTCCGGCGTAATGTCGGCATGTCTGCTTCTCGGTGGAAGGTATGGTCCTCTAGGTGTAACTCTATAAACACTATAGACATAGCTCGGATGATGATGAATCTCGGCGGATCGGCGATCAAATCATAGCTACCATCGGCCGGTAAATGTAGTCACCCGATATCTCCATAGCATATCCTTCCCAATCACAAGGCAATCAAGTCGTGACGCTTAATGCCATCAAAATCGAGTCACACCATATTCATGTGGTCCGTCCGTGGACGGAGATAGTGCGTCAAGAATTCTCCTGGTCGTCGCCCAACACATTCTATAAGTACGGTATGCTCGAATCATTTCCTCTGGTGTAGCTCATGACCTAATCTCCTCTTTGTTTGTATAACGAGTCCTCGCCATCTAATATAGACAATACTAGCATAAATCAATCTAAATATATCGATAAGCGGATAAGTTAAGCGATATATCATTAAGCAAATAAAACAATCGAAACACATCGATAAGCGGATAAATGTCATCGCCGAGAGGTTCTTATATACAATGCACATCATAACTCTACTTATCCTACTGGGGAAATCCTACTTTCTAGTAGCATTCTAAGATTCTTATCACACTATAGAGTTCTCGTCCTATGTAAATCATAAGACTACATTCAACTGATTCTTTATCATATTCTTATTTCGCTTTCTAACGAAAAAGTCATAGTCATATTAGATTTCCGTCGTGTGTGAACATCCAAACGAAAGACTATACTCATGTCACTTATCTCATAGTGACATAAATCGTTTCATCATCATCCTTCAATCGTTTTGCATCTTGATCCCTTTAGTTTCTTCACTTTTGTTTTCGTTGTTCTTGTTTGAAAACTCGCATTGTTTTCATTTGATTCTAGCATTCGTTCTCGTATCGATCTTTTGCTTTCGATCTCGAATCCATCTTTACTTTTGTCTTCATGTCGTTCTTTTTCTTTTGTTCTCATAATGGGAGGAAGTTCTTACAATCATACTTCTATGTTCTTTTGCAAAAGTGATCATGCTTCTTATATCGTCTATGTTCTTTTGGGATAACATATTCATTTGTCATAATCAACTTTGAGATTTGAAATAAAATTTCAAATATTCAGAACATAGCTCGTTTGCACATGCGCATTTCTTTGAATTTCGAAAATTCAACATTTCATCTTTACCACATCATGTCCATTTTTGATCATTGTCATTCATTTCTATCTTTGATCACTTTGCGTAACTTCCATTTCCAACATCTTTCCATAACTTTCTTTTCAAATCATTTGTCATAATATTCATTGATTTCAAATCAATTGCATAACTTCCATTGATTTCAAAACAAAGTTTCGAAATTTCTCTTTTCAATCCCTTTTTCATAACATTCTTTTCAGTCAAACTTCATAACATTTCTTTACTTTTAAAACATGATTCCAATCCTTTTCATCTTTGAACTTTTCATTTCAAAACTTGAGAAGAAATCATTTACCTCATTCCGGTTGAGCTTGATGTGATGGAGTGTTGAGCACAGTCAGCTGATTTTTAGAAGTCTAGTGACTCGATCTAGACTTAACTTTTGAAAGAAGGTTTTGGATTCAAAGAGCGAACTGCTCTGATACCACTTTGTAATAGACCACTAGTACTAAGGACGGATTAGCAAGGGCTATTACTTGGAACAGGAATTAAGAGACATGATAGACCATTGAACATAGACTTGTGAGACATATATCAAACAAACTTTAGAACTTCAAACCATTAGAGATAAGCACACATAATTTACATATGAGACTAGACCATCAGATCCTTAACAAAAGGGATTCAACTGATCTGAATGTATTTAATAATCAACTTCAAAACATAACTTAGTGTTCTTTGCGGAAAACATGTGAATACACATACAACGATGTGTAGTCAAGGTTCTAACATATCGATGACAAAAGGTTTCATTGCTCGACACCTCCATCCCATCTTGACTCGACACCTTACGTTTAAAACAAACATGCGGTGAGTACAAGAATACACTCGGTGGACTCATGTCAAAATCATTTTATCAACTTTAAATTACCTTTGCCCATCACGGTAAGACAAGGGTTTTATTTGAAAAGGCCTTGTGCTTACTAAACATTTTCATCATTTCATAAACATTTATGCGGCGGACATATTTCCTTTAATATGTACGATCCATATCCTTTCCTTTCCTCATAACATCATCATTACTTGGTAAGTAGGCCTCCTTCTCGTCGTTGTGACCGCCGAGAATTGTCCTTTCAAAGACACAACACCCTTATGTGTACATCGTTAACCCTGGCGAATTGACCCTCCGGCATAGGATCCGAATTCGATTTTCATTCATAAGTTGGTAGCGAACCAACAACATTCATCATCATTCATGGATAGAATACATACATAAAAACATAAACATTTGGGCAGGTAATTAAATAAAATATTTCATCATCATTTCTTGAAATAAAGCATCGTAAATAAAATATTTCATAAACATTTTATTTTGATGAGTATAGTAAAGCCCACAGGTATGTATGCTTCTTACGAGACTTTTCCTTAACGTCAACGATCAAAATCGTCCCACTACGTGAAACTAGTTTAGTCGTCGGTCACATTTTTATTTTAGAACGTCAAAGTCTAATAAGCCTCGATACCCTTCTAAAATAATACTTCGCATCTTTTAACTAACTTAGTATGTCTTTTAACGCCCCATTCATGTAATAGACATTACTAAAATCTTTCTTTCTTTAACAATTATAAAATAATAATAACAATAATAATAATATTGGTAAATATTATATATAAGCGTGGAGGTAAAATTTGACGAGCAGACGGCATATACCCTATAAATATGTATATGCCAACACGAAACAACAACAAAACAACACCAGCAGAGCAACAACAACTAGGGACACAACCCTTAACAAAATATATACATATCTATTAAGCGTCATAGTATATCAAACATAGTTTTTAACGAAAACCATTTAAGGTTGCTCTTAACACACTCGAGTACTAGCATAGTTTGAAACATATTTACATAAAGCATGATCACGAGAGAATGTATGTGGAGCTAATTCCGTCGGCATCAATCGTCGACCTCTCGACTGCAAAACATATATGAAAATAGGGGATGTGAGCATGTAAACATACTCGGTGGGGAATACTGCGCAGCGGTTATAACCAATTGCGTAATGCACACAACATAATGAACTCTTCTTTATGATTACCCTTGCGGGTACTCATTATTTATCTCATTGGCGATTACCCGTGCGGTACTCATTATTTATCTCATTGCGATTACCTTGCGGGTACTCATTATTTATCTCATTGGCGATTACCCTTGCGGGTACTCATTATTTATCGCGTTAGTTGGCCCTTGGGGCCCTCGAGGTAATTCTTTAACATTGAGCCCCTTGTGGGCGCCGCCAGTGTAGATCGCTACACTAGACCCCTGTGGGTCTCCCCGAGAAGTACTTCTTTAACATTCTAGCTCACATGCATACACAAAACACAACAATGATTATAACCACACAATGTACTTACGGATCGAGTAAACCCCACCTCGTAGGCGTTTCAAAATAAAGCTCTTGTTTGGTTGTTCGTCCTGAGCTTGGATGTTACGCCACCTAAGACTTATAAAATTACTCTTAACTAAGTTTCATATGTCCAATTAAGTATATAAGACTCATCAACATGTACAAATGGTCTAATCTTAACTAAAAATCAACATTAGCTTATGTACATAACATATGTCTAACGTGAAAATTTGCACAAGACGTTGTCTATCTTGGATGAACCTTTATATATGCTTAAATATCATCAAAGATCACAAATCAATCATCAAAATCCAAAGATCAAAGCTTTAGCATTGTGACCCTAATTCGACATCAAACTAAAGTTTTCCAAATTTTGAATACGTCGGCCGAAAAATCCGAATAAATCATTTTAAGCTTTATTCATGGCATAGAATCCAAATATGAAGTCAAAATGATCAAATAAAATCAAAATTCAACATTACATGGTCTAGGGTTTTCGGCCAAAAAGGGGTTTTTCAACGGCTTCGATTTCAAACGTTTTTCTTGTTCAAAATATATTTATTTCAATCCAACAACACATACATGAACAAATATCAAGCATATAAACAACATAATTCAAGTTCATGACCCTTCATAATTTTCGAAAATCACACAACAATTCCAAAGAATGACATATGTTCAAAGTTTCAACGTTAAACTACTTGTCGGCAATTAATCCAACATAATATCAAGCAATCATCAAACAAAAACACATCCTCTTCACAAGTCATGAAAGGACAGAAAATTCATCAAGTTCATAAGTTCATATTTTTAAATTTTTCAAACCGTAGATACGTTCTAGAGATTGAATTATACCTGAATTCGAAGACCGATTGAAAATTTAACGGTTGGATCTTGAAATTCTGGAGCATGAAATTTTCGAAAATTTTTGTGTGTGTGTGTAGTGTGTGAAGCACGAAATTGGGGAAGAAAAATGTTGAAAATGATGAATAGTAGCTATTTATAATCTAATCCACAAATTTTTCTTTTATTTTTCAATTTATTTAATAAGGTGATTAATCACCATTTTCTAGAGAAATCCACAAAACTCTACACTTTTCTTCACACTTAAGGCATAAGATATGTATATTTACATATATGTACATGTATATCCATTTTATTACTTGTTCAAAATTTTTTAATCTAATGCATAACAAATAAACGTTTTAATCGATTCTTATATCCAAATCACTTAATATCATCAATTAATCACCAATGCATAAAAATTAAACTTTCATGCTAAATTCATAATTATAAATTACTAAGACATTTAAACTTATATTATCAAACTTTACATTTTCGCTAGGGCGCATCCTCGCTCTTGGCCGAACAACCTGTAAAAACGTTCAAAACTCAAATTTTTTTATTAGTTCACAATTTAAAGAAACATAATTCACTCTTTAAAATATATATATAAATACATATATATATATATATACTTTAAGAAAATATCTCGGGTATTACATCTTTTCATCGTACATCTTAACTTATAACTTTTCGTATTGATAGAGGCGAAATATGATTTACGACCTCATATTAATCATTTAGGTCAAACGTCGAACTTATACTAACGTCTTTCGATAAAATAATTTCAATTATGAATCGTCTCTTATAAAAGAGATATTCTTCTATTTCTAATACGTCTTACACGTATTAGTATATTTATTCAACGTATATCATATTTCTAAAAGACGTAAAACATAACATTGTTCACATACTAACGTATTTCGTACATTTAGACTTTAGTCAACAATTTTGACGTTCAATAACCATATAATTCGAAATTATTCACATATATATCTATCAATTACATATAAATCGATTTTTAATCGATTTCTAATCACATTATTATAAGTCTCGATTTTTCACGTTAATCAACAATCATACTCAAATTTCTTCCTAACTATGATTTAACTTGTACAATACATATCATTTTCACATCTTACGTCACATAACACAACGTTTCCACATAAACATAGTATACCTTATTTTAAAAATCACATAAATTCATAGTATGTCTAAAACATACTTTTAGAACATAATATGTGATTACACATGATAAAATAATTTTAAAACTTTCAAACCTTATAACATAAGGTTTCGGTCCTTTTGTATATATATATATCAAAACTTTTCCAAAAATTCCCATAATTTCATATAATATACTATATTAACATAGGATTAATAATATGTAATAACATTGATCATAGAAAAATTGTACATCACATAATTATACTATATAGTTTTGGTCATTTTGAAAATATAACAAACATTTTCAAAATTCCAATTAATTCACATAACACATAATCATCATCATGTATCATCACTATAACATAATTTTCATCATTCACAACTTATACACTAACATACCTTAGAACCATATTTTCGAAAGTTTTGACTTAGGTACAATTAATTTTCTAAAATTCCAATAAATTCATCCAACACTATATTATGAATCTACATCATTAATATGCTATAATATCATTCAAGCATGAATCATATATCAACATAGTATTTTTCATAATTTTCGGTAATTTCACAACATATACTAATGTTTTTCCTAAACTTCTACATAAATTTATATAAGCTTTATTATTACCATAGATCATTAATCCATGCTCAAATCAACAATTAAAAATCATTCTCATCAACATATGAACATCACATGTATTCGGTCATAGCACAAAATTTTTATACATGCTCAACTTTATACTAAATTCATAATATATGCTCACAATCATCATATAAACATATTTAATAAACATCCTAACATTATAACAATATTTTCGAATTTTTCAACATAAATAACATAAGTGCATAACATAAGATCTAATGGATGGATTTCGAAAATTTAAGCATGTATTCAAAGCTTGAACGATTTCTAACCTTTTAATCGGTGTCGATTTTCGACGACGAACGTTTTCTACTTAGAGTTTGAAAGAAATTTGAAGAACTCTCACTTATTTTCTCTCCGGGGTTCACGGTTCTTAGGAGCAAATGAGAGAGAAAAATGAAGCTTATCACTTAATATAGGGTGGTATCCCACTTGTGCAAAATATCAAAAATGCTTCACATAAAATCATAGAAATTTTTGCATATTATCCTCTCATTTTCGGTCCACTTGAGCTCAAATAAGACAAATTTTAATTGATCACATAACACTTTATTATGTCATACCTTATCACCTAATTCATACACCTTACATCAATTTCAAAAATTATACAAAAATCCTACTTTTATTCCATAGGTTTCGGCTATTTCAAAGAATAAATACATCCACTTGTGTTTTTAATAATTCACCTCATTAAATATCATATTATATCATATAAAAGTTAAATATATGATAATTTCAAAGAACAACTATCATTTTCATGAAATAAAGAAATTTCAACACTTTGTACACACACACACACACACACACATATATATATATATATATATATATATATTTCGGCCTTCTTAGTATGTAGGAAAAAATTTATATTTTTTTCATGCTTCAATATATCATCTTATCTCATAATCAATACATATCCATTTTATTCTCATAATTATCAAAGAATTAAGAAAATCACCACTTAATACATATATATATATATGCATCGGCCATGTCCTAAAATAAAGAGATGAATTTATTTTGTCTTATACTATATTTCATGAATCATATATGTCATTATCAAGCATAATCCAATATTAATACTTTAGGGAAAATCAACCTTTGAAAAGTCAAAAATATACACTTGATTTTTAATTTATGTTCACACTTATTCACACACCTTTTTTTCTTAAAATTTTCGGTCATCACTTAACAAAGGAGATGATATTTTAATTTCATGTGCTAAAATACAAGAATTGATATATCACTATCATAGACATCACTCTCATAATCATAGCCTTGAATCTTATCATTTTTCTTCCTCAATTTTCAAACTTTTCAGCACTTTAGGGATAAAATTCATCCCACTTGCACTAATTGATATTACACCTTAGCTTATCCATAAAAATATCTTATTAACATAATTATTATATAACATCATCAATTGGATAGCAATTTAATTCATTTCACACTATGAAACCATATTTTCGGTAGTTATATATATAATAATGCTATGCATTTTATTTTCTTGTAACAAATAGCTAATATATAGCTATGTGACATTTTATAAGTCCTAGATGATAAATTAAATCATAGAAAATAATTAGAACGATTCTATGCTACAAACCCTAATCTTCGAAACCCTAATTTTGAAAATTAGCTCACTTTATTCAATCTTTATTCCTTAGTTTTCTAGCATTATTTTAATGATGAATAATGCTCTTATTACATAAAATAATCATAGGAATTTGAATATTATAATTCCTCAATTGATAGACTAAGTTTTCGAATCGTCTCTTAACGTCGACATTCGATACGTCTCAAAACGTTAATAATCGAATCATCTCAAAGTGTTCATAATAAGGTCGTAAACACTTTATACCTTCATTTCTTTAATAAGGAAATTTAATTCTAAGCTTCGTCACTTAGAAAATATCGTAAGACTAACTATCGACATTTAATCGACGTTAGAATAATACTTTCGAAGGAATAATATAAACTATATTCCTTAATTCACTAATCATTAGTGAATATGATATAAGAATCCTCGTATTATAAATAATCGAAATCAATCTTCGATAAATTACTATTTTAATTATCGAGACGAGACCCTAATTTACGATTTTTATTATCGTAATTAAGCTTTAAAACTTCGGGATATTACATGTACAGTGGAGAAAATCGAAAATCCTCTCCATTGCTCTTACCCATTGTTCAGCGTCATCAGGACTTCCATTTCCGTTAAAAGAATGTGGATTTTGCCTAAGGAAAAGCTCTTCTATTCTACGATCAGGTGGAGGTGGGGTGGTAGTGGTATATCCTCATCTTCCTGTAATGGAATTCTGCCCCTTCCCCTACCTCTTCCTCTGTCTCTTCCTCTTCCTCCGCCTAACTCCTGCTTCGGGGTCTCGTCTGGCGGCATTATGCTATTTAATACATATAATTAACATCGCATATTGTTTAACAAATTGTTGCACATACATAGCACTTTTATACAATCTCATAATAAACAACTTTAATAAAACAATTCATTCTTTTCATACTCATTTTGCCACAAAAGCCCATCTAGGGTCATCATACATATATAGGAAAATGCCTCAAAGATGACTGTTATGTACAAGTCATCAGACTCAAAAGAAAGTCAAGTACATGATACGATGCTTCTTCTAACTAAAAATATCATCCACTAGCATACTTGATCACAGAGCATTACAAAAAGTACTATGCCACCACCTTCGACCGAGAAACATCACTCGACTGAACCACCACCTTCGACCGAGCTCTCTCGCCTACCCATTGCCGAAAAAATTCCTTCGGATGACCCACCTTCTTCGACCGAGAATTCTCGTACAGCCCAATCCCAGCCTTCCTCGGCCGATACCTCTCGGCCAGCCTTGCACACCCATCCCTCGCCACCCGTCGAGACACATCGCCTATCTTCAGCCGGGAGTCCTATCGAGAGTTCTCGGCAGGATGACCCAGCCATCCATTCCTCGGCTGAGATTTCTCGCCCACTCTCGACCGAGCACCCACATCCGTCAACACCTGCCGAGAATCTTGACAGTCACTGACCACAAAACCACCAACACGTTCAACCCACCTTTCTCGACCACCTACTGCAGGGGGACAACGCAAGCTCTTTACAGACTTAAGGGATCCAATTCTTGGATTGGAGGCACCCCCGATAAATAACACTGTGTTGGAATCTACGGTACACTCTACATCCTCTAGTTCATTCGATGATTATACTGCAACTAACCTTGCAGGTGAGTCAAACAACGGTGAAGATGTAGAAATTCCGACTGTCCGCATCACTAGGAGCAAGTCGAACACAAGCCGCCAGAGCTCTCCTGTCAAGAAGGTCAGGAGTCTAGTTAGTCGCAGAACACGCTGTCGATGATTTTTACGACCTGGAATGTTAGAGGCCTCCAGAAGGCTCAAAAGCAATCTGCAATTGCCGACCACGTGTTCAAGCATAAGCTTGATGCCATTGCACTGATTGAGACGAAGCTTACTAAGTTGAAGCTCAAGAATTTCATGGCTAAGCTCTTCATTCAATGGGAGTGTGTGCACAATTTCGATGAGGTTGCTGGAGGAAGGATTTTAATCGTCTGGAACCCTAAGAGGATTAGAGTAGAGGTCATCAGTCGAGAGAAACAGGTGATCCATTCCAATTTCACTTGTTTAATTACTAATACCACTTTTGGATGCTCGATTGTCTATGGTTTTGGCGGGTTATGCATAGGCAGAGCTCGGGATTCAATGATCATCCATTGAACCATCAAAGCCTTCTATTGTCGCGGGAGATTTTAAGCGTGTCCTAGACCGGATGAGAGGATCGGAGGACGAGTACCGCTTGAGCGAGAGTACAAGGACTTTGTTGATACTTGTGTTCTCGTAGGACTCGAGGATTCCCCCTCGACGGGATACCACTTTACGTGGACTGATACGGTGAAGTATTCTAAGATTGATAGAGTCTTGATTAATAATGCTTGGTTGGATGCTAACCTTTTTTGCAGGACAAACTTTCTCCCTAGAGGCACTTTATCCGATCACTCGCCAGCACTGATCACACTCTTTGGAGATGTGACTCGGTATCACCGTTCATTCAAATTCTTCAACATGTGGATGAAGCATCCTGACTTCAAACACCTGCTTGAAGAAAATTGGAGTGAACAAGAGAATGGTCGACCACGGTGGATCACGGCGGCAAAGTTGAAGAGGATGCGCACATTTTCAAGGAGTTCAATTTCAAGGAGTTCACCATCTCACGGAGGGACGAGTATTTCTAGAGCTCGCATTGCACATTGTGCAATTGGCTCAGACGATGACCCCATGAATGGGAATCTATTGGAACAAGAACTTGGTCTTGAAAGAAGACTAAGTTCTTGGAGGAGGTTGACGTAGTTTCTTCAAACAAAGAGCGAAGAACATGTACATCAACCTCTCCGACGGATGCACCAAGTTCTTTCACTCTATGGTGAAAAGAAATCACACGCAGAACATAATTTCTTTCACATGCGAGGGATTCGGAGGAACCGACTTATGACATGGAGAAATAATCAAGTCTTTGAGACCTTCTATATCGATCTCTTGATGTCAAGGTTCCCACGAGTGGATTCGATCCCACTGTCTTTGAGGAGGGCCCCCGGCTTGATGATCAAGACACGAAGGATATGGTTATGGAGATAAAGAATCTTATTGTTTGACATTGCGGTAAGAAAGCACCGGGACCGGATGGCTACCCTTGACCTTCTTTAAAGAGAGCGGGAAATCGTTGGCGGGATGTAATTTTTCTTTGTCACGGGAGTTCTTTGAGAAGGGGTCTGTTGGAATTCAACCACTCGGTGGTCACTCTTATCCACAAGAAGCATCACAATCCCATCAGAAGCGGATTTCGACCGATTGCATGCACCAATTTCGTCTACAAGACCATAACGAAGATTATGGCGAGAGGATGGCGTCTTTGATGGGCAAGATCATTGATCCAAAGATGCAGGTTTGTGAGAGGGCGGAACATCGCAGACAACATCTTCTTGGCTCGGGAATTACTCGGAGGCTATGAGAGGAAGCAAATCACCCGAGATGCATGCTCAAGATTGACCTCGGAGAACTTATGACTCTATCTCTTAGGACTTCCTCAGACGGCCATTGGATGGGTTGGGTTTTCACCCATGCTTCACTTATTGGATCATGACATGGGTCACATCGACGACATATACGCTGGCCATTAATGGAGGGACTCATGGGTTCATCACTGGGCGGCGAGGGCTTAGGCAGGGTGACTCGATGTCACCCACTGTTCCTTTCTCGTATGGAGTACCTTTCGGTTGGCGAAGAAGCGAACAAGGGAGTTAGATTTTCAATTTCATCCTAAGTGTAGTTCTTCCACTCTTACACATCTTGCCTTCGCTGATGACTTGTTACTTTTTGGTAGGGATGGCATTGCATCGATGGAGGTCCTTTCAGATGCACTTGGAGACTTCGCTAATGCTTCAGTGATTGAAGATTAATAACCATAAGTCCTTGATATTTATGGCGGAATTCGACCATTTGAAAGCGACGATCTTGGATCTATTGACTTCTCATTGGGAGAACTCCGACAAGATATCTTAGCATCCCTCTATCTTCAAGGAAGCTAGGAGTCACTCGATTATAGTGGGCTAGTGGAAGATAGCGTCTTGTATCCACCGTTGGTCTAATCTTAACTTATCTCTTGCGGGGCGGTTGGAGTTGATTCGCTTGGTTACTGCAGGACCGAGTGCTTCGGTTGTAGGTTCTTCCTCCGCGGTCACCGCCATTGATCGCATCATTACGATGGCTAGGAGGTTCCTATGGGGTTCGATACAGTGTCCTGCCGCTTGGAAAGCAGTTAGTACTTGACGAGTGGATCCATGCAGTGTCCTGTGGATCCAGTGGATCCATGCTGAGTACTTGACGACCACCACCATATGGGAGTATCCTAATCACATTCGTTTATCTCCCTTCTTAAGAATATTCTCATTCTTCGTGATCGTTTTGCGAGGATTGAGAGGTGATCATGATAGAGCTGCAGATCTACTTAAGAGTGTTTTTGAATCCAAAGGGATGTGAGCTGCCTATCACTACCTCCGGGAGAAGGGAGAGAGGCAGTTCTGGCACAAGGCGATTTGGAAGGACTACATCCCGCCTAAGTTTTCCATCACCATGTGGCTGGCCATGAGAGGAAGACTAAAGACGGTGGATAGGCTGAGATACATGAATATCTCATAGGTATGTACAGTTTGTAATACCCATTTGGAGTCTCATGGTCACTTTTTTTTTAAGTGTAAGGGCACGGAGGCGGTCTGGAAACATATCAAGGAATGGCTCCACCTTCCGAGGAGGATGACTACTATTGCAAGTGCTATCAAGCACATTAAAAGGGAGAAGAAGGCGGGGTCAGCTATCATCCTTCGAGCTAAGCAGATTAGGTTAGCAGCTACGGTCAATCACATTTGGTATGCGCGTAACAAGTTAAACTTCGAAGACATCCCCTTCGATGTGAAGACCATTGTGAAGAGCATTCAAGAAGATGTTTATGCTGCTTTATATTCTATGTATTATGTGGATCTTGTTGCTTCTCATTTTGAGTTGGCTTTGTAGTGAGCTGATGGATGTCTCAGTCTTGTTTTTGGGTCCACTTTTGGGATGCCTTATCTTGTATTTCATAACTGTTAATGGTTTTTTGGGTGTTTGTGTTGAGGGATAGCTTAGGCCCAACCAAAGCAGTGCACCTCATGTGGTTGCATGTGTTCACATTCCCTATCCCCTGTGCCCCGCGATCACACTGTACAAGGGCACTCTTTTCCCCACTGGTCATGGAGTTTTTAATGAGGTCCACCCCTTCTGCGTCACTAAGGGGTCGTTGAGGTGGTTTGTTTCTTTATCGCTTTCATAGGTTGAGCGAGTCGCTCTTTGGCCTATGTGTTTTGACCTTTAGGTCTTTTATCCCTCCCCTTGCCTTGTTTCTACGGAAACTTGGTTGTATCCCCCTCGAGTATGCCTGAGTTCGGTTTGTAACATGTTTCCTCCCGTTTTATGTTATTTCGTACGTTTTGACAAAAAAAAAAGTACTATGCCTCTGTATCTACTACTATAACATAACTAAATACACTACACACATACTACTCATATACTACTTGGTAACTTAATATTTCATCCTACCTATCACTCACGGTTCACTACCACTCATCAAACCTATCATTTTCACCATTCTCCATATCCTCATCCGAGTTCTCATTATCCTCCGAACTCTCCTCTGAATCTTCATCTTCATTTGGATCCTCTTCCGAATCTTCTTCCGGATCTTCCTCCTCTTTCGGGTCTTCATCATCTTCTTGGTTCTCATCCCTGGCACGTGTACGAGAAGGTCCCGCTCCCTCATCTCCTATGGAAAATATATCGCGCACCGGAACATAGTCGTCTCCTGGGTCAGATACCCTCATGCGTACTGTCTGCGGATAGGGTTCTGCTGGAGGTGGTGGCACCGTCATCGGTGGCAAAACAGGAAGTGGTGGTCGAGTCGGATGTCCAACTGAAAGAGGAGGAAAGACCGGCATTCCCAATGCCCTCGGTCGTGATGCTCTCTATATGTGCAGGTCGGCCCTCTTCCTCTAGATACCTCGGTACTACTGGATCAACTTCTCTCGGAACCTCCAGATACAACCATTCTTGTGAGACGTCATGCCATGTGTACCCTCGAGGTGGAAGATAAGGTCCTCTAGGTGCAGCCCGGTAGACACTGTAAACATAGCTGAAATGGTACATGAATCTCGGTAGGTCTACGATCAAATCAAAGCTACCCTCTGCACGGTAGATGTAATCACCCGATATCTCCGTAGCATATCCCTCCCAGTCACATGGCAGTAGGGTCAGAACACGCTTGATGCCGTCAAAATCAGTCACGCCGTGCTCATGAGCATCAATCCAGTGGCGGAGATAATGTGTCAGAAACTCCCCTACACCGCCGCCCACACCATCTTGTACGTACGGTATGCATGGATAATCTCTTCTGGTGTAGCTCGGGGTCCTAATCTTCTTTGTCAGATATCGTATCCTTGCCATCTAAACAAACAAAGACTAAGATAAATCAACTGGACACATCGATAAGCAGACAAGGTAATTTGAACATTTCTGTTAAGCAGATAAATTAATCTAAATATATGTGATAAGCAGGTAAATGTTAATAGTAAAGGTCTCAAGATACCACACATATCATATCCCTACTTGTGCTACTGGGAAATCTTACTCTCAAGCAGCATTCTAAGATTCTTATTATACTGTAGAGTTCTCGTTCTATGTACATCATAAGACTAACTTCAACTAATTCCTTGATTATATTCTTATTTCGTTTCTAACGAAAAAGTCATAGTCAAATTGGATTTCCATCGTGTATGAACATCCAAATGAAAGATTATACTCATGTCACTTATCGCATAGTGACATTAATCATTTCACAATCATCCTTCAATTGTTGCCATCATCATTTTGCATCTCGATCCTTTGGTTTCTTCACTTTGTTTTTGTTGTCCTCGTTTTGAAAACTCACATTGTCCTTCTTTCCATCTTTGCGCTTGTTCTCATGTTGACCTTTGCTTTTGCTCTCGTAATGGGATAAAGTTTGTAAAATTCATACTTCTATGCTCTTTCGCAATACGTGATCATCGCCTTATATCGCCTATGTTCTTTTGGGATAACATATCCATTATTATAAATAACTTGAAATTTGAATAAAACTTTAAACTTTCATAACATATCTCATTTGTAATCATGTCTTCCTTTGAATTTCAAGAATTCAACATATCACTTTGACACATCAATATCTATACCATTTTCCATCATTTCTCAAAACTTTCCTTCTCAAACTCTTTCCATATCTTTCTTTTCAAACCAACTTTCATAACTTTCCTTACTTTTAAAACATGATTCCAACCTTTTCACTTTTGAACTTTTCATTTCAATCTTGAGAAGAAATCGCCACCTCATTCGGTTGAGCTTGATGTGATGGAGTGTTGAGCATAGTCGGCTGATCTCTAGAAGTCTAGTGACTCAATCTAGAGTTAACTTTAAAAGAAGGTTTTGGATTCAAGGAAACAAACTGCTCTGATACCACTTTGTAACAGCCCTCTAGTCCTAATGACGGATTAGCAGGGACTATTACTTGGAACGGTAATTAAGGAACATGAAACACACTTTAATATAGACTTGTGGAACATATATCAAGCAAACTTTAGAACTTCAAACTATTTAAGATAAAGCACACATAATTTACATGTGGAACTAGACCATCAGATCTTCAACAAAAGGGATCAACTAATCTGAAGGTATTTAGTTTGTCAACTCAAAACATAACTTAGTATTCTTTGCAGCGGAAAAACATGTGAATACACATATGACGATGTGTAGTCAAGGTTCTACTTATCAGCGACAAAAGGTTCCGACTGCTCAACACTTCACCATCCCATCATCAGCTCAACCTGCACATTTAAAAACAAACATGCAGGGCTGAGTACAAGAATGCACTCAGTGGACTTATGCCAAAAACATTTTATCATAACATTGAATTACTCTACCCCATCAGTAACACACGAGGTTTTAGATAAAATGCTCGTGCTTACTAAACAATTTTTGTCATTTTCCATAAACTTTGTCTGGCCAGATATATTTTCTTTGTATGTATGATCCGTATCCTTTCTCATATAGCATCATCATGTGCCGTAGAAGAAGGCCACCTCCCACGGACGACCGTGACCGGCCGAGCATTGTCTTTCAAAGACTCAATCACCCTTAAGTGTACACGTTAATCCAGGCTAGGAATTTTCCTTCTAGCACAGGATCCGAATTCGATTTTCATTCATAAGTTGGTAGCGAACCAACAACTTTCATTATCATTCATAGATAGGATCCATACATAAAACATAAACATTTTAGGCAGGTAATTAAATAAAACATTTCATCATCATTTCTTGAAATAATGCATCGTAAATAAAACATTTGTAAGTATTTTATCTTTGAGGAGTAAAGTAAAGCCCACCTGGTATGTAGACTTTCTCAAAAAGATTCCTTTCCACGTCAACAATCACGTCGCGTCCCACCTTTACGTAAGAAACTAATTTAGTACGTCGCTCATGTTTTTCAAGAATGTCAAAGTCTAATAAGCTTTGATAACCCTCTAAAATAATACTTCGCATCTTTTAACTAATTTAGTACGTCTTTTCGTCGAACATCTTAACTTATAACTTTTCGTATTTCGATAGACACGAAATATGATTTAAGACGTCATATAAATCATTTAGGTCAAACGTCGAACTTATACTAACGTTTTTCGATAAAGTGATTTCAATTATGAAATCATCTCTTAAAAAGAGATATTCTTATAATCTTAATATGCACGTATTAGTGTATCTATTCAACGTATACCATATTTCTATTAGACGTACAACATAACATTGTTCATGTATTAACGTATTTCATACGTTTACACTTTAGTCAACTCTTTTGACTTTCGAATTATATAATTCGAATTATTCACATATATATCTATCAATTTACATATAAATCGATTTCGATTTCTAATCATATTCTCATAAGTCTCGATTTTTCACGTTAATCAACAATCATACTCGAATTTATATCTAAGTATGTCATAACTTGAACAATACATATCATTTTTCACAACTTACGTCACTTAACACAATGTTTCGACATAAACATAGTATACCATGTTTTAAAAATCCCATAAATTCATAGTATGTCTAAAACATATTTTTAGAACATAATATGTGATTATAAATGATAAAATAAATTTAAAAATTTTAAACCTTATCTCCTAAGCTTTCGGCCCTATTGAAATAATTTTCAACACTTTTCCAAAAATTCCCATAAATTCACATAACATACTATATCAACATAGGATTAATAATATGTAATAACATTAGTCATAGAAAAATTGTACATCATGATCTTATACACTATAGTTTTCTGTAATTTTGAAACAATACTTAAACATTTTTCAAAAATTCTAATTAAATCATACAACACATAATCATCATCATGTATCATCAATATGACATAATTTTCATCACACATAAATCATACATAAATATGTCCTAGAACCCTAAATTTTTTTTAAAGTTAACATATGAACAAATAATTTTCTAAAATTCTAATAAATTCATATAACGCTTTATTATGAACCTACATCACTAATATGATATAATATCATTCAAACATGAATCATATATCAACAATATATTCTCTCATAATTTTCGGTAATTTCAAATATATATACTAATGTTTTCCAAAATTTCTAAATAAATTCATACAAGCTTAATTATTACCATATATCATTAATCCATGCTCAAAACAACAATTAAAAACCATTTCTATCAACCTATGAACATAATAAGCTTTCGGTCATTTCATGAAATTTCATAGCATGCTTAACTTTGTACTAAATTCATGATATATGCTCATATACATCATATAAACATATTTAATAAACAACCAAACATTATAACAACATGTAATATTCCGAAATTAAATGTCTAATTACGGTATTTAAAACCCGTAAATTGTGGTTTCACTAAATGATTCAATCAGAATGATATCGAATATGATTTCGATCGTTTATGAAAGAATGAATTCCTATTTAATATTCAAGGGAAAGCTTGAATTAAGGAATAGATGTTTATAAAGTGTATCGACAGTATTATTTTAACGTCGATTGCGTATCGATAGTTAAAATTTCATGAAATTTTCTAAGCAATTAAGCTTAGAATTAAATTCCATTATTAATGGAATAAATTAACAAAGTGATTACTACTTTATTACAACCATTTCGAGATGAGTCGATAACTAACGTTTTGAAACATTTTCAAACGTTAACGTTTAGAGATGAAATGAAAGACGAGTTTAATGATCAAGGAATTATAGGAATTAATTTCCTATGATTATTATGTGTAATTACAGTATTATTTAGCATTAAAACAATGCTAGATCATTAAGAATTGATAGTGATTAATTTTTCAAATTCTCGAAAACCCTAGTTTCGAATATTAGATTTTTATCACATAAAATGATACCATTAATTTATCCTATGATATTATTTAACATCTAAATCATATGCTATGATGTATATATCTATTAATGTTATGAAAATAATCTTTTAACCTATGGTTTAGCATAATGGCCGAGAGTTCTTGTGTGTGTGTAACAAAATTATGTGTTGACTTTTCCACTATTGCATGTATCTCCTAAGTGTTATATAATTGTTATATTATGTCTTCCATTAGTGGGATATCTATGATATTTTCAAGAGAGATTGCTGCAAAATCCCTCATGATGTATATACCCATTAGTGATACATTTAAAAATAAATAAAAATAAAACTCTTATATGTATGCTTAGACAGGGCCGAGAGATACAAGGTATATTGGGGTGGATTTTCAGATTTTATCATTCATTCCACTCAAACACTTGAACACCCAACACTTTGAACATCTCTCATTCTCTCTCTCAAAGCCATTTTCTCGCAAACTCTCCCAAATAACCGAGAGCTTCACCATTGTAAAACCTCAATTTTTCTTCTCTTCTTCTATACCAAGCTTGATATCTTAAACATTGTTCCATAAATCCAAGCCACTACAAGGTAGGAATCGAACAATGCTTTGATTGTTATTGAAATTTTACAAAATTTTCGAAGGTTGCTCTTTAGTGTTGAATGTGTTCGAAAATTTTCTAAATGTTATGCATGTGTGTTTCAATCTCAAAATCTTGTTAATATATGGTTAAGTTGTGTATAAAGAATGTGTAGCATGATGAATATAGGCATAGATCATGTTTAAAATTTTATTTGAACATGTTATAAAAATTTTGAAGTGATAATGAAAGCTTGAGAAATTATTTTGAGTATGGATTCTTGATTTATGATGTATTAAGAGTCCATAGTAATTTATTTGGAAATTTTTTGAAAATCATATGTATTTTTTTAAAATGACCGAGAACAACAAAATTTATATGTTAGAGTATGATTTTTATTTGATACATGCAATGGTATATTATTGACCTAGGACATGAATTATGCATCCTATGTTTTTATTAGAATTTTTGGAAACCAATTACTCATTTGTTTCAAAAAAGCCGAGAGCTACAAGCTCAAAATGGTGATGATTCAAATGGTTTTTGATGAATATTATGATGTAGTGTTGTTACACTATAGTGTTTAAGCATGATGAATTTTGTTGGAATTTTTATAAAATGTTTTATGCATGCTTGATGATAACCGAGAGCATGAACATGAATTTCTTGGTGTAGAAATCATTTATGATGGACTATATGATATAAAAATGTCATGGATTAATATTTGGACCTTGTACTAACTAATTGGAATTTTGGGAAAATTGTTGGACAAAATTTGAAAAAATCCGTGACCTATATAAATAAATAAGGTGATGCTTGATTTTATATGGTTAATATTAATACATATTAGTGATACTATGATAAAATAGTACACTAAGTGAATTTAGAAAAAAATTTGAGAAATATTTGGTCTTTTAAAAAGGAAATAGCCGTGAGCTATTTCATAAGTAATAAGGATTTTTAAATCCTTAAATAACAATATTAATAATGTATTATATGTTTAAAAATTATTTTTAAACATATTAATGAGTTTATGAAAAGAAATCAATTAGAAATTGATTTATGAGAAGATCAGATATTAAAATATGACTTAGTAAAGAAATTACTAAGAAAAGTCAAAATTGTTGACTTTTGAAGTCAACGTAAGAAATACGTTCGATAAATACGCTAATACGCGTAAGACGTATCAGTTTAATGATGAAATCTCGTTGATACGAAAAGATTTCATATTTAAAGTCGTTAGATTGAAAAACGTGAGAAGACGTTGAACCTTTTACCCAAAAGGGTAAAATGGTAATTGATAAACATATATCGATTCTATCGAAGAACGAGAAATGTTAGTTTAAGTTCGCTTGAACAACAGTATTGAATTAGCTAAGAATTCAAATTATATCGATATAGAATATCGAAGTTTATTCTAGACTTTGAAAGTCTCGAAATACGTGAACGACGTACTAAACATCGCTTTTACGTAAAGGTGTGGACGATGCGACGACTGGACGTTGATGAGTAATCAAGTTTAAGACGAACAATAGTTCAGGTGGACTTTCTTTCTAAACAAAACGTTACTTTGCTATTCTTTCAAATGAGTTTATTTACGATGCTTATTTCAAGAAATGTTGATAAAATGTTTACGAGATTACCTGCCAAAAAATGTTTATGTTTTGTTTATGTATCCTATCCATGAAATGTTATGAATGTTGTTGGGTCGCTCCCAACTTAAGAATGAAATCGATATCGGATTCTATGCCGGAAAGCTATTACCTGGCTAGGATTAACGTGTACACCTAAGGTGATTTGTGCTGTAAGGACAATTCACGGTCGGTCACGGCATCGTAGAGGGAGGCCTCCTTCACGACGTTCGACTATGATGTTATGATGAAAGGATAAGGGATATAGATCATACACACAAGAAAAATGCTTGGCCAAGCGACTTTTATGAACTGATGAAAATGACTTTAGTAAGCACGAGGCATTTCAAATAAAACTCTTGTGTCTTACCATGATGTGGCAGTGTAATTTAAATATGATAAAATATTTTCGGCATGAGTCCACTGAGTGCATTCTTGTACTCAGCCATGCATGTTTGTTTTTAAATGTGCAAGTTGAGCTCTGATGTTGATGATGGAGGAGTGTTGAGAAGCCCAGTGTTTTTGATGTTATAAGACAAGATAATACCTTGAATACATATCGTCATATATGTATTCACACGTTTTCCGCTGCGACTCTGAATTATTTATTGTTTTGATGATAAGAAGATATAACTGTTGAAGTCCTTCAGATCAATAGTATTCTTTTGGATCTGTTGGAGGATAAAATGATATAAACTGTTGAAGTCCGTCAGATCATTGTTAATCTTTGGGTCTGTTGGTCTAGCCCACCTGGTATATCCAGTTATTAATGTATGTTATGTTCAAAGCATGATAGTTTACATGTGATATGCATCCTCATAATAGCCTTTCATGAACCTTAAATACTGTTCCTAGTATTAGTCCGCTCCCAATCCGGGTTATCCGGAAAGGGAGCGTGACAGAGTGGTATCAGAGCAGGTTGCTCTTTGAATTTCAAATTCTTTTCAAAACTAAGTCTAGATTGAGTCACTGGACTTCTAGAAATCTGCTGACTATTCTCAACACTCCATCACATCAAGCTCAACCGGGGAAAAGGTAAATGATTTCTTTCTCAAACTCATGAAATGAAGAGTTTTAAATGATGAACAAGTTTGAGATCAGTTTTGAAGGAACAAGGAAAGAAAGAGATGTTATGATGTTATGATTGAAATGAAGGTTATGAGTAAGGAAATTTTCAAACCTTGATTTTGAAATCAACCAAATGTTATGCAAAGTGATCAAGATTGAGATAAACGTATATGTTTGAAATGAACATGAATGGTTAAAGTTGAAAGGATGAAATCAAATTGATGTACAAGTATGAATTGGTTATGTTGTAATTTTGAAATCTTATTTTCAAATCTCAAGATCTATTATGACAAATGAATATGTTATCTTAAGAAGAACTTAGGCGATATAAGAAGCATGATCACGTATTGTAAAGAACACGTATATGAACTTTTCTCGTTTACAAGAACAAAAGAGCGATAGGAAGAATGAATGTAACTATAGCCTCGAGCTTGAGCGGAAGAAGACGAATGTCGAGACAAGCGAGCGACTTCGACTATGAAATGAACAACATCGACATTGTCATCACAACTGACATGGGTGACCGTCGACTTTGACTTTGACTTTAGAATGTCAAGCATCGACTTGAATACGTGGACATGGTAGTCGTACTACGTCGGCATTTGCCTCGGATTTTGGCACGATCGAGCAATTTTTCTGTACTGTGCAGTAATTTTGTTTTATTCCGTTCTCTTCGTTGGGACTCCGATTTACCGTGGTTTTCTCCTGCGTACTCCTAACACACTGAACTTCATTTGTTATGAAGGACAGAATTCCTATTTCTGTCTCCAGAATGCACTAGAGTCTGTTGAAAGTTAGTTTGAGTTTTATTTAGAACGAAGATCTCATAGCATAACATGTATCTTAGAGCGTTATTAGATAATTGGTTTCCAAGTAGAATCGTAGTTATAACATGTGTTGTACCTAATGACACTTATTTACCTTATAGATTGATCAGTTTATTCTAGTTGCTTAATCGATGTAAGTAAGTTATCGTATCTGTCTATCGGATAATATTAGTTGACTTATGTTAGTTTTGATCGTGACAGATGGAGGAGATGCGTTACACCGCTAGAAGAAGGATAGGATCGAACGCTACACCCGAGGAAGTGGTGCACACATACCGAGAGAGTTGGATGTGCTACGGCGAGGATCTAGGGGAATTTATGACGTACTATCTCCGACTTTGGAGGAATGCCCGAGCATATGGCGTGACAGACTACGATGGTATCAAGTGTCTCGTGGCCATACTTCCATGTGATTGGGAGGATTACGCCGAGAGGTGTCCGGAGACTACATATACCGTGTGGCGGAGGCTATGACTTGATCGGTGGTTTACCCGCATTCGCCGATCATCGGCGTGCGTGTCTGGCGTCTATGGAGTTGCACCGGGACCTATCTCCTCCACGAGTACACCGCGCGATGAGTCGCCGAATGGTTGTACTGCGAGGTTCCACGGCAGTTGATCCTGTATGCCCCACGATTGATGAGGCGGGCTCGCCCAAGTGGATGAAGCGGCGAGACCGAGAGCTTTGGGAGCTCTGCCTTTCCTCCGTTGACATTCGGACATCCGTTGTATCCACCACTACCGCCTTTACCATCGATGACGGCCCACCACTTCTAGTTGAGCCATACCGCCAGACAGCGCGGATGAGAGTGTCGGATACTCTTGATGGGTATAGTCCGATTCGCGATGACTACGGCCCGATGCGTGACATACATATGGTAGGAGATGACGGGGCAGGATCATCTAGAGTACGTGCCCGAGATGATGATTCTGACGAGGAAGAAGATCCTGAAGAGGATGAGGACGAGGAAGATTCCAGATGAAGACAGTGAAGTGAAGACTTAAGTAGATATGTAGTAGTATATGGATGTGATTTGGGTATGTTTTGTTTTTTTAAGAAAGTGGTGAAAAGGAAAAAACTTGATGTTTTGTAAGGCTATAAAAGCCAGTATGCATGTGATTTCTTTTGTAATGCTTTATAAGCGGTATGTGTTCCGACCAAATTGTTCTTTTCGATCGCTCGCAATAGTACGAGGTCCTTATAGAATGGTAAGGTCGACCCAGTCGAATCTCGAGGGAAGACTTAAGAGGCTACGATTTTATGTCAAACACGAGCGAAAGAAAACTAACGTCCTAACATAAAGAAATTTGTCATCGACAAGGACGAAAGGTGAAATAAAATAAAGCAGATAAAACAAATGCACTTGGACAACAAGAGGAATTGATAGATACACGGAATTAGAGACGGTGTTCTAGGGTTCGAATCTATCCTCACAACTGATGAATCAATAACCGGTACACAATGCATAAAATACCCACGCCTCTCACCAAACGGTCAACACTAACTAATCTCTCGACTACGTCAACGTTAGACTCGAACTTAATGACAGGGGATCTCTCAATCAACCAACCATCAACTACGAAGGATAATTTACTACAAGGCATACGATAGCAAAAACCTTAACCACATATATCATTTATTCAACAACAAACCAATCTCTCAATCACTTTCATTGTCAAACTCATATTTAATATAAATCTGCTCTCACATATCTTTATCATCAAACATAAGCATACAATCAACCTACACTATTCTTTCGAACACCATGTATGAAGCTCATAAAATAAACAATTTATACGGATGAAGAAATCGCAAATCATCAATCCAACAATCACGATTCAAGATACGAACAACCTAACATGTATTACTCTATAAAACAATAATTCATCTCATAGCAGAAATCATCCCCATCACAATTACATAGACATAATCAAAATGCGAAAAACTTACAACCATTCATAGATAAATTCGTCTTCCAAAATCCGGAATCGTACAATTCCAATTGTTAATCCAAAGTGCAAGAATAATAAAAAGGAAGGGAAAAGAATAAGAAAAGAAAAGAAAGCGAAGGAATCGCGTGCGTGAGTCTGAGAATGAGGTCTGAATGTCTCTCCAATATCGGCTGATTTCCCTTTTTTTAGATAACCATCGGAAAAGCCCATTTAAAACGCCGAAATTGGGCCTAAAAAATAGAGTCCAGCCGCGACGACGAAGCGCGGACGCCAAGACTCTCGAGTGAAAAAAACACCCAGCCGGATGAATCGGGCGCGACGCCTTGAGGGCGAATCGCCAACCCCAGCGCCGGACGGGCAGGCCGCGTCGGACGCAGCATGACACGAGGTGACGCTTCCCGCGGGGGCAAAGTCAGCTTCTTGCGGGGGGGCAACGCCACCTGCTTGCGCTGCAATCTAGCCGTCGACGTGAAGTGGGGAGCGCCGGACGTGGCTGGGCTTGAGGAGAGCGTTGAGGCGTGCGTTGGAGGCCAGGAGGGCGCTGGGGTGAGGGCTGGAGCATGAGGAGGGCGCTGGGGAGAGCACAGCACCGGTTTCCCACCCAAACGCGCGCTGGGGCAAGCCCAGCGCCGGACGGCGCGCAGTGCCGGACGCTCTCGCTTGTTCGCATGTGCGACTTCTATGTTTTACTCCGTTCTCTCTCGTTCGAACTCCGAATTGCAAACCGTTTGAGCCTATGGACTCCTATCGAGATCCTCTTCAATTATTATGAAGGAAAAAATCCTTGATTCCTTCTCCAGTTTTCATGAGAATCATTGAAAGAGTCGACTCTCTGCATCAAGTTCCACGTCGTAGAGTTTGTTGTCCGAATAATGCCCAAATAATGAGCTATTTCCTACATCAAATCAAGAATTAGAATTCAACCTTTATAATATAATAACATAATAAATTATGTTAAAAGTACAACTAAAGATCGATAATTTAAATCCAAAAGCATAGGAAAATACGACCAGATTCAGACTAAACAACTCCTCCACACTTAAACCTTTGCTTGTCCTCAAGCAAACATCATCATCACGACACGAGAAAAGAAATCAAGAAAACATAAATTCAAATAGATAAAGCATAACTTCACTTCATTCTAGAAATTCTAAACCAATACATTTCTCAACATGATAATAGATCAACAATTGATTTGAGCATGCGGCTTAATCCAAGCAAATCACAATTCTGATCTATATGCATTTATTAGTCGAATAGCTAACTCATATAGATCCTTGCATAACACATCTCATTTTCAACGTAAACAACTTCCAAAACCAGATGTGACGACTCAAGGAGGATTATAGGACAATATTCATTAAGTCAATCCTTCGAGCTATAAACAAGAGTATCCTAATGTGGTTTTCCATACTCATCACTTTTGGGCTTCCATTCGAGAAGCAACATAGAGCGAGAGGAGTAGAGCCCCTTATTCCAACCTTAAACTCACTTATTCAATCCATCAACAACTTATTCCAACTTTTTTTTTATATCACAAACTTTTTCATCTTTTCATAATAATTTTTTTTTCCGAGATAAAAAACGCAAAGGGACCATATAAATAGCAACCACAATCAATTACACATATCACTTCATCACAATTTACTTAGATGTGCCCCACAGCTAGATCAATCATCAACAATTATCAAGTCAAGTCACGCATCGATAAGAATTACTAGAAATCAGTTCGGACGTGCATACCCAATCAAATTATGCTCACTCAACTCTACTCGTATACTGAGCGATAAAGCATACTCAATTCCAAACAAAAGGTATAAAATGGAGGGCGACACCCAAACAAACACAAGTCACATGCAAACACACAAAGGCAGCAAGGACGCCTCACACTTTAGACAAAAGCCATAAAGGTAAAATGTAAAGTGAACTTCCACGAAATTGGGAGAGCAATTCAACTAGATGCAGTGGTGACAACGTCCGGTGGCTTGAGTGTTCATGATATGCAACTACCACAATTCTCATCTCACTTATTAAAACCTAAAAGAAAAAGAAAAAGAAAAAGAAAAGAACAAAACAGAAAAACAATTAAACTTGTGGGTTGCCTCCCACGCAGCGCTCGTTTCAATGGCACGAGCTCCATCAATGAAAAATGGACTATCCATAGTCCTTCACCTACAGGAATACCATCTCAACCAGATTATCAGTAGTAACAATGTAAGAACAAAGGACAGTTAAGGTAGCAATTAACGAATTAATTAAGTTCAAATCAAACATCCTATTCTTCAAAGCAAAATAGATAACTTCGACTCCAACAACACAATACTTTGGAGAATTAGGATATTGAAAAATTATAAATGCTACCTCAACGTTTGTCCTCTCCTCATCCTTCATTTGGATCGGAAGACCTCTGTTTGTTCACACTTAGTCTCGGCTTGATGAATCTCGACTCTTCACTTTCATCAACTTCCACGATTCTCCTCAACTTCATCATCATCATAGACTATGATAGAAGAGGTTTGCTCTAATTGTCTCGGCATCTCCTCCACACTTTGGTTGTGGACCAATTCTTCCATTATCCCGGCTAACCGACCGACTTGAGTCTCTAAGCGCTCGATAGGTGTTTCAAAATCTTGAACCTTTGTTGACTCGTCTGTATGAAAGGCGTCAATGTGTCTTCCAATGTCGGCTTCACCGTGGACTCGCTGAATGAGCGCCGCAATAACTCCTCCAATGTCGACAACCGGCGGCTTCACGGTGACTCGCCTAAATGAATGCTGCAATGATTCCTCCAATGTTGGCTTCACCGGCGGCTTCACGGTGACTCCACGAATGAGCACGCTGCAATGACTCCTCCAATGTCGGCCGTCGGCTATTATTGGAAGAAGAGATCGACTATATGAAGAACTACGAGAATGCCTCCAATAGGGATCATGGGCTTGATGCTCACAACTGACGGTATCCTCAAAATAGTCGAATTGGGCTCCTTCTTCATAGGAAGAATTTGCCCAATACGACGAGCTTCCTCCTCCAGCCCGTCGACCATATTCGTATCACCGGTAACCACCGTGCATTATGACACCAACTACAAAAACAAGATCACACGCACTGTTGGAGAAAATAGAAACAAAGAAAAGAAAAGAAAGAAATAAAAAGAAGAAGCGGGGAAGAAAGCAGAAAAACAAAAGCGACACAAAATCAAAAGCCTAAAGCCTTCCCGAACGACGCCAAAATTTGTTCCGACCAAATTGTTCTTTTCGATCGCTTCGCAATAGTACGAGGTCCTTATAGAATGGTAAGGTCGACCCAAGTCGAATCTCTGAGGAAGACTTAACAGGCTACGATTTTATGTCGAAACACGTAGCGAAAAGAAAAACTAACGTCCTAACATAAAGGGGGGCTGTCACGGCAAGGACGAAAGCAGGAAATAAAATAAAGCAGATAAAACAAATGCACTTGGACAACAAGAGGAATTGATAGATACACGGAATTAGAGGCGGTGTTCTAGGGTTGAATCTATCCTCACAACTGATGAATCAATAACCGTACACAATGCATAAAATACCCGCCTCTCCAAGCGGTCAACACTAACTAATCTCTCGACTACGTCAGCGTTAGACTCGAACTTAATGACGGGGATCTCAATCAACCAACCATCAACTACGAAGGATAATTTACTACAAGGCATACGATAGCAAAACCACAACCACATATATCATTTATTCAACAACAAACCAATCTCTCGATCACTTTCATTGTCAAACTCATATTTAATATAAATCTTCTCTTGGTCCCGTCCTTGCCGTGACAGCCCCCCTTTATGTTAGGACGTTAGTTTTTCTTTCTGCTTCTGTGTTTGACATAAAATCGTAGCCCTGTTAAGTCTTCCTCGAGAGATTCGACTTGGGTCGACCTTACCATTCTATAAGGACCTCGTACTATTCTTTGTTTTGTGTGTGTGTGTCGTTTTCTTTTGTTACGTGTTCGTCTGTTTTGGTGTTTTGTTTTGTAGGTTTTCGGTTTGATGCCCGTGCTCCGTTTCGTCGATTTCGGGAAGTCGCCTCTACTATATTTTTATATTCATATCTGATGAGGACCTTGCATTTTTAAGTGTGGGGGTATCGTTTGGTTTAATGTCGTTTTGTTTTGTCGTTTGTCGTTTCCGTTTTGTTGCGTCTTGTCGTTGTGTTTAAATCGTTTCTTAACTCTTTGTTTGGATTAGAGATGAATTTATTCTCTTGAAATCAATGGTGTATGAAGAATTATGCTTTAAGTTGAATTGATTGCGTTTTGATCTGAATTTCTTTGCATCTTGGTATATGGTTTTTAGTTTGATAATTCTTAGGCGTCAATTTGAACTGTGGGACATAATTAGGAAGCTGTGTTTAGACAAGGTGTGTGATCGGATGTCATATGCTTCGTAAATGGAACCTGTCTCTTGTATGATTTTCTAGAAAAAGTGGACAAAAAAAAAAAAACTTTGTATGAAATAAGTGGGCTTAAAATTGAATAAGGGCTCTACCCTCTTGCAGTGTTGTCTCTCGAATGGAGACTATTTGCTAAGGGTATAGATATCTACGTTAGGATACTCAGTGTACAACTCAAGTTTCCACCTAACGATCATTGTCCTATAATCGGTTTAAGTTCCACAAATTCTTATTTGATTTTGTCATTGGGATATCTTACATGAAAAGGGAACCATATAAGTTGCATATTGATTTTTGAGATCATATTGAGTCGAAGCACTGCCTATTCTATGATTAGTCACATGTTTTGATTGATGAATGAGGATCATTATATTGAGAACTATATTATTAAGATGCATTGAATGGATGTGAATATGAGATTGATTCTATTTGAAGTATTGATTCTATGTGTACCACTCTTTTCAAGAAACTAAATTTGCTCGAGGACAAGCAAAGAGTTAAGTGTGAGGGAGTTGTTTTGCATGTTTTTGTTGTGTTTTTCTGTGTTTGTTTGTAACGATTTGGTTCCTATATGCTTAAGTTTTGAATATCTTTTTATTGGAATCATGCTCGTTTTGTTTTGTGTAGGGAAAGATCGCGTTTTTCACATTTGGAGCATAAAAACGCACCCAAGCGCCGGACTCGGCGTAGCCGGCGCTGGGTGCGTCTGGAAAGGGAGTCTTGCGCTCGAGAAGGCCAGCGTCCGTGGCTGGGTTTGTGGCGCTGAGCGAGGCGTCTCGAGGCGCCCGCGTCCGGTCTTGGCTTGTGTCCGTGGGGCCGATGTTGATTCCGTCGGAGACGGCCAGCGTCCGTGACGCCATGCGTCCGGCGATGGGCCAAGAGTTAAATTCATCCAGAGACAGCCAGCGTCCGGTGCTGCCTTGCGTCCGTCTTTGGGTCGGGGTGAAGTTGTCGAGGAAGATCGTCGCGTCCGTCGTGGCGTCGTCCGTGGCTCTCGATTCCACAGCGCGCCCCGTCGGTATTGGGTCTGCGTCCGTATTTGGGTGCTAATGATTTCGCCTTGTTTTGAATGCCTCGCGTCCGGTGGCGGGTCTCCGTCCGTATTGGGCGTGAAAATCGACTACCTATATATATTTTTGAAGCGCGTGAAACCCTAAGTTTTGAGTTCGCCTATTTTTATTCGCAGACGTCGGTTTCAATAGTTTCTCCCACGCTGTTCATCATTATTTTCCTTATAATTCCTTTTGCATTGGATTGATTCAAGAACTTGATTGAAGAGATTCATCACGACTATTACGATTGTAATGATTAATTATTGATCTTTCTTCCATTGAATTGTTGGATAATGATTTCTATCAATTATAATTGTTTGATCCGTGAGATGAGCATGAACTAATTCTTTTCTAGGGTTGGGTGATTCAAATTGTTTAATTGATTATTTATTTGATTGAGAATACCAATTGAATCTAGGGTTTATTGTTGGTGATTGATCTCATTGAATTATTTATGTTTCGTGTATTATCGAGAGATAGATCGTGCATGATAGAATTTGCTAAGTGATTAATCACCTTTTAATTTCTATGTTAGTGTATTATCGAGAGATGAATCGTGCATCATAGGAATCGATTGGGTCGAGAGTTTCTAGGAAGCGGGTACTCTAATAGTGTATGTATTTGTGAAATTTGATAACCTAGGTTTAATCCACGTGACTAAAGTCGAGTGTTTGGATTTAGGTTTGAGGATTGCATGAATAGGTGAATTTCTTGATCAAGCAATAATCGATTAATCAAGGCGAAGAACCTAATACCCTAGTTTATCTCACACTTGAATTATTCTGTGCGATTGAGCGCTTTGAACAATCGTTGAATCGTTTATGTGTTTAATTTCTGTTAACACATCATAGCCACAGTAAGTCTTCCGAGAGATTCGACTTGGGTCGACCTTACCACGTTATAGGGACCTCGTGCTATTGCGGCGACTAAGTAGAACAATTTGGTGGAACAAATTTTGGCGCCGTTGCTGGTAATTACTAACCCAGTAGCGGACGGGCGGGCAGCACAGTCTGTGACATGGCACGAGGTGACTCTTCCCACGGGGCAAAGTCAGCTGCTTGTGGGGGGCAACGCCACCGCTGCTGCACCCATCTGGCCGTCGGCGTGAAGTGGGGCGCCAGTCTGTGGTGGGCTTGAGGAGGCGTTGAGGCGTCGTTGGAGGCGGGAGGCGGGGGGTGAGGCTAGAGCATGAGGAGGCGGGGGAGAGCACAACGCGGTTTCCCACTAAGCTACCGGCAAGCCAGCGTCGAGCAGCCTTGAAGCCGACCTTCGCTTGCAGCGTTCGCATCTTAACTTCTGTGTTTTGCTCCATTCTCTCTCGTTCAAACTCCGAATTGCAATATGTTTGTGCCTATGGACTACTATCGAGATGCTCTTAAATTCTTATGAAGGACAAAATCCTTGATTCCTTCTCCATTTTCATGAGAATCATTGAAAGAGTCGACTCTCTGCGTCAAGTTCCGTCGTAGAGTTTCTTGTCCAATAATGCCCAAATAATGAGCTATTTCCTACATCAAATCAAAATTAGAATTGACCTTTATAATATAATAACATAATAAATTATGTTAAAAGTATAACTAAAGATCGATAATTTAAATCCAAAGCATAGGAAAATACGACCGATTCGGACTAAGCGGTATGTAAGTAACTTCTTTTGTAGTAACTATTGATCCTAAACGACTTTTCCTATGGCACAAATTTTTCATATATATATATGACCGAATGGGCTTTTATGCAAATTGTGTATGACAAAGATGAAATGTTTTATTAAAGTTGTTTTACAATGAGGATATGATGATATTATGTATGTTCGAATAACTGAAATAATGTGTAATGCTAATTATATGTTTTATATAACAGAATGCCTCCTAGACAAGATCTGAACAAGGAATTAGAGGCGAGGAAGAGGGCGACCTAGGGAAGTGGTAGAATCCTAGAACAAGAAGATGAGGATATACCACAACCACCTCCACCTCCACTGAGCAGGATAGAGGAACTATTTCTTAGGCAGAACCCTACATCTTTAGCAGAAAGGAAATCACGAGGAGGCGAGACAATGGATAAGAACCATGGAGCAGTTTTAACTTTCTAAGATGTACAGTAGGGGCGTTTGTCATGTATAACTTTTCATTAAATGGACTGCTAACCACGGTGGGAAGCCGGAAAGAAGACTTTTACAGTGAATGGATGGAAGAATTTACGTGGGAGGATTTTATAAGGTGTATGACAAGTATATACCAAAGAGCTATAGGAAAAAGAAGAGCACGAATTCTTCGTGTTAAAGCAAGAGAAAATATCCGAATGGCGATTATGATCGCACTTTTGTGACATGTCGAGATATACTTTGGATCAAGTGGACACTGAGACTTGAAAATGTCGGAAAAATTTAGGTCGGGTCTAAGGCCGAGAGATAAGGATGTCTCGCCATCATGAGAACTTGACTTATCTTGAGGCTCTTGGGCGAGCACTAGATATTGAGGCGATGCGGAAGAAAAGTCGGTGTCGGTTCAAACGCGAGAATACCGCGGATAAGGGTAAGAGGAAGTTGGGCGCAAATTTTGGAAACAAGATGAGAGAAAATTTTGAGAATGTGAGCAACGACTGACGATGGCAAGGAAGCGTGGTAAATCCGGGACGAGGGGATCGATAAAGCGACTTTGTTCCTCCGACAAGAGGCCCACAAGAGCAGATGAGGGCTCTTCCGTGCCCGAAATGCCAGAGAATGCACAAAGGAATGTGCATGGCAGGCAGTGGGAACTGTTTTAAGTGCGGGATGAGAGGACATTACGCTAATTTTGCCCAGGACACGTTCGGAAGCAGGTTGTAGGCCAAACCAACCCGTGAATGTCCGACCACTCGAGCTATCAATTCCATTTCAACCTCGGCGAGAATTGCAACCTCAACAACAGTGGCAACAACCTCAGCAGCAAATACAACAACAACAGTGGCAGCCACCTCAACAACAACAAAGGCGGCAACCACCGCGACAACGCCATGATGCGGACAGCCCGAGCAACGGCGGCGGATGCAAGCAGGACAAGCACCGTCGACCTCGGTCGGCTCGGGCTAGAGCATATGCCTTACACGGAGGCGAGCGAATGTAACCGAAACACAGGCGGTATGGGAGTTCTTCTCAACATACCTATTATAGTATTGTTCGATCGAGTGCTTAGCATTCCTTTATCGCAAGATCATGTGTGATCTGTTGGAACTTAGTCTTTGGCGAATCGGGATATGAGAATCTCTTCACCTATAGGAGGGATTATAAGCGTACACATATTTGCTCGAACCTAGAGTTGAATTTAGGATCACTTAAGGTTACGGCGAATAATTTGAACATAATACCCATGGGTGGCGTAGATATAATCCTAGGAATGGATGGTTAGCTGAAAATTATTCCACGATTCTCGCAAAGAAAGGAAAATTTCATTTCATTTTCACGGACAAGAAGCTACGACTTCCACGGAATCGGCATGGGAAAAGAGTCCGATTATATCGCGTTGAAGGCGAGAAGAATGATAAGCAAGAAAGGATGCCACGCATTTCGTTTACACGAATGGAGAAGATAAACCGAGGTGAGAATTGAAGACATAGAGATTATTAAAATTTGGACTTTTTCCTAAAATCTACCGGATTACCTCACGATGAACAATTGGAATTCACCATCGACTTGGAACCGGATCGGCTCGATGTCGAAGGCACCCTATAGAATGGCTCAAAAGAATTGGAAGAGCGAAGATCAAATTCAAAAATTGTTGGACCTAGATTTTATTAGACCTAGTGTTTCGCCTTGGGGAGTGCACATGTTGTTGTCGAGAAAAGGATGGTTCTTTGAGGATGTGTATAGATTATCGGGAGCTGAATAAGATGACGCTCAAGAACAAATACCCTTTGCCAAGAATTGACGATCTGTTTGATCAATTGCGAGGAGCAAGTGTATTTTCGAAGATTGACCTCAAGTCAGGTTATCATCAACTCAGTGCGGCACGAGAACATATCTAAAGCGCATTCGAACAAGATATGGCCACTATGAATTCATAGTTATGCCATTCGGATTAACAAATGCACCAGCCGTATTTATGGACCTCATGAGCAGTGTTTCATCCATACCTAGACAAGTTTGTCTTGGTCTTCATAGATGATATTCTCATCTATTCGAGGAATGAGGAGGACCATAAGGAACATCTAAGAACGGTGTTGCAAACCTTGAGAATTGAAAAGCTTTTGCTAAGTTCGACAAATCAAATTACGACTTGAAAAGTAATGTTCCTTGGACACATCGTGTTTGCAGATGGAATTAAAGTAGATCCGACCAGGTGGGCGATGCAAGAATGGAAATCACCGAGAACTCGAATGAAATCGGGAGTTTTACGGGATTAGTAGTTATTACTGGGACATTCATTGAGGATTCTCCAAGATAGCAAGACCAATAACCCAACTACTCTCGAAAGGAATCAAGTTCAATTGAATTTGAAGAATATGAGGCGAGTTTTCAAAAGCTTAAGGAAAAGTTAACAAGTGCACGGTCTAGCGATTCCCAAGTGGACAAAGAGTATGTAGTTTATCAGAGATGCTTCCAAAATGGACTAGGTTGCGTTTGATGCAAGAAGGAAAAGTGATAGCATATGCATCCGACAACTTAGACCACATGAACTAAACTATCCAACTCACGACTTGGAATTAGCGTGATGGTTCATACCTTTGAAAATTTGGAGACACCATCTCTATGGGTGAGATGTGAGATCTTCTGAGATCATAAGCGTTTGAAATACTTTTTCGAGCAAAGAGATCTAAATATGAGGCAAAGAAGATGGCTCGAACTAGTGAAGGATTACGATGTGGTATTAACTATCACCCGTAAAGCGAATGTAGTAGTGGCCTTAAGTCATAAGAATCAAACCAAACTAGGATGTCTCCTTACACAAGAAAAACTCGTTGAGGAGTTTAAAGAATGAGGATTGAATTGGTTGAACAACGAGAGGCGATCCTGAGTTGTATCGCTACACTCACCGTGACGTCAGATTTAAGAAAAGGATCATAGAAACAAAGGATGGAGGAAAAGTTGGAAAGATAAGAGAAAAGTAGGCGGCGGATTGAAGAATTTCTAAGAAGCATCGACAATGCTTTAATGTTTGAAGGAAGGATATGTGTTCGAGACGATCTTGAGCTTGAATGAAATAATGAGTGAGGCTCACGACACACCCTACACCGCCCACCCAGCGGTACTAAGATGTACCAAGACACAAAAGAAAAGTTACGGTGGGAAGGCATGAAGCGAGACATAGCTTCTTTTGAAGAGCTGTCTTGTTTGCCGCCAGTAAAGGCATTACATCAGCGTCCCTACGGAAGTTCTGACCGTTGGGTATACCGAATGGAAATGGGATGAGATAACAATGGACTTAGATTCTGAGTTACCCAAATCAAAAGAGGAACAACTGCGATATGGGTAGTTGTTGATAGACTCACAAAGTGTGCTCACTACGCCAATTCGAATACTTATGGATCGATAAGTTAGCTCACCATGCGTAAAAGAAATTATCTGTTGCATCGGAGTATCAAAATCTATTACATCGATAGAGACTCGAAGTTCACATAAAGATTTTGGTTAGCTTCAAAGAGAATTGGGCGCGAAATTGAATTTGACCTGACATTTCACCCATGGTGATGGGCAATCGGAAAGAATGATCCGGACACTTGAAGATATGCTGAGAACAGTAGTATTGGATCGAGGTGCAAAGTGGGAAGATGTTTCACCTCTTATTGAGTTTGCCTACAATAATAGCTATCAAGCGACGATTAATATGGCCCCATACGAAGCCTTGTATGGAAAGAAATATAGATCACCACTTTACTGGAATGAAGTGGGTGAGAGAAAAGTCGTAGGGCGAGAAGCCGTAAATGAAATGATTGAAATCGTCCAACAGATTAGGCAAAGAATAAAAGAAGCTCAAGATAGACAAAGTCTTACTGACACGCGTGATCTGAGCGCATTTTGAAAGTGGAGATAAAGTATTTCTTAAAGTCTCTCCATCAAAGGGATTATAAGGTTCGGAGTGAAAGGAAAAGCGAGACCCGTTTCATGGACCATATGAGATCCTAGAAAGAATAGGCCCGAGAGCTTTATGGGTTGGCTCTTCCGCCAAATTTGGGAATGTGCATAATGTCTTTCACGTGTCACAACTAAGAAAATACGTGCGATCCAAGCACATGATTCATCAAGGTGATCGCTCACTTTTCTAACACGGCGTGCAGTATATAGGTAAGTCGAGTATCGTATCCACATGGATTGTGTCTGAAAACTGAAGCTAGCTCAGCGATAATTTATTATTATTGAAACGATTTGGGTTTGGAAGGCTTTAGGGCTTGAAAATTAATCAGCGAGAGGTAACAAAGCGAAAAAAAAAAAAGCAATAAATATCAAAGATGATAAAACAAATAAAAAGGCTAACCCTAGGGATGCATAAATCCTACCCACAATGTATGTTTATCCTGTTTCCTATTAGCCATTTTAATCCGACAAGATGGAAGATCACATATATAACCAACAACTTGATTCGACAATTGCGGCGATGAATTACGAGTTTTCCCTACCATTCTAGGTGAAAACAAATAACTCAAAAGGATCACTAAGAATATGCTTCCTCGAATATCCTATCTCAACTCGACTCGAGGTTTATTAGTATCATGCATTCAAGATCGATTGACAATTAATACGATTCGTCGTTAGCGGCAACTAGATATGCATCAAGATTGATCAAAATTAATACATATAAATAAGCACCAAGAATAATGAATCGATGCGGAAGGTAAATAGCGATAACAAGAATCACAACATATAGGATCGAATCATGCAAACCCTAGGATTAGAGCGGAAAATTACCATGACATAATAAGCGGAATAAACTACGAATAAATCATAAAACAGAAATTAAATGCATAAAACCGGATAATAGCGTTGGATGAACAATGGTTGGTCTTGAATCCAATCCCAAGCGAAAAAATCAGCGGAAAGCGATCGGACAAAGCGTTCCGATCGATAACAAAGATAAACTAAACTAAAACAACGATAAACTAAAGCTAGAACGGAATTAAATCGAAACTAAAGTGCAAAATATGAAAAACTAGAGAAAACGAAAAAATTCGTGCTTAGAGGTTGGGGCGTGGGAGCAAGCTTGGGGATATATATAGGTAGAGAAAACCCTAAATCGCGCCTCGTAAACATTCGGGCGATTTCATGGCCGTCCTCGCATGACGCGGTCGGCTCGCTAGCTCTGCAGCGACTTCACCTGTTTGCTCCGTTCGAACTCCGTGCGATCCGTTTGCGCCTATGGACTCTATCGAGATGCTATTTAACATTATAAACTTTTAGTATCCATATTTTCATATCCATTTCATCATCTTTGGTTACATCTTTGCCTTATGCATCGATTATCACTGAAAAGCCTACAAAACACCAAAGAGAAACCCCAAGCGATGTCTTCCAAAATAGCTAAAGCATAAAGATCGACTATATAAACGCATTTAATTGATCTATTTCATCTTGATATATCATTAATAAGCAGTAAAGCGTGCGTTTATCACACCCCAAACTTGAAGCATTGTTTGTCCTCAAACAAAAGCGAACATAAAGACAAACGAAGGACACAACAAAGATCAACAAGAATAGCAAAGGTGATAAACACAATCAAGCCTCGGAAATATCTTTCAACGCTCCAAAATATTAGCACACATGACGACATTAGTCAATTCGACACGAACAACGATTGAAAGCAAAAACTCATTTAGTTCAACCCTCACAAAGTCATGTATGTAAAATATAGGACACACTCAACTCGTAAGGAAATTAAGGACGTGTATATACTCAATGATCAATGCAATGCAAAATCTTACCATAGGCTTGTCATTTCTCTAATATCTCCACCGTCAAATGTGTTCAAATAAGGATCAAAAGGTCTTTTCATAGGTTATATTGTAGGCACATTGGTTAAGGTAGGATAATATATGGCTAAGTGACTCAAAAATATTCAAGCACCCCATTTATACTTTTCGACACATATGGACTTTGTCCATTTCCTCTTCTTTTCCAACGTGCTAAATCGACGTTTTATCCTCATAAGGTACCTATACTTTGATTAACGACCCTTTATGCTCAAAACACATAGTGAACTTATCATTGCTTTTCTTTTCTTTTTAGAGCTTATAGGGTTTCATTCACAATAAAGGTACTATTCTTCACCACGTATGTATTTCTCTAAAAGTAATTTTTCTCGTCATAACTACATCAAAATTTCAACCCTTTTGATTTCCATATCCATCCTCACCTCCTATCATCCGGTTAATCGAAAGAAAAGTCTAATAAAGGCTCAAAGAAGGCGACAAATGGTTTATATCATCGGGTTAGTGTTTGGGTGAATATGTGGTTAACAAAGATGGCCTTTTATCCTTTCCAAATTCGATAACACATATTGCAGTCTCGACACGGAAAAATGGCAAGTTCTAGAAGAGAATCACATGCATGATACCACACAATTAAAAGAAACTGTATCAAGATGTTTATACAGTGAAGCTCAAGTCTCACGGGTTAAGCAAATGGTGAAAAACAACAAGTTTAAGCAATCTCAAGTCGTTCATGAGTCATTTTCTAACATATCATGTGCACTATCATTAAATTTCACAAAACATTTCTATCGTCATTGGCCACATGGATTAAAACATTTCACTTAACTCGTTGATCGACAGACACAACACGAAAAGAAAGACAAAAACACGAAAAAAAGCAACACAAACGAAAACAAAACAAAACACAAAACAAAACAAACAAAAAGCAACACAAACGAAAAACAAAACAAAACACAAAAACAAAACAAATAAAACATTGGGTTACCTCCCAACAAAAGCTAATTTAACGTCTTTAGCTAGACCATCACATACCTTGTTCAATCCGACGTTACGGTAGCAACGGACTTCCTTCCAAAATTGCGAATTCCTCAGATTTCGCATTCACCGTTGACCACCATCGAGCGTGGAGTGCCCCCAAACTTGGATGATTCACTCGGAGTTCCATGCGAGTCCACTTCTTCTTTCTCGCGTTCTTATTGGCGGTCGATTGCCCTCTAAGTATCGGCGTGTGTAGCGGCGATGATCGTGATCAAATAGCGATCTCATCGGAGGAATATGCGCACGAATAACGTCTATTGGAGGTTCTTGGCGGTCAACCTCGCGACCGGGTCGTCGCTAAGCGTGTCGGTGATGTGGCCTTCGTCATCGCGGTTGGGCTAGCGGGCGCAACCGCCGAAGTCTCGGCGCATTATTTGCTCGATTGCTCGGCGCCGAGCTTCGTTGTCATGAGCTCGGTAGCAAGTTCGTTTTGCAGCCACTTTCACCCTCGTCTCGCTCGGGATGATTACGGATCGTGCGACTAGGCGACCAATCGATTCTCCATTACTTTCATGTGTTCGCTCATAGCCGTCACGATGAGACTCTAGCCGTAATTTTACGGCGATCGCTTATAAATGAATTCTTGTAGACGCCATTTGTTGTATCGACTCTTCCACACGGTTTCTTCGCCTCTTAAATCATTACATTACGAGCGACGAAACCTCACGGATGTTCTTGAAAAGTAATGGGGTTGGCATCTGACGATTATGATGATCTCATTGTATGGGTTGTACGCGGATTCCATCCTCCTAGAACTGCTCGGTGGGAGGTGGATACATGTGATTTAACGGCTGGCCTCTTGAGCAGGGACAAGGAGTCCCATGTTCATCATTTAGGCGTTCATCTCGGTATACTTGGCGGGAGCTGCAGCTTTGCTCGAGGGCACTCCGTAGTTTGGAAGCAGCGCCATAACTTGTCGACCCTTCTCTCGTCTATTCTCCTTTGAGAGCTTTCGATCTCGGGATCTAAAAATATTTCATGAGGTCCACGAGATCTTGTAAACATATACTACCCGAGAAAAGAGAATTGAGCTCTTGCAAAAATAAAAATAAATAATAATATAACTTGAATTAATAAATCCAAATCGTCAAATTATTTCTATGCAATCTTAATACCCCGAACGGCGCCAAAATTTGATCGCTCACTTTTCTAACACGAAACGTGCAGTATATAGGTAAGTCGAGTATCGTATCCACGAGGATTGTGTCTGAAAACAAAAGCTAGCTCAGCGATAATTTATTATTATTCAACCACGATTTGGGTTTGGAAGGCTTTAGGGCTTGAAATTAATCAGCGCAGAGGTAACAAAGCGAAAAATAAAATAAAGCAATAAATATCAAAGATGATAAAACAAATAAAAAGGCTAACCACAGGGATGCATAAATCCTACCCACAATGTATGTTTATCCTGTTTCCTATTAGCCAATTTTAATCGAGACAAGATGGAAGATCACATATATAACCAACAACTTGATTCGACAATTGCGGCGATGAATTACGAGTTTTCCCTACCATTCTAGGTGAAAACAAATAACTCCAAAAGGATCACTAAGAATATGCTTCCTACGAATATCCTATCTCATTCGACTCGAGGTTTATTAGTATCATGCATTCAAGATCGATTGACAATTAATACGATTCGTCATTAATCGGCAACTAGATATGCATCAAGATTGATCAAAAATTAATACATATAAATAAGCACCAGAATCATGAATCAATGCCTCGAAGGTAAATAGCGATAACAGAATCACAACATATAGGATCGAATCATGCAAACCCTAGGATTAGAGCGGAAAATTACCATGACATAATAAGCGGAATAAAATACGAATAAATCATAAAATGGAAATTAAATGCATAAAACCGGATAATAGCGTTGGATGAACAATGGTTGGTCTTGAATCCAATCCCAAGCGAAAAACGGAAAACAACGGAAAGCGATCGGACAAAACATTCCGATCGATAACAAAGCGATAAACTAAACTAAAACAACGATAAACTAAAGCTAGAGCGGAATTAAATCGAAACTAAAGTGCAAAATATGAAAACTAGAGAAAACTGAACAAATTCGTGCTTAGAGAGGTTGGGGCGTGGGAGCAAGCTTGGGGATATATATAGGTAGAGGAAAACCCTAAATCGCGCCCGAAACATTACGGGCGATTTCTGGCCGTCCTCGCAGTCATGAGGTCGGTCGCTAGCTCTGCGCCGACTTCACCGCTTTCTCCGTTCGAACTCCGAATGCGATCCGTTTGCGCCTATGGACTCCTGTCGAGATGCTCTTTAACATTGTAAACTTTTCGCATCCATATTGTTCATATCCATTTCATCATCTTTGGTTACATCTTTGCCTTATGCATCGATTATCACTGAAAAGCCTACAAAACACCAAAGAGAAACCCCAAGCGATGATCTTCCAAAAATAGCTAAAGCATAAAGATCGACTATATAAGCGCATTTAATAGATCTATTTCATCTTGATATATCATCAATAAACAAGTAAACGTGCATTTATCACAAGGCGACGTGACCTCAATCGGACATGAGTTATGAAGAAGAACCTACAGAATAATAGACCATAAAGTTCAACAATTAAGGAACAAATCAATTTAAGCTAGTCAAAGTCTTTGTGGAAACATCATGGACGAGAGGAGGCCACGTGGGAACTTGAAGATGCAATGAAAGAGCGATACCCAGATTATTTTTCTAAGGTATGCAAATTTTTGGGACGAAATTTCTTTTAAGGGGGGTAGGATGTAATATCCAGCGAAATTAAATGCTAATTATTGTATTTAAAACCCGTAAATTAGGGTTTCGCCAAATGATTCAATCGAATGATATCGAATATGATTTCGATCATTTATGAAGAATGAATTCTATTTAATATTCAACGGAAAGCGTGAATTAAGGAATAGATGTTTATAAAGTGTATCGACAGTATTATTTTAACGTCGATTGCATATCGATAGTTAAAATTTCATGAAATTTTCTAAGCAATTAAGCTTAGAATTAAATTCCATTATTAATGGAATAAATTAACAAAGTGATTACGACTTTATTACAACCATTTCGAGATGAGTCGATAACTAACGTTTTGAAGCGTTTTGAAGCGTTAACGTTTAGAGGCGAAATGAAAGCGAGTTTAATGATCAAGGAATTATAGGAATTAATTTCCTATGATTATTATGTGTAATTACAGTATTATTTAGCATTAAAACAATGCTAGATCATTAAGAATTGATAGTGATCAATTTTTCAATTCTCGAAAACCTAGTTTGAATATTAGATTTTATCACATAAAATGATACCATTAATTTATCCTATGATATTATTTAACATCTAAATCATATGCTATGATGTATATATCTATTAATGTCATGAAAATAAGTTTTTAACCTATGGTTTAGCATAATGGCCGAGAGTTCTTGTGTGTGTGTAACAAAATTATGTGTTGACTTTCCCACTATTGCATGTATCTCCTAAGTGTTATATAATTGTTATATTATGTCTTCCATTAGTGGGATATCTAGGCTATTTTCAAGAGAGATTGCATGCAAAATCCCTCATGATGTATATACCCATTAGTGATACATTTAAAAAAAATAAAAATAAAACTCTTGTATGTATGCTTAGAGAGGGCCGAGAGATACAAGGTATAATGGGGTGGATTTTCATATTTTATCATTCATTCCACTCAAACACTTGAACACCCAACACTTTGAACATCTCTCATTCTCTCTCTCAAAGCCATTTTCTCTCGTAAACTCTCCCAAATAACCGAGAGCTTCACCATTGTAAAACCTCGAATTTTCTTCTCTTCTTCTATACCAAGCTTGATATCTTAAACATTGTTCCATAAATCCAAGCCACTACAAGGTAGGAATCGAACAATGCTTTGATTGTTCTTGAAATTTTACAAAATTTTGAAGGTTGCTCTTTAGTGTTGAATGTGTTGAAAATTTTCTAAATGTTATGCATGTGTTTCAATCTCAAAATCTTGTTAATATATGGTTAAGTTGTGTATAAAGAATGTGTAGCATGATGAATAGAGGCATAGATCATGTTTAAAATTTTATTTGAACATGTTATAAAATTTTAGTGATGACCAAAGCTTGAGAAATTATTTTGAGCATGGATTCTTGATTTATGATGTATTAAGAGTCCATAGTAATTTATTTGGAAATTTTGGAAAATCCTATGTATTTTTTAAAATGACCGAGAACAACAAAATTTATATGTTAGAGTATGATTTTTATTTGATACATGCGATGGTATATTATTGACCTAGGACATGAATTATGCATCCTATGTTTTTATTAGAATTTTGAAACCAATTACTCATTTGTTTCAAAAAAAGCGAGCTACAAGCTCAAAATGGTGATGATTCAAATGGTTTTGATGAATATTATGATGTAGTGTTGTTACACTATAGTGTATAAGCATGATGAATTTTGTTGGAATTTTTATAAAATGTTTTATGCATGCTTGATGATAACCGAGAGCATGAACATGAATTTCTTGGTGTAGAAATCATTTATGATGGACTATATGATATAAAAATGTCATGGATTAATATTTGGACCTTGTACTAACTAATTGGATTTTTGGGAAAATTGTTAGACAAAATTTGAAAAAAGCGTGACCTATATAAATGAATAAGGTGATGCTCGATTTTTATATGGTTAATATTAATACATATTAGTGATACTATGATAAAATAGTACACTATGTGAATTTAGAAAAAATTTGAGAAATATTTGGTCTTTTAAAAGCGAAATAGCCGTGAGCTATTTCATGAGTAATAAGGATTTTAAATCCTTAAATAACAATATTAATAATGTATTATATGTTTAAAATTATTTTAAACATATTAATGAGTTATGAAAAGAAATTGATTTATGAGAAGATCGATATTAAAATATGACTTAGTAAAGAAATTACTAAGAAAAGTCAAAATTGTTGACTTTTGAAGTCAATGTCTGAAATCGTTCGATAAATACGCTAAATACGCGTAAGGCGTATCAGTTTAATGATGAAATCTAGTTGATACGAAAAGATTTCATATTTAAAGTCGTTAGATTGAAAGATGTGAGAAGGCGTTGAACCTTTTACCCAAAGGGTAAAATGGTAATTGATAAACATATCTCGATTCTATCGAAGACCGAGAAATGTTAGTTTAAGTTACGGCGGAACAGCGTATTGAATTAGATTAAGGAATTAAATTATATCGATATAGAATATCGAAGTTTATTCTACACTTTGAAAGTCTCGAAATCGTGAACGACGTACTAAACATCGCTTTTACGTAAAGGTGTGAATGACGTGTGACGGCAATCGGGCGTTGACGAGTAATCAAGTTTAAGGCGAACAATAGTTCGGTGGGCTTTCTTTCTAAACAAAGCGTGACTTTGCTATTCTTTCAAATGAGTTTATTTACGATGCTTATTTGAAATGTTGATAAAATATTTACGAGATTACACCGCGAAAATATTTATGTTTTGTGTATGTATCCTATCCATGAAATGTTATGAATGTTGTTGGGTCGCTCCCAACTTAAGAATGAAATCGATATCGGATTCTATCTTGGGAAGGCTATTACAGCTAGGATTAACATGTACACATAAGGTATTGTGTCTTTGTAAGGATAATTCACGGCGGTCGCGGCGTCGTAGAGGAGGCCTCCTTCACGGCGTTCGACTATGATGTTATGATGAAAGGATAAGGGATATGGATCATACACACAAGAAAATGCTTGTGGCGACTTTATGAGCGATGAAAATGACTTTAGTGAGCACGAGGCATTTCAAATAAAACCACTTGTGTCTTACCATGATGTGGCGGTGTAATTTAAATATGATAAAATGTTTCGACATGAGTCCACCGAGTGCATTCTTGTACTCGACCGCATGTTGTTTTAAATGTGCGGGTTGAGCTCGATGTTGATGATGGAGGTGTTGAGAAGGCCGTGTTTTGATGTTATAAGACGAAGAAGCTACGATATCGTCATATATGTATTCACACGTTTTCATTGCGACTCAATTATTTATTGTTTTGATGATAAGAAGATATAATTGAAGTCCTTGGATCAATAGTATTCTTTTGGATCATTGGAGGATAAAATGATATAAGCTGCTGAAGTCAAATCGGATCATTGTTAATCTTTGGGTGCATTGGTCAGCCCACCGGTATATCCAGATTATTAATGGATGTTATGTTCAAAGCATGATAGTTTACATGTGATATGCATCCTCATAATAGCCTTTCATGAACCTTAATCATTCCTAGTATTAGTCCGCTCCCAATCCGGGTTATCCGGAAAGGGAGCGTGACACAACATTTAAAAAAATTTCATCATAAATAACATAAGTGTATAACATGAGATCTAATGGATGGATTTCGAAAATTTAAGCATGTGTAAAAAGCTCGTACGATTTATAACCTTTTAATCAGTGTCGATTTTCGACGGCAACGTTTTTCTAACTAAAAATTTAGAAGGAAAATGAAGAACACTACTTTGCTTTTTTTCTTTCTTGGTCAGGGTAATGAGAGAGAGAAAAGAGAGGTGATCAATGTTCTTAATATCTTATCACTATGTTTTAAAGTTAAAGGAATACAATACTTAACACACTAAATTTCCTTCCCTACCCTTTTCGGTCCTCACATGGTATTACAAGACAAAATTTTTATCTCATCTTCCTACACCTTTAATACATCATCTTATCACTTAGTAAATACCCATCACTTTCATCAAACAAGAAAAATTCTTCTCCTTTGTACTCACTAAATGCATCGGCTACTTTACTTCCCAAAGGGATGATTTTTATAAATTTTACACTAACATACAAGAATTACTACACATTAACACACACAACCATCACTATCAAAGAGTTTAATTTTTTCTTCTTACCTTATTAGTCCACAATTTTCGGTCATCACAATGCCAACACACCTCCCACTTGTTCACTTCATGACATATCTTATCTCATGCATTAAAAATGTATCACTATCATATTAACTACTCATCATGATAAAAAAAAGATAGAAACTTTATTCATTACCACCTATTAATGAAATTTTCGGTACATATATAGTAAAAATGCTACACATTTTATTTTCTTGCAATTAATAGCTATATGATATAATATAAGTCTTAGATGATAAATTAAATCCTAGGAAAAATAATTAAAACAATTCTATGTCACAAGTCGACTTTTGAACCCTAATTGAAATTAGGAACAATTTATCAACATTTATTCCTTAATTCATTAGCATTATTTGAATGAAGGATTATATAAAATAATGATCTTATTACAAAAAAATAATCATAGGATTTAAATATTGTAATTCTCTAATCATTATACTAAGTTTTGAATCGCCTCAAAGCGTCGGCGTTGAATCGTCACAAAGCGTTGATAGTAAATTCATAATCACTTTATTTATCCTTCGTTAATAAGGAATTTAATTCTAAGCTTCATCACTTACAAAATAACGTAAGACTAACTATCGAAATTAAATCGACGTTAGAGTAATACTTTCGAAGGAATAATATAAACTATATTCTTTAATTCACTAATCATTAGTGAATATGATATAAATATCCTCGTATCATGGTTAGTCAAAATCGAGCTTGATAAATTACTATCTCAATTATCGAGACTAAACCACAATTTACGATTTATATCATCGTAATTTAGCTTTAAAATTCGTGATATTACACTTACGTTATTTTTCTAAGCAATGAAGCTTAGAATTTATTCCCTTATTAACGAAGAACTAATAAGGTGATTACAACTTTATTATCAACGTTTTTGAGGCGATTAGAAAATTTAGTATAACGTTTAAACAATTGTAATATTTAAAGTCCTATGATTATTTTATGAAACAAGAGCATTTTTTTATATAATCCTTCATTAAAATAATTTTAGTATTAAAGGAATGAAGATTGGACAATTTATTCCTATTTTCTAGCTATGTTTGAAAATTTCATCTTAAGACATAGAATTGTTCTTATTTATTTTTTCTTATGATTTATTTCATCATCTAAGATCTATATTATATCATGTTACTATTAAATGGAAAAAAAAGATATGTAGCATTATTTTCTCATAGTAACCGAAAATCTAGTGTATAGTGTGAAGAGAAATTTTTCATCTCTTATGATAATGATGTATAATTATTATGATATTGAGATGTTATTAATGTAGAGATAAGATATTTATTAATAAAAGAAGTGATATGTGTTGTATTAATTTGTAGTGGCCGAAAACTTTGACAAAGTGTGAAAAGAAGAAAATTCAAATTGTTTGAAAGTGATGGTTAATTATGTTGAAAGTGAGAGGTATTTAATTCATGTATAAGATAAGATGATCTTTTAATAAAGTGATAAGGTGTATTTGTTTGGTAGTGAGAGTGTAGGATTTTAAAAGATAAGAAAGTGTAAATTGTTGACTTTTATTTAGATATTTGCATTAAAGGTTGATTAATGTATATTATCATAAAAAAAAAAAAATATCACTCCTTTCTCATTTCCAAAAGTGACGTGAGTTTTGAAGAAAAAAAGGGAGGAGAGTTCTTCAATTTTCTCTTCAATCTTAAGTTAGAAAAATGTTTTCTTCGCCGATCGATTTCGATTAAAAGGTTAGAAATTGTACAAGCTTCTTATATATGCAAAAATATTAGAAATCCATCCATGAAAATTTAACTTATATGATTTTGTTATTTCATGTGAAATTTGAGAAATTTTGTTAAATGTTTAAGTTGTTAATTATCTATGTTTATATGATGTTTGAAGCTTATATTATGAATTTGGTACAAAGTTGAGCATGTTAGAATTTTTCTTATTAAAGTCGAAAAATATGAGAATTATATGTTGATGATAATGAATTTTGATTGTTTTTTTTTATCATGAAATGATAATAGTTAGTATTGTTTAAGCATTTATGAATTAATTCATAATTTTTGGAAAATATTGGATATTATTTCACAAAAATTTCAAAAATCTTAAGGTATGATATATTGATGTGTGATTTGTGTATGATGGATATTATTGCATATTGTTGATGTATAATGATAATAATGTGTTGTGTGAATTAATAAGAATTTTTGAAAATTGTTTATTTGATTTTACAAAAACTTTCAAGAACTATAAGTGTAGAGTTTTGATGTCAAATTTTTCTTTGTCTAATGTTATTTGATATTATTGATCCTATGTTGATATAGTATGTTATGGAAATTTATAGGAATTAATGGATAAGTTTTGAAAATATGTTCAAAAAGGGCCGAAAACATTAAGAAAGGGAAGTTAGAGTTTCAAATTTATTTTATCAAATGTGATCACATATTTAGTCCCAAAAATATGTTTAAGATATACTATGAATTTACGTGATTTTTAAAACGAGGTATAATATTTTTACGTTGAAACGTTTTGTTAAGTGACGTAAGATTTTGAAAAATAAAGTGTTATGCTTAAGTTAGTTCATATGTATATGTATTTTTGAGCATGATTGATTGCTAAGGTGAAAAATCGAGACTTATGGGAATGTGATGAGTAATACATTAGAATTTGAGTATATATATGTAAGTTAATAGTTCTAAAAATGAATATTGAGAAATACATGTTTTGACGTTGAAAATGACTTTGATAAGATTATAAATGTATGAAGTATGTTAGTACGTCAGTAGAGTTATGTTTAACGCACAGAGTTATGTTTTACGCCTTGTATAAATATGGATTTCTCTGAATAGATATACTAAGACGTGTGAGACGCATTAGAGATATAAGAATATCTCTTTTATAAGAATCAATTTCATAATTGAAACATTTTATCGAAAAATGTCAATATGAGTTCGATAATTGACCAAATTTATTGGTATGTGGTCTGAAGTAAGGTTTCGTCTCAGCTTAAAAATGAAAAGTTATAAGTTAGAATATTCGATGAAAAGACGTACTAAATTGGTTAAAAGATACGAAGGCTTTAGAAGATGAATGTTTAGTTAATAAACCTTAAAAAGATTTAAAAGTTATCGAATTCTATTAGATTTTGATGATTCTCAATAATGCGACGAGACGTACTAAATTAGTTTCTTACGTAAAGTGGAGCACGAAAGTGAAAAGTGAAGTAAGAAGAAAGCGTTTGAGAAGCGAGAATATACCGGTGGGCTTTTTCTCCTCAATGATAAAATAAAATAACAAATGTTTTATTTATGATGCTTTCTTGAAATGAAAAGTCTTTATTCTGATGCTTTCTTTTGAGAAATGATGATGAAATGCTATTATTTAATTACACCCCAAAATATTTATGTTTTATGTATGGATCTATCGGTGTTGATTACCAACGTAAGTTTAATCGAATCGGATCCTATGCTAGAGGAGAATTCTAGCAAGGATTAACGTATACTGTAATACCCCGAGAAATTTTCTTAAAGAAGTATGAAATATATATTTATATATATATATATATATATATTTTTAAGAGTGAATTATTTTCTTTAAATTGTTAACTAATGAAAATTTGAGTTTGAACGTTTTTATGGGTTGTTCGGCCAAGGCGAGGATGCGCCTAGCGAAAATGTAAAGTTTGATATTATAAGTTTTAATGTCTTAGTAATTTATAATTAGAAATTTAGCATGAAAGTTTAATTTTTATGCATTGGTGATTAATTGATGATATTAAGTGATTTGGATATAAGAATCGATTAAAACGTTTATTTGTTATGCATTAGATTAAAAATTTGTGAAGAAGTAACAAATGGACATATATGTAAATATATGTAATGTATGTCCAAATGTGTAGAGAATTGTAGATAATGGTAGAATTCTCTAGAAATGGTGATTAATCACCATATTAAATAAATTGAAAAATAAAAGAAAAATTTGTGGATTAGATTATAAATAGCTACTAATCATCATTTTCATCATTTTTCTTCCCCAATTTCGTGCTTCACACACTACACACACACTAAAATTTTTGAAAACTTCATGCTCAAAATTTCACGATCTAACCGTTAAATTTTCGATCGGTCTTCGAATTCAGGTATAATTCACTTCCTAGAACACATCTATGGTTTGAAAAATTGAAAAATATGAACTTATGAACTTGTTGAATTTTCGGTCCTTTCATGGATTGTGAAGAGGATGTGTTGTTGTTTGATTATTTCTTGATGTTACGTTGGATTAATCGTCGATAAACCGTTTAACGTTGAATTTTTGAGCATATGTTCATTCTTGGAATTTTTGTGAATTTCGAAAATTTGAGGCCTTGATATTGAATTTATGTTGTTGATATGCTTGATATTTGTTCATATATGTGTTGTAGGGTTGAAATAAACATGTTTTGAACAAGAAAAACGTTTGAAATCGAAGCCGTCGGGAAACCCCTTTTTGGCCGAAAACCCTAGCTCATGTAATGATAGATTTTTGATTTTATTTGATCATTTTGACTTCATATTTGGATTCTATGATATGAATAAAGCTTAAAATGATTTATTCGGATTTTTCGGCCGACGTATTCAAAATTTGGAAAATTTTAGTTTGACGTCGAATTAGGGCTTTCAATGCTAAAGCTTTAATCTTTGGATTTTGATGATTGATTTGTGATATTTGATGATAGTTAAGCATATATAAAGGTTCGTCTAAGATATACGACGTTATGTGCAAATTTTCATGTTAGACATAAGTTATGTACATAAGCTAATATTGATTTTTGGTTAAGACAAAACTATTTTTACATGTTGATGAGTCTTATGTACTTAATTGGACATATGAAACTTAGTTAAGAGTAATGTTAAAGTGCTAGGTGGCGCGACATCCGAAGCTCAAGGGCGAACAACCCGACAAGAGATTTATTGTGAAACGTCTACACGAGGTGGGGTTTACTCGATCTGTAAGTACGTTGTATGGTTATAATCATTGTTGTGTTTTGTGAATGCATGTGAGCTAGAATGTTAAATAAGTACCCTCGAGGAGACCCACAAGGGGTCTAGTGTAGCGATCTACACTCGAGGAGGCCCACAAGGGGCTCAATGTTAAAGAATTACCCTCGAGGAGGCCCACAAGGGGCTAACCAATGAGATAATTAATGAGTACCCGCAAGGTAATCGATGAGATAAATAATGATTACCCGCAAGGGTAATCGCCAATGAGATAAATAATTAGTACCCGCAAGAGGTAATCATTAAAGAAGAGTTCATTATGTTGTGTGCATTACGTAATTGGTTATAACTGTTTGCAGTGTATTCCCCACTAAGTATGTTTACATGCTCACATCCCATATTTTCATATATGTTTTGCACGCTAAGAGGTTGTGAATGATCTTGTGGGAATGAGCTCCACAAATACATTCTCTCATGACCATGTTTTATGTAAATATGTTTCAAACTATGCTAGTACTTGAGTGTGTTTAAGAACAAAATTAACTGGTTTTTGACGAAAAACTATGTTGAAATGTAATGACTTTTAATGAGTACTTATATATATATATATATATATATATATATATATATATGATGAGGGCTGTGTCCCTAGTTGTTGTTGCTATGTTGGTGTTGTTTTGTTGTTGTTTCAGGTTGGCATATACATATATATAGGGTATATGCTGTCCGTTCGTCGAATTTTACTCCGCTGCTTATATATAATATTTACCAATATTATTATTATTGTTATTATTATTTAATAATTGCTAAAGATAGAAAGATTTTAGTAATGTCTCAATTACAAGAATGGGGGCGTTACAGTTTGGTATCAGAGCAAGGTTTACATTCCTGTAGACTTGCTAATTGTATTAACGTATCATATGTGTTTGAAAGATTTTGAACTTTTGATTGAGAATAGAGAATGTGTGGGCCATTACCGTTGCTCAACGTCGACTCTTAGGTAATTTATGTTTATGAAAAATGTTTAACTGTTTTCAAAGTTATGATGTGAGCATGAAATGAAAAGAAAGATTGTGTCGGGATAATGTTTGAAAGTTTTCGTATCAAAAGAAATGAGAAAGGTTAAGAAGTGTCCACAAGGGACAAAGTATATTGATTTGTTATGCTTGATACTAATTAAAGATTTATTCGGTTTTCAGACACATTCTTTATGAAGCTAAAGATGAAAGTTTTAGGAAGTGTTTCTTAACCACGAAGTTTAGTATTCGAGTTAAGAATATGTGTTCGCTATGAGAAAGAAAGTAAATGAGTTATTTTCATGTTATGAGAAAGAAGTCCTCGAAATATAACTGTAGGTCCGAATGCAAATGACTTGTATCTTTGATTTAGAAATTGAAGTATGCCGCCAAGAGGCGTAATCCGGGCGAAAATGGGCCACAAACCCCGAATAATGGTGTGGATTTTGTTGAGTTCTCACAAGCGCCGCAAGGATTTATGCGTGACAAGCAACTCGGTGTGGGCGTGAACAACTAACCAAAACTTATGAAATTATTGATCGGTTTAGAAGGATGGATCCACCAAAGTTTAAAGGATATGAAAGACCAGAAAATGTTGAGGAATGGATCCGAGTTCTTGAGCGGATTTTCGAGTTGATGGGTTGCTCTGAAGAGCAAAAAGTCTCATGTACTATATACCAGCTAGTTGAGGAAGCAAGTTATTGGTGGGAGTCGTATGCTAGAACAATGATTGTTGAACAACGTCGAGCTTTGACGATGGAATGATTTCAAAGATTTGATTAGGGATCGTTATTTCCTCAATCTTATCGATTGCAGAAAAGAAACCGAATTTCTTAACTTAAAGCGGGGTAGCATGACGGTGGTTGAATATGAAAGGAATTTTAACAAATTGTCTCGATTTGCTCCATATTTGGTGGATCGATGAGAAGAAAGCTCGTCGTTTTGAACAAGGGTTGCGATCGTAAATTCGAGGAATATTAGGCGGCTTGGAATTGGCAACTTATGGGAGTAATTGAAGAGCACAAGCAATTTCTAGTGGTGCGCAACTAGAAATCCAAAATGAGAAGCGTGATTCATATGGAAAAGAAGAAGGAGAATTAGGAAAAAGTGGAAGTGGCGGTCCGGCAAGAGATGTCAACAATTATCATGTTCTTGATAGGTTCGCAAAATACTACAACAAGTCTTGTGAGACCTCGATGCCCAAAATGTAAGAAAAATCATAAAGGTGAATGTTGGCTAGGAAAGAATGTGTGTTATTCTTGCGGAAAACCGGGGCATGTGTCATATAATTGCCCAGTAAAATGAGGAGCACGAAAAGAAAATACAAGTATCTGAAAAGAAAGTGAAGCCCAGTCTTTGCCATGTCTCGAGGAAGATAACTCCAGGATGGAGCGGACACGATGTCGGTATTCTTCAAGTGTCTAATACTCGAGCTTTGGTTTTATTTGATTACGAACTACACATTCGTTTATCTCTACAAAATTTTGTTCCCATCTTGAAATGCCTTGCTATGTTGATTGTGATACACTAGAAGTTAGTGTTCCTTCATGAAAAACTATTATAACTTCTAGGATGATAAAAGGCATAGTAATAGATTTAGAGGGGAAGGAACTAGAAGCTGACCTTCATGTTATAGATATCGAGATTTTGATATAATCCTAGGAATGGATTGGATGGGTAGAAATCATGTAACACTCGGATGTCGTGAGCGGGAAGTGGAGATTTAAAGTCTGGAGAGCCAAAATTTGTTTTCATGGTGTAAGAACAAAGGCTCCATCAAAGATTATAAGTCAATGAAAGCGATGAAAATGCTAAGAAAAGTTATTGCCATGGGTATCTAGTTACCATGACGAAACACAATCGACAAGCGTAAGGTCACGAAAGTGCGGTAGTAAGGAATATGTAGATGTATTTCTGAAGAGTTACGAGTTCCACCGGACCGTCGAGTTAAATTTGCATAGATCCGGTACAGGCAAAAGACCGATCTCAAAACCACCATAACGAATGGCACCGAGAGAATTGCGAGAACACAAAGTTCGGTTGCAAGACTTACTTAACAAAGAATTTATTCGACCAAGTGTATCTCCTTGGGGTGCTCGGTATTATTTGTGAAAAGAAAGATGTAACTACGAGAATGTGCGTTGATTACGAGGCTGAATAGATTGACGATTAAGAATAAATATCCATTGCCGGGATCGAAGATTTATTTGATCAACTTAAAGGTGCTAGTGTGTTCTCGAAGATTGACTTGAGATCGGGATATCACCAACTCAAAATCAAAGAGAGCGACATTAAAGCAGTTTTAGAACAAGATATGGTCATTTGAATTCAACATCGTACCTTTTGGACTCTCGAATGCACCGGTGTCTTCATGGACTTAATGAACGAGTTTTCTACTCATATCTTGATCGGTTTGTTATTGTGTCCATGGATGATTGATAAGCATTTTACGTTTATAGTTGATATTTGAAGATGAGTTTAGCTCGTTTAATGTGCGTTTACGTATCGATTCCTAATGTTTTATCTATTTTTAGAAGATCTTGCTCTTGGGTGTTCTTTTGGTGTTGTGTAGGTCTATATGTTGAAAATCGAAGCAAGGAGCGACGCCTTGAGCCAAACACACAATCTGGCGTGTTTCTAGCGACCAGACTAGCGGTCGCTAGGCGGCCGCTAGGAAACACGCGAGAACCAGAAGACCGCGACCAGCGAACGCGCCCATGAAGCGGCCTAGCGAGAAAGCCATCGGACGATTTCTCGCGACGGATCGAACTTCCTAGCGACCGCTAGGAAACACGCGAAGCAGCGCCATGAAGCGGCTTTAGCGAGAAAGCCATCGGACGATTTCGCGACGGATCGACTTCTAGCGACCGCTAGGTGTGGTCGCGAACCAACCAGCGGGCGCAAGAGGCGATCGCGGGCGAGAAGGCAGCGAGGATTACCTCGACCACACCCAGCGACCGCGAAGGGTGGTCGCGAGGCAGCGGCGAAGGAAAATTAGGGTTTTGGGTGTGCCTATATGGCGGCACCACCGCGCCTGAACTTCACAACTACGTTTCGAGCCTCTTTCTCGGTTTTACATCGGTTTTCGAGTTTTAGCTTTAGGTTCCATATAGTTTCATTCTAGATTTGTTTTACGTATCGTTCTTCATTAGTTTACGTTTTGTTTCTGATCCGGACGTTTAATCCGGACGATTTACGCAAGTTTCCGTTTTATTTGAGGTTGGGATTCAAGCCCAGCGTGTTCATCAACGCTACATCACGGGTTTTATATATTTAATTTTCGTCTTTATGATTAAATCGTATTTCATTTCGTTTATGATGTCCGGCTAGTTTTCGTTCTAATCTAGGGTTTGCATGATTCGATCCTATATGTTGTGATTCTGTTATCGTTATTTACCGTCCATGCATTGATTCATGATTCGATTGTGCTTATTTATATGTGTTGGTTTCGATCAATCTCGATGCATATTTAGTTGTCGGTTAATTACGTAATGTGTTAATTGTCGATCGATATCGAATGCATGATACGAATGAGCCTTGAGTCGTGGTGAGATAGGATATTCGTAGGAAGCATATTCTTTGTGATCCGTTTGGAGTTACTTGTTTTCACCTAGAGGCCTTAGCGATAATAGGAAAACTAGTAATCTCTGACCGCCTTTGTCGTAATAGAAATTGTCGGTTATATATGTGATCTTCCATTTTATGCGGATTAAAAGTGGTTAATAAGAGCAGGATATACATACGTTGTGGATTGGATTAATGCAGCCTAGGGTTAGTCGTCTTTCTCTGTTTTTAAACATCAAGTGTTTATTGCTTTAATTACATTTTGTTACCTTTGCTTTGGATTGAGTTAGAAGCCCTAAAATACCTTAAAACCATATTTGTTACTTGGATAATGATGAATTCTTGTTGAGTTAACTACGTATTTTCGTATTACAATCCACATGGATCGATGCTTAACTACCCTATCATTACATTTTTACGTGTGAAAAGGGCGATCAAATTTTGGCGCCGTTCTTAGGATTGTTAAGATCATATAGGAATAACTTGTCAATTTGGAATTATTAATTCAAGTTGTACTTTTAATTTTATTTTTATTCCTTGCCAATCAGTTTCCTTCTTTTCTCCGGTAGTTTATGTTCACAGGGTCAGGGACCTCTGAACTACTCTTTGATCCGAAATCGAAAATTCACAAAGGAGAAGGAGAAGGGCAAGAAGAAGGAAGCAATGGCAAATCGGAATAGCAGGCGTTCCTCCCGAGAGTAGCCGCGTCTCATAGCGGATTTCCGCAATCAGGCGCCAATTGGCGACTATGGGACTCGTTGTCCACACTCGAGGCGGCAAGGCAGCTGAATTACATGTCTGGACCTCCTGCCGAGCAATTTCAAGGAGGCGGATGGGGCCCAGTAAATGCTAACAATTTCGGTGAAGCCGCCCTAATCGGCATGGTTCAGGGAGCAGTTCGGAGGAGGAGTCACGGAGGATCGAATGCCCATCTCGAGACCTATCTCGACATTTGTGACACCATCAAGCGTAATGGGGTGCCACAGACACAATCCGGATCGTATGTTCGGATTCTCTGCGAAATCAAGCGAAGGACCGGTTGAGACCTTAGATCGTCACGGGCATCAACAGTTGGGCGATTATGTGAGAAATTCCTTTGAAGTACTTTCTCCGGCTAAGGCACGAAGATCATAGCCGAGATTTCCACTTCTCCCGCTTAGGAGATGAATCTTTGTTGAGTCGTGGGAAAGATTCGGGGGCCTATTGAGAAGGTGCCCACAAAGATGGATTTTCGAGAGGCGGCAGATCACCCGGTTTTGACAATGGTGACACCTCACACGAGGAGCATTGTTGACGTCAGGGGGTTGCTTTGAGCAGGCGCGTGTAGGCGAGGCCACCCGCATCATAGAAGAGATGGCGGCCAGCGGTTATCGATGGCGATGGAGAGAACACCGGTGGTGAAGGCTGCAGCAGTTGAAGGTGACTCAAAGTACGACAATATTATGGGCGGTTCACCTTGTTAAAAAGCGATTTGAGAAAGAAAGGAAAGGAAAAGGCGTGGCTCGGATAAATGCTGCGGTCGAGAGATAATCGAGTGAGGGCGTGAACTACATCAATCGAAGGAACAACCGTCACGGGGGAATCCGTACAATCTAACAATGTAAATCACCCAAATTCTCGTGCCAACCCCAATAATTTTCAGCGACCTCATGGGTTTCTCGATTCGAGCAGGCGTGATTGAAGGCGAAGAAGCCGAGTCTAGAGGATATGATGCGCGGTTGGTTGTAAGCAACCAACAATTGTATACGAATCGAGTTCGTTTATAAGCAACAGGGCGGAAGATCAATCATTTGGAGTCCTTTGTGACGGCTATGGGAAGCACATGAAGATGATGGAGAATCGAAATAAGTCGGATAGCCGCACAAATGAGACGGGCGACAAGTCGGGCCAATTTCCAGTGTCTGGAGGTAAACCCTAAAAATCCTTTGTAATGCCATTCATTTGAGGAGTGGACGAGCTTATCAAAGTCACGAGGAGACGAACAGGGCAAGCGGGCAAAGAGAGAAAATCTCATGACGAAGCTCGCGACCGCGAGCCCTACCGCGAGGAAAATGGCGGCTGAGTTCGCGGCGGCTCGGCCGGGCGCAACAAGTCAGCAGCGCCGCGACATGTCATCAGGGACTGGCGGCGACCTAGCGGTCGCGAGTCGTTCAAGAGGCCGCGAAATCGAGACGAAGCTTGAGACGCGCACCTAGCGCCCGAAAGCGCCCAAGCGCCCGTCCATGAATGAAAGAAGACATCATGCATGTACCTAGCGACCGCGCACGCGGTCGCGAGTCGATGAAACCCGACTTTGAAGAGATTTCCGGCGTACGTGCCTCAATTCCGTTTCAAGCCGTTTAGCCAAATCTGACGAAGTTGACGGATTCATGGAGATGTTTGAAAAGGTGCACATCAATATTCCTTTACTTGATGCACTTGAGATATGCGGGTTATGTGAAGTTTTTGAAGGATGCCGTTGCGATAAGAAGAAGCTTGGAAAATTCGAGGCGATAAATCTGTCTCAAGAGTGCGATCTTGTCGCTTGCAGCTCAGCGAAAAGATCGGGCAGCTTTCACCATCGCATGTGTCATCGGAGGACGGACATTCTCCAGGTTACGTGTGATTTGGGGCAAGCATCAATCGATGCCGTTGTCCATTTTAACCGATTGGAGATTGGGGAGATCAAGCCGACCACCATAGCTCTTGGATGGCGAGACACCTCGGTGACTTATCCGAAGGGATAGTGGAAGACGTCCTCCGTGAAAGTTCGAGATTTCATCTTCGGTGATTTCGTTGTTCTCGACATGCGGAGAATGGGAATACACCTCTTATTCTCGGGCGACCATTCCTAACTACCGCGAGCATTGATAGATGTGCAAGATGGAGATCTCACCTTCCGAGTCAACGGCGAAGAGATGAAAATCTCTATATATGACGCTATGAAGCGGCCGACGAGAAGACCATGGAAGATTGTCGAGTTATAGAGCACGGTCGCCCACTCACTTTCAATCACCGATCCGTGGGTTTTGTATGCGAACTCGATTTTCTCATCCGCAGACCTTGATGAGGCGTGTGGCGAGATTTTAGAGTATCTTGAGTCCATCGATGAAGTCGAGGCCCTCCCCGAGTCGGTGCCTTATTTGGATGTGAGGAAGCCGATTGGAGGAGAGGGCCCGTGGTGAAGAAGGAAGAGACTACAATCAAGATGGAGTTGAAAGAGTTGCGGACCACTGCGGTATGCCTTCTTAGGCGGCGATGAGGCGTGCCCGGTGATAATATCTTGACTTTGGTGATGAGGAACCTGAAACGATGGTCGTGTTGAGCGGTACAAGTCTGCGATTGGGTGGGCGATTTCGGATATCGAGGGTCACCCCTCGATTTGCATGCACCGGATCTGTTGGAGAATGAATACAAGCGAAAGGTGCAACCTCAACGCCGATTGAATCCGGCAATGCAAGAGGTCGTCGAGAAAGGAAGTGTTGAAGCTCTGAGACGGGCATGATCTATGCCATATCCGACAATGAGTGGGTTAGCCCTACTCAAGTGGTATCGAAGAGGGGTATCACGGTGATCGAGGCGAGGACGAGCGAGCTTGTGGCAACAAGACTCGTAATAGGATGGCGGTTTGCATCGACTATCGTGCTCACGAACACGCCCACGAGGAAAGACCATTTTCCCGCCTTTATGATCGGATGTTGGACGGACTAGCGGGGTATGAGTTCTCTTGTTTTCTCGATGGATATTCGGGTACAATCGATTGCCATCGCCTCAAGATCGGCACAAGAGGGCGTTCACTTGTCGGTATGGAGTTTTCGCCATAAGCGAATGCCGTTTGGATTGTGCAATGCTCGACCACGTTCAAGGTGCATGATGTCCATCTTCCATGGGTTGATCGAGAATATTATGGAAGTCTTTATGGACGACTTTTCCGTGTTTGGCTCTTCGTTCGACCATTGTCTCCATAACTTGTCACAAGTGCTGCAAAGATGTGAGGAGACGAATCTTGTTCTCAATTGGGAGAAGTGCCATTTCATGGTGAAGGAAGGTATCGTGCTTGGTCACAAAGTCTCGGCCAAGGGTTTGGAAGTGGATCGAGCAAAGATTGTCGCTATCGAGAAACTGCCTCCGCCTACAAATGTCAAATCAGTGAGGAGTTTTCTCGGTCACGCGGGTTTTTATAGACGTTTCATCAAGGATTTCTCGGCGATCACGAAGCCATTGTGTGGATTGCTCGAGAAAGATATGAAGTTCGTGTTCACGAAGGAGTGTTTGGAGGCGTTCGAGAAATTGAAGGTGGCCCTGATCTCGACTCCAGTTTTGATCTCACCCGATTGAGTCAACCGTTCGGTGATGTGTGATCACGGTGATTGGGCGGTTGGTGCTGTTTTGGGCGAGAAAGACAAGCTTTTCCGAGTCATCTATTATGCAAGTAAGACTCTCGACTACGCTCAAATGAATTACACCACCACGGAGAAGGAATTACTTGCGTGGTCTATGCTTTCGATAAGTTTAGACCTTATTTGGTGGGCACCCACACCATCGCACACCGACCATGCCGCCATTCGCCATCATTCGCGAAGAAAGATTGAAGCCGAGATTGGTGAGATGGATCCTCCTTCTTCAAGAGTTCGACATGGAAATCAAAGATAGAAAATTTCGCGAAATGTGGTAGCCGACCACTTGTCGCGATTGGAGAAGCTTGATCGAAGGAGAGGATAGGAAGATTGGCATAAAGGAGAACTTCCAGACGAGCACATCTTGGCGTCGTCGATCACACACCATGGTGCGCTGATTTTGTCAATTACTTGGTGATTGGGTTCTACCTCCATCGTGCAAAGGTCATTTGAAAAGAAATTTCTCCACGATGTTAAGTTCTACTATTGGGACGATCCTCGTCTCTACCGATGTGCCGATGGTTTGATCGTCATTGCGTTCCCAAGGAGAATGGAGAACATAATCCACGAGTGCCATAGTTAGTTGTTGGCGGCCATTTGCGTGACAAAGACAGTAAAGATTTGCCACGATGGTTTCTTTTGGCCTTCGATCTTCAAAGATTGCCAATCATTTATCAAGAGTTGTGATCGTTGTCAAAGAGTGGGGAATGTCACTAAGAAAGACGAGATGCCACAGAAAACCATCATGGAGGTGGAACTATTTGACGTATGGGGGATCGACTTCATGGGTCCGTTCCCAATGTCTTGTGGTTACACGTATATCCTTCTTGCTGTGGAGTACGTCTCCCGTTGGGTAGAGGCCATTCCGACTGTCACGAACGACTCCAAAGTAGTGATCAAGTTCCTTCACAAGAACATTCTGACTCGATTTGGAGTCCCGAGGGCGTTGATCAGTGATGGGGGATCGCACTTCAATAATAAGTGGCTAGGCAACGTTCTAGCCAAATATGGTGTGAAGCATCGAGTCACTTCCCCCTACCATCCACAATCAAACGGGCAAGCCGAGCTCGCTAACCGAGAGATCAAGCGATTCTAGAAAATCGGTTGTTCAAATGAAAAGATTGGGCAGCGGTTGACGACGCTTTGGGCTTCTGGATCTGCGTACAAAGCTCCCATCTGCCATCTCCATATCAAATGGTATTTGGTAAATCTGCCATTTACGGTTGAATTGGAGCACAAAGCGTGTTGGGCGACTAGGAGAATCAACATGGACTTCAAGGAGGCGGTATGATGAGGAGTGACCAACTGTTAGAGCTCGACGAGTGGAGGAATGAAGCGTTCGAGAACTCTCGGATATCTGAACGAGCCCGAAATTTCACGACCTCCACATTCGTCCAAAGGATTTTCGCCGGGTAATGAAGTCCTACTTTACAATGCTCGACTTCGTCTATTCCCGGGAAAGCTAAAGTCAAGATGGTCGTGGCCGTTACCTTTGTTTACCGTCGTTTGCGATGGAAGTTATGAGCTCTGACTGGGGCAACATCTTTAAAGTGAACGGCCAGTACCTCAAAGCATATTTCAAGTCACACTTCGACCGAGAAGTCAAGGTGACCCAGCTAAACGAGCCATGATACGAGGTACCGTCGAGCTAGCGACGATAATTCTAGCACTGGTTGGGAGGTAACCCAACAGTTTACATTTTTGTTTTGTTGTTTTCGTTTTGTTTTGGTTGTTTTTCGTGTTTGTGTCGGTGTTTCGTTGTCTTGTTAGATCCCTAAGTTTAATAGCTTTCTTTAAAAAAAAAAAAAAAAGTACCTAGCGACCACCCTAGCGACCGCGAGGTCGCAAGGGGTGGCCGCGAGAAATTGGGCAGAACGTTGTTTTACGGCGGCAGAGCATGGCGGCTCGCGATCGCGAGCTTGACCGCGAGATCCGTCGCGACCAGCACTCGACCAAGCACCCGCCGTGACCGCGTTTTATCCTTATTTTTCCCAAAATTCTAACCTACACACACACACGCGTTTTTTTGCATCAAAGAGCAGCAGCCCTCTCCCCTCTCAAGCACACAAACACCTCTTTCCCTCAATTTTCTTGCATTTCTCCGTCAAATCCACCCAAGGTATGCTTTATTCGTTTAATTCTTCATGGGTTTACATTTATTGAGCATGATTAGGAAGGATTTGTTCCATTTATCCTCTTGAGGTGGGTTTAATTAACTTTGAGAGACTAGGGTTTATTTTGCTAGATTTGTGTGGTGTTTGAGCATGATTTGTCCAATGATAGGTTTATTCACGCTTATACATGTATATTGTTTGTCTAATGTGCCTACATTGTTGATTTGGGTTAATAAATTTGTGAAAATAGCCTTGAAAGTTTCTTCGTCTGGCGACACATGACCGCTCATGTCACTGGTGCCACAGGCTGGCACCGTGGCTATTACGCTCGTCCTGGCGCCGTCGAGCGACATTGCAGTGCTGATCTCCTAGCGACCGCTAGGTCTCGAAGGTGATCGCTAGTTTTCGCTTGAGCGTCGATTTTGAATTTTTGGCTATGTGTGTTTTTTCCCATTGTATGTTATCTTGCAAGATCATATGATAATATGGAAATAATTTGATTAAATTGAAGTTTGGGGATCTATATTGCGCATTTTGGGTTGTGATGTTTTGATTGTTTCATTCATACACCTAACTTCAAATTCTTTTAGGTACAAATATGCCGCGTACTCACGGTCAAGCGAAAAGGCAAGAGCATTGTCTCACCTCCCACGACGAGGCACAAGATGATTTCAAGATGCGTATCATGATGAGCATCACGACGAGCCACGCATGGCACCACCGGATGAATTCGATCCGAAAATTTTGGGGTCGATCGCCAAGTGACTCGTCAAGAAGCCGTTGGGATAGATTGGTGAGACTACGGCATGGCGTTCACGTTTCATGTGCCTCACCACGTGTCGAGAGATGGGCATCACCAATGATGTGGCGTGGCTAGCCGAGAGGTCCGGCATACTCGATTATCACGACCCAATTATCTTACATACCGATCCTCACTCAATTCTTGTCGACTCTCCATGTTCACAAGACAAGCGGCATGCCGGACTATATCATGTTTCACTCGACAATGAGCCCCGTCAACTCTCGTAGACGAACTCAATGGAATCATCAATGGAGATCCGGACGGAAATTACATAGGGACGTCGAGTACACACCCAAAGCGTATGGTCGAAGTTCATGGGCGCGAACTCGAAACCACTCCATATTATGATGCCTCGAGATCCAAGGCTAGCTCGATTCGAATCCACGGTCCGTTACTTCCACCGCCACTCACATTCACCTTGCATGGCCGTTCGACGCAGCCCGTCCTTTCACAAGATATGAGCATTACGATTGGAGCCGTGTTCAACGGTAAGATGCGTGCCGGCATGTTCTTAGCTCAAGATTTCCATATCGATCCACGGTTTGGGTAATTCAAGATTTGTATAGGGGATTCGTTACCCGATTGCTGATTTCTTTGGGATCACGATTCGAGAGAGTCCGATCTCTCGACATCTTCTGGACAAGCGCGTGCCTATCGTCCGAGACGTTCTCGAAGAGGCACCCCGACGTTACTTGTGGTCATTATATGATCGAGCGGCCAATCAATCTTCCGCCGCCCAATCCAGAGCTCACAAGCATAAGCGATACTTTACTCGGATGTAAACCGAATATGGCGAGCTGCACATTATGCATGGACGCAGCGCCAGCACGCGCAAGGCGAGGCCGAGGGCGAGCAACGGCATGAGGAGCAAGCCGAGCAAGCCGAGCAAGCCGAGCCCGGTTGCTCCCCAAGCAGTGCACATATTGCACCGCCACCCGCTCGAGCGACCGGGATTTATGATCGATTGGATCACATAGATGGTCGCCTCGACCATATTGACGGAACTTGACATCGATTATGGAGCAGCAGCAAGCCATCTACGCCAACAACGAGCACATCTCGAGCAACAACGAAGATGATGGAGATGATGCGAGAATGGAATGAGTGGCGTGGTTTTATCCGCCACCGAGTAGCGCGGTTTTAAGGTAAGTTTTCTCCCAACTACTCTTTTACGCAAACCTTATTGTTTCCACATGTTCACAATAAGTTTGGGGAGTGGACGAGTTTGGTGGGTTGAGAATCTGTTTATGTTTTCTATGCTTTATAGGTTTAGTTGTTATGCTTTGGGGTCTTTTGTCGTTTGTTGTTGGTTTTGTTTTGTTTTTGTTTTCGTGTGCAGCCGATCAACGAGTTAAGTGAAGTATGTTAATTCATGTGGCCAATGACGATAGAAATTTTGGTGAAGTTTGATGATAGTGCGCATGATATGTTAGAAAATAACGATAAATGACGTGAGATGGCTTAGGGCTTGTTGTTTTCACCATTTGCTTATCTGTGAGACTTGAGCTTCACCGTATACATATCTTGATCTGAGTTTCATTAATTGTGTGATATCGCATGTGATTGTCTTCTAGAACTTGCCGTGTTTACGTGTCGAGATTGCAATATGTGTTTCAATTTGGAAAGGATAAAGGCCATCGTTGTTAACCACTTATCACCCAAACACTAACCCGATGATATATACCATTTGTCGCCTTCTTTGAGCCTTTATTAGACTTTTTTTTGATTAACGGATGATAGGAGGTGAGGATGGATATGGAATCAAAAGGGTGAAATTTTGATGTAGTGATGATGAGAAAAGTTTCGTTTAGAAAAACACATCATGGTGAAGATTTGTACCTTTGTTGTATAAGATAAACCCTATAAGCTCTAGAAAAGAAAAGAAAAGAAAATGTTAAGTTCCTTTGTGAGTGTTGAGCATAAAGGGTCTTCAATCAAGATAGGTACCTTCAGGAATTGAAGCGTTGATTTAGCACGTTGGGAAAGAAGGGGAAAATGGACGAAGTCCATATGTGTCGAATAGTATAAATGGGGGTGTTTGGAATGTTTTTCAGTCACTTAGCCATAATTTATCCTACCTTAACCAATGTGCCTACATTACAACCTATGAAAAGACCTCTTTGATCCTAATTTGAACACAATGACGTGGTGGAGATATTAGAAAAACGGCAAGCCTATGGTAAGATGTTGCATTGCATTGATCGTTGAGTGTATACACGTCCTATATTTCTATATGAGTTGAGTGTATCCTATATTTTACACACATGCCGTTGTGAGGGTTGAATTAAATAAGTTTTTGCCGTCAATTGTTGTTTGTGTTGAGTTGGCTAACGTCGTCATGTGCACTAATGTTTTTGAGCGTTGATATATTTACGAGGCTAGAAGGGTTATCATCTTTGCTACGCTCGTTGATCTTTCCGTTGTGTCTTTGTTTTGGTTTTGTTTGAGGACAAACAATGATTTAAGTTTGGGGTTTGATAAACGCGCATTTTACACGTTTATAGTTGATATTTGAAGATGAGTTTAGCTCGCTTAATGTGCGTTCGTATCGATTCCTAATGTTTTATCTATTTTAGAAGATAACGCTCTTGGGTGTTCTTTTGGTGTTGTGTAGGTCTATATGTTGAAAATCGAAGCAAGGACAGCGAGCCAAAACACACAACTGGCGTGTTTCTAGCGACCAGCTAGCGGTCGCTGGGCCGCCGCTAGGAAACACGCGAGAACCCGGAAGACGCGATCATGAACGCGCCATGAAGCGAAGCCTAGCGAGAAAGCCATCGACGATTTCGCGACGGATCGTACTTCCTAGCGACCGCTAGGAAACACGCGCGAACGCGCCCGCGAACGAAGCTGGCGAGAAAGCCATCGACGATTTCTCGCGACCGGATCGGACTTCCTAGCGACCGCTGGGTGTGGTCGCGAACCAACCAAGCGGGCGAAGAGGCGATCGCGGCGAGAAGGCAGCGAGGATTACCTCGCGACACACCTAGCGACCGCAAAGGGTGGTCGCGAGACGCGGCAGAATGAAAATTAGGGTTTTGGGTGTGCCTATATATGGCAACACCCTCGCCCCCCAACTTCACAACTACGTTTCGAGCCTCTTTCTCGCTTTTACATCAGTTTTTCGTAGTTTTAGCTTTAGGTTCCATATAGTTTCATTCTAGATTTGTTTTACGATCGTTCTTCGTTAGTTTACGCTTTGTTTACAATCCGAACGTTTAGTCGGACGATTTACGCAAGTTTCCGTTTTTTTTGAGGTTGGGATTCAAGCCCAACGTGTTCATCCAACGCTTCATCACGGGTTTTATATATTTAATTTTCGCCTTTATGATTAAATCGTATTTCATTTCGTTTATGATGTCTCGCTAGTTTTTCGTTCTAATCTAGGGTTTGCATGATTCGATCCTATATGTTGTGATTCTGTTATCGTTATTTACCGTCCATGCATTGATTCATGATTCGATTGTGCTTATTTATATGTGTTGGTTTCGATCAATCTCGATGCATAATTGGTTGTCGGTTAATTACGTGGTGTGTTAATTGTCAATCGATATCGAATGCATGATACGAATGAGCTTGAGTCGTGGGCGAGATAGGATATTCGTAGGAAGCATATTCTTTGTGATCCGTTTGGAGTTACTTGTTTTCACCTAGAGGCGTATGATGTAGGAAAACTAGTAATCTCTGACCGCCTTTTGTCGTAATAGAAATTGTCGGTTATATATGTGATCTTCCATTTTTGTACGGATTAAAAGTGGTTAATAAGAATGTGATATACATCGTTGTGGATTGGATTAATGCACCCCTGGGTTAGTCGTCTTTCTACTGCTTTTAAACATCCGAGTGTTTATTGCTTTAATTTACTTTCTTTTTGTTATCTTTGCTTTGGATTGAGTTCAAGCCCTAAAATACCTTAAAACCATATTTGTTACTTGGATAATGATGAATTCTTGTTGAGTTAGCTTCACGTATTTTAGATTACAATCCACATGGATACGATACTTAACCACCCTATCATTACATTTTTACGTGTGAAAAGGAGCGATCAATGATATTCTAGTGTATTCAGTGATAAAGACCAACATCTTGAACATCTCGGGACGATGTTGGAAATATTAAGAAAAGAAAAGTTGTATGCAAAGTATCGAAATGTGAGTTTTGGCTAGAACAAGTTGCTTTTCTTGGACATGTGATTACTTGAGAGGAATAGAAGTAGATCCATCAAAAGTTGAGCGATAAGCAATTGGAAAAGACCAACTAATGTGAATGAGGTTAGAAGTTTTACAGAATGGCGGGATATTATCGAAGATTTATACAAGGTTTTCAAAGATTTACGGTCCATTGACAAAGTTGACACGCAAAATGAAAAGTTTCAATGGAGTGAGCAAAGTCGAGCAAAGTTTCCAAGAACTAAAGCAACGCCTCATGTCAGCTCCTGTTTTAACTGTGCCTGATGGTACCGATGGTTTTGTTATCTACAGTGATGCTTCAAAGCAAGGACTTGGATGCGTGCTAATGTAACATAGAAATGTAGTGGCCTATGCTTCAAGACAATTGAAACCACATGAGCAGAATTATCCAACACGTGATCTTGAGCTTGCAGCTGTAGTACATGCGTTGAAGATATGGCGACATTATCTTTACGGGAGTAAGTGTGACATTTATACTGACCATAAAAGTTTGAAATATTTCTTTACGCAGAAAGAGTTAAATCTTCGACAAAGAAGATGGTTAGAGTTGGTTAAAGACTATGATTGCACTATTCACTACCATCCCGGAAAATGAAACGTGAGTTGCGGATGCATTGAGCGAAAAGAGTTACAACGTTACCTACCAAACAAGAAGAATGATTAGAGAATTTCAGAAATTGAATTTGGAAGTGGTGACACCGCCGAACACCACGACGGGAATCATTTCTGCACTTGTGGTTCGTCCGATAATTCAAGATCGAATTACAGAAGCACAAAAGAATGATCAATTTTTGTGTAAAATGAAGAAACGAGCAGAAGATGGTACAATTCAAGGATTTTATGTTATGACCAATGGTACTCTTATCTTCAAAGGGAGATTGTGTGTACCGAATAATGAGAATTTGAGACAAGAATTACTTGAAGAAGCTCATAACACTCCATATTCCGTTCATCCCGGAGGAACCAAAATGTACAAGGATTTGAAATCAGTATATTGGTGGTAGAATATGAGGAGATCCATTGGAGAGTTTGTAGAAAAATGCATTATATGTCAGCAGGTGAAATTTGAACATCAACGACCGTCTGGATTGCTAAATCCACTTGAGATTCCTGAGTGGAAATGAGAACATATTTCTATGGACTTTGTGGTTGGACTACCTCGCACAGTTAGAGGTAATCACGCTATTTGGGTTATTATTGATAGATTGACAAAATCAGCTCACTTTCTTCCCATGAAAATGACGTTTAGCATAGATCAGTTAGCTCAACTCTATATTAATGAGATTGTAAGACTACATGGTATGCCAGTGTCAATTGTGTCGGATCGAGACACAAGATTTACTTCTAATTTTTGGAAAAGTCTCCAATCAGCTTTGGGCACCAGTTTAAACTTGATCTGACTTACCATCCTCAATCATATGGACGATCGGCTAACTATCCAAATTCTGGAAGATATGCTCCGTGCTTGTGTGTTAGACATGGGCGGAAGTTGGGAGAAATATCTACCATTGGTTGAATTCTCTTATAATAATAGTTATCAAGCTACTATTAGGATGGCTCCATTTGAAGCAACCTTGTATGAGAGAAAATGTAGGTCACCAATTCATTGGGATGAAGTTGGAGAGAGGCGGTTTTAGGGCCCGAATTAATTAAAGCAGTTGGAGTAATCACAAAGATCGAGAGAAAGAATTAAGGCAGCCCAAGATCGTCGAAATCGTATCTTGACCAAAGGCGAAAGGACATACACTTGAGGTTGGTGACAAGGTGTTTTTAAAGATAGCGCCGATAAAAGGAGTGATCAGATTTGGTAAGAAAGGAAAGTTACAACCTCGTTATGTGGGACCTTTTGAGATACTTGAAAAGATAGGAAAGGTGGCATATCGCCTAGCTTTACCTCCGCACTTGGTGGCGTTCATGATGTGTTTCATGTGTCGATGCTTAGGAAATATATCTCGGATCCGGTCGTGTTATATCTCATGAGAATTTGAGGTTTCACCGAATTTAACACACGAAGAGTGCACCGATTGCGATTCTAGATAGAAAAGTGCATACTCTAAGAAATCGAGAAGACCTTTGGTGAAAATACATGGAGTAGACATGGCCACTAGGAAGCCGCATGGGTAAGAGAGGCGAACTTTTAGTTCGATATCCCAACCTTAAGAACTTACGAGGTTAATTTCGAGGACGAAATTATTTTTAAGGGGGGTAGAATGTAATACCCCGAGAAATTTTCTTAAAGAAGTATGAAATATATATTTATATATATATATATATATCTATCTATATTTTAAGAGTGAATTATTTTCTTTAAATTGTGAACTAATGAAAATTTGAGTTTTGGACGTTTTTACAGGTTGTTCGGCCAAGAGCGAGGATGCGCCCTAGCGAAAATGTAAAGTTTGATATTATAAGTTTTAATTTCTTAGTAATTTATAATTATAAATTTAGCATGAAAGTTTAATTTTTATGCATTGGTGATTAATTGATGATATTAAGTGATTTGGATATAAGAATCGATTAAAGCGTTTATTTGTTATGCATTAGATTAAAAATTTGTGAAGAAGTAACAAATGGACATATATGTAAATATATGTAATGTATGTCCAAATATGTAGAGAATTGTAGAGAATGGTAGAATTCTAGAAATGGTGATTAATCACCTTATTAAATAAATTGAAAATAAAAGAAAAATTTGTGGATTAGATTATAAATAGCTACTATTCATCATTTTCATCATTTTCTTCCCAATTTCGTGCTTCACACACTACACACACACTAAAATTTTTGAAAACTTCATGCTCCAAATTTCACAATCTAACAATTAAATTTTCGATCGGTCTTGAATTCAGGTATAATTCACTTCCTAGAACACATCTATGGTTTGAAAAATTGAAAAATATGAACTTATGAACTTGTTGAATTTTCGGTCCTTTCATGGATTGTGAAGAGGATGTGTTGTTGTTTGATTATTTCTTGATGTTACGTTGGATTAATCGTCGATAAACCGCTTAACGTTGAATTTTTGAGCATATGTTCATTCTTGGAATTTTTGTGAATTTCAAAATTTGAGGCCTTGATATTGAATTTATGTTATTTATATGCTTGATATTTGTTCATATATGTGTTGTTGGGTTGAAATAAACATGTTTTGAACAAGAAAAACGTTTGAAATCGAAGCCATCGGGAAACCCCTTTTTGGCCGAAAACCCTAGCTCATGTAATGTTTGATTTTTGATTTTATTTGATAATTTTGACTTCATATTTGGATTCTATGATATGAATAAAGCTTAAAATGATTTATTCGGATTTTTCGGCCGACGTATTCAAAATTTGGAAAATTTTATTTTGACGTCGAATTAGGGCTTTCAATGCTAAAGCTTTAATCTTTGGATTTTGATGATTGATTTGTGATCTTTGATGATAGTTATGCATATATAAAGGTTCGTCTAAGATATGCGACGTTATGTGCAAATTTTCATGTTAGACATAAGTTATGTACATAAGCTAATGTTGATTTTTGGTTAAGACCAAACTATTTGTACATGTTGATGAGTCTTATGTACTTAATTGGACATATGAAACTTAGTTAAGAGTAATGTTAAAGTGCTAGGTGGCACGACATCCGAAGCTCAAGGACGAACAACCAAACAAGAGATTTATTTTGAAACGTCTACACGAGGTGGGGTTTACTCGATCTGTAAGTACGTTGTATGGTTATAATCATTGTTGTGTTTTGTGCATGCATGTGAGCTAGAATGTTAAAGAAGTACTCTGAGGAGACCCACAAGGGTCTAGTGTGGCGATCTACACTCGAGGAGGCCCACAGGGGCTCGATGTTAAAGAATTACCCTCGGGGAGGCCCACGGGGCTAACCAATGAGATAAATAATGAGTACCCGCGGTAATCGCCAATGAGATAAATAATGAGTACCCGCAAGGGTAATCGCCAATGAGATAAATAATGAGTACCCGCAAGGGCTGTTAAAGAAGAGTTCATTATGTTGTGTGCATTCACGCATTGGTTATAACCGCTGCGCATGTATTCCCATCGAGTATGTTTACATGCTCACATCCCATATTTTCATATATGTTTTGCGGTGAGAGGTTGACGAATGATGCTGATGGGAATGAGCTCCACAAATACATTCTTTCAGGACCATGTTTTATGTAAATATGTTTCAAACTATGCTAGTACTTGAGTGTGTTTAAGAACAAAATTAACTTGTTTTGACGAAAAACTATGTTGAAATGTAATGACTTTTAATGAGTACTTATATATATATTTATACATATATATATATATATATATATATATATTGATGAAATTTGTGTCCCTAGTTGTTGTTGCTCGTTGTTGTTGTTTTGTTGTTGTTTCAGTTGGCATATACATATTTATAGGGTATATGCCGTCCGTTCGTCGAATTTTACTCATTGCTTATATATAATATTTACCAATATTATTATTATTATTATTATTATTTAATAATTGTTAAAGATAGAAAGATTTTAGTAATGTCTCTATTACAAGAATGGGGCGTTACATATACACTAAAATAACTCAGTACTTGCCGAAAGGTTTGCTCGACCGATTCACGGTGATGTGTCCGAAAAGGTTTACTCGACCGGTCACGGCGTCCGTGGAAGAAGGCCTTCTACGGCGCAAGATGAGATGGGATATGGATCATATAGATGTAAAATATGTCGGCGCACAAAGTTTATGGAAAATGACGAAAATGTTTAGTAAGCACGAGCATGTCAAATAAAACCTCGTGTATTCTTGATGAGAAAGATAATTCAAAGTTATGATAAATGTTTTGGCATTAGTCCATCGAGTCTTTGTACTCAACCCCGCATGTTTGTTTTAAATGTGTCGAGTTGGTGATACTGATGGAGCGAAGTTGAGCGAGGAAACTTTTGTCGATAGTAGAACCTTGAGTACACATCGTCATATGTGTACTTCACATGTTTTTCAACGCAAGAAAACTAAGTTATAATTTGAAGAGAACTAATTACCTTGAGATCGGTTGAACCACGTTGTTAAAGATCGATGGTCTAGTCTCGTATATAAATTATGTGTGCTTAATCTCAAATGCTTTGAAGTTCTAGAAGTTTTCTTGATATATGTCTCACAATTCGATATCCAATTATCTTTTCTCGCTTTAATTTCCGTTCAAGTAATAGTCCTACTAATCCGCCTTAGGAATAGTGGGTTGTTACATATATTTGGCAACTCAAGCACCATGTTCCGCGTTTGTCCGAGTGACCTTCCACAATAACCTATCATTTCTGGACTTGAGGAACTGCATATGGTTAAGGGCTCGCCGGTTGAGATAGATCTCTCGAGAGATCGGCTCATCAGTAGGGATTACATTGAAGTACGTGGCGATCGGTGATATCATTCCCCCACAAAAAATCCTAGCTCCATCAACCTGGGATTGAGCCTCAAAATGCTCTGCCAGGAAAAACGCTACATTCATCGATCGTGCTTCCAAAGTTGTGGCTAAAATATGCATATCTGCACTATGGACTTTCCCGACATTCTCCCGAGCTAAGACGCTGGAGGTGATCAATCTATGGAAGTACCTCAGCGCTGGATTTCGAATTGATGCAGCTGAGGACGTCTGTGGGCTATAGCCTTTAAATCTTTCGACTTCCATCCAAGCTAGCGTATCAGAGGCCCCGATATTCACCCCGCCTCTCCCGATATATAGCCTGCGGGGATCCTTACATAATTTCTGCAGATCATCCAAAGATAGGTCTCGTTCCTGATTTCCCAGTTGGAAACTCATACGCAGAGGAACTCCATTCTCGTATCTATGGAGCTGATATGTGGATAAGAACTCCAAAGTCATAGTCATGTGAGTAAACCGGTTCCACATGAATGCTCCATGGAATCCTACTCCCGAGTGAGCCTCACCCTCATCGCCCGTAATCCCCATCTCATGCAAGTATCCGTTGGTGCATAAATCTCGTCGGCCGCATCTCCAACCTAGATAATCTATCCCATCGTTCATGGGCCTCTGATGTGTGCAAGGTGATATCCCGCAAGATAGGATGATGCTCATGAATGATCTCGTGTTGAGTGATGTGGGCGACAATGCTCTATTCCTTCTCTCTCGGTGTGGCCTTTCTACGAGGTGGCATTGTGATATCTGCAAAATACATTAAATCAAATACAATCCCTGGCAACAACGCAAAAATTTGATCGCTTAATTTCCTACCAAATAATATGATAGTAAAAACAGCAAATATATATATCGTATCCACAGAGACTATGACTCGATAACACAATATATAATCAACACAGAATCTTGATTATTATTCAGGCAACAAGATATCAAGAGAGAGATAATAATAAAAATAGACTCAAAGTATAAATAGGAATAAAATCAGATATAAAAGACTGACCCTATGGATGTACTTAACCAACCAGTTTCACACAATTAGCCTATTAATCTGTTTACCAATTTAATCCACATTCATATGAAGGATCACTAATATAACTATAGTTTTTGCCAGGACAGCCTATAGTAGTAGGTTTGCCTAAACTCTATCTCCGTCGGGTCTCAAGAGAAGTAAGCTAGTTACCAAAAGCACACAAAGATTAACCTCCTACGGTTCACCTATCTCGCTTGTCTCAAGGTAAAAACTATATTATTAATTCAAGATATCGACTATGCAATTAATTCCGCCAGGACATCAATCACATAACTAGCATGCATTAATATTGGCCAGATACCAACACATGAGAATTAAAGCCAAGAATCATAAATCATGAATGAGATGACAAAACAGTAACAATAGATCAATCATACAAATCTAGTCAGACATACAAACCCTAGGAACAATATGGAATTTAGCTACGCATAATTAAATTACTTAAGCAATAAATAAATAAAAATAACAAACAAAACTGAACTAATAACTGGAAACAAAAAGAAAATCTGAATGGTAACTATTCTGGAAAAACGTGCAAAAGAAAACGAGTAAAATAAATCAGAAAAATCCGCCACCTCCTTTCTCGACGCCGATGCGTTGATATACGCAACCCTAGCTACGCATTGGATCGCGAGATTCTATCGTGAGAGAGACTTGCGAGCACCGTCGCGAGGTCCTCCGCGTCCCTCGTGAGTTTTGCACGCGACCTTTGGTCGCGAGTGAAAGTCGCGAAGACAATCTTTGCTTTCTCGCGCGTTCCAGTTGCGAGCTTCAGCTGCGATGTCCAATCTTGCTTTCTCGCGTGTTCCACCTTTTTTTAATCAAAACCTGTGCTAAAATAACACAAAATACACACGGCATAATATCTTCCAAGGTAAATGTTTGGTATGAATTTGTGCTTATTCTTGGTATAGTTTTGCATGTTGTTTTCTATGGTTTGTCCTATTTATGCCGTTGGTTTGATTATTATTTATCGATTCGGACTTACTTCGTTCGTTTCGATGTTCTGTAGAAAAACGACATAAAATATGATGAAATGGATCTGCCAATGATCAGGTATAATTGAAGAGCATCGCGATAGGAGTTCATAGGCGCAAGCGGATCGCAATTCGAAGATCGGACACGAGAGAACGGAGCGAAACGTCAAAGTCGTGCATGAGCGCCCGAGCGCCCGCACGCCAACGCCCAACACCCGTCCGCGCACAAGTGCGCGGGCCCAGCCAGCGCTCGTGGAGCCCCATCGCACGCCGCACACCACACGCCACACTTCGCGCACCGTGCGCGCTTCCACGCCCGCCGTCGCCTCGCCACGCACCCGCACGTTTTCATCTGATGCCCGATTCCCACACCGCGCGAGTCTTCCGTCCGCGCTGGGTGTCGATGCCCTGTCTCACCCGTCGTCCCTCCAGCCGCCTCATTCGGGCGCTGGATTCCAGCCGAGCGTTCAACATCAATTTTCAGCGCGTTTGCCCTCCGGTAGCGCGTTCGACGCGTACCTACGGCGCCAGCGCAAGGCCAGCGTTCGCTCACCCGTGCCTCGCCGCATGCCACGCCTCGCCTCGTCGTGCTGCGCCAACGCCGCGCCACCCGGTGCTCGCTTCCGCCCGGCGGCTGAAGGCGCTCTCCTCTCGTCCCAACCGGCGTGACTCTGCGCCCGCTTCCAATATTCCAGCGTGCACTCTCTATCTTCCAGAGCTCGCCTCGCCCCAGCCGGCGCTCGCTTTCAATACAGAATGTCCCCCCAACCGGCGCTCAAGCTAGAACCGGCGCTCGCTCTCTTTAATATATATATATGCGCGTTAGGTCAATTAGAGGAGTCTCTCTCAGTTTTTGATTTTCTTTCCACCTTATTGACAGTCTTTGTTCTTGGATCCATATTCGAGCTTCTCTCAATCCATGACGGAGATAAAAACACAGTATCATTTCATATTCTTTATTTCTCGATTGAATAATCTTGTTTAACAATTTATGCTCTTGGATTTATCAGTTCTATTGGAATTAATTTCATAGTATTATTATTTGATGATTTCTATTGAATTCAATTCCATAGTGACAGTGGATTGTTTTCATATTGCTTTGATTTACATTACTTAATGATTTCCTACTTTCGATTAATTTATGTTCTTGTTGGATGATTGATATTTATGGTTTATTTGCAATTGGATATAGATTGAGGCTTGACAAACCCTAAGAATAGGATTCTATTGCTTTTGTTTATCGCTTTCGTTTTCCCCGCTTTCATAGTTCAACTAGGGATTGACAACCCCTAGTTTAGATTTATTAACTTTATTAGTTTAGCTCGGATAGATAACCCTAGCTTAGGTTCTTTGTTTATTTTCCGTATTTCAATTCCGTATGTTTCAAACCCTTGTTGGTATTAGAATGTTTAGGATTTAATTGCTTTACGTATGCGACACGAACAACGACCACTGTTAAATTTTCCTTGAAAGACGACTTGGGTTAACTTATCAAGCTACAATTACCTCGTACGATTGCGAGTAAATTTGAGTGTGTTTTTAGCTCGAACAAATTTTGGCGCCGTTGCCGGGGAAAACTTTAGGCGTATTATTTGTGATGTTTGTTTTCCATGTTTCTTTTCATTTTTCTTTTGTTATTCTCCAGTTGCGTGTGATCTTTTCTTGTTTGAGTGTTGTGTATGCTAGGTCGCCACAGTCTAAATAGACCGCTTGCTACCGCGTTGGACCGCACTCGAAGATCTATAAGATCGCTTCTTCCGGCACTGGAGGAGTTTGGTGCCACTTCTGTTAGTGGTGAGTAGTCAAAACAGATAATCAGAGATCAACCTGTCGTTTGAGAATTCTTCCCGTTGAGAGAGATGGGTGAGAATACACGTGCTTTGCGTGATTTCTGGAGCTAGTGATTGGGGCCGCTACTTCCAATTGTTCTTGGACCGACGGCCGAGACTATGAGCTTAAGCCGACTCACTTCGCTCATGCCTACCTTCCATGGGCTTGCTAGTGAGGATGCCTTGGGGTTTATAAGGGAGTTTTGCTCGGTTTGCAATCCTTCCACCGGGAGGACTAAATAAAGAAGATCGGTTGAAGATGCGTTGTTTCCGTACACCACGAAGGATAGGGCAAAGTCGTGGTTTCTGGCACTTCCTGCCAACTCTCTGCAGAACTTGAATGTCGTGGTAGATAAGTTCATGATGAAATACTACCCAAACAAGAAGAGTCAGGAGTTGAGGTCTCAGATTATGACCTTTAATCAGACCTCGACGAGCCATTCCATGAAGCATGGGAAAGGTTCGAGGATCTTTGCATAAATGCCTCACCATGCCTTGCCGGATGAAATTACATCAATTCTTCTATGATGGATTGACTCGAGTTTCCAAAGACATGGTGGAAAGCGCTGCGGTGGAGACATTGGTTCTAGAGCGGCTATGGATATCGTCGATATTTTTGAAGCCATGGTGCTACTTCACGAGAGAAGTCCGATCGTGGTGGAGAGCCAAGGCACATGCCGTGAACCCTTCATACGACATGAATAAACAAGTGGTGAATTGATGAGGAAGTACACGAGCTTAAGTTGAAGAAGCTCGATCCATCAAAGACAACACAAGGAATTCATGGAACCTTGTGGAATGCAATGAACTTGGGCACAATGTTGATCGTGCCCGTGATGGGAGAGCATAACTCAGAAGGTGAAGCGAAGCATATGCTATGCAAGGATTTCAACCTAGACAACAGTTTGAGCCTAATCGGCAACAAGTTAACATGGGATGGAGGAATCAAAATCAAGGCGAGTTCATACCGTAACGCGCCATACCAAAGACCTCCACACCACAACACTTTCAAGAAGAGAGAGGCACACCATGGCAGCAGCTAGCAAGTGATGCCGGCACCTCCGCCGCCACTCGAGGCCGCTTTTGAGGATATGATCACCCACAGAATGGATGTTTTCGCCAAAGATTGGATGCTCAAGACTCCACAAACAAGCGTTTAGAGACGAATGGTACAGATTGCTAGCACGTGAATGAGCTATTGCAAAGAAAGAGCGTGGAAACTCCTAGCCACCCTCATCGGGCTCATGCGATCACCGTTCTAAGGGTGATCAATTTTCCTAATAAAGTGGGAGGTCATCGGCAAGCCGCTGCGGTCGAGATGAGGTGGACAAGAAGAAAGAGACGATGCCGATTGCATAAGGCAACAAACCCGTACATTCTCACCGATACCTTCCTTTACACCGTTGAAGAACCAGAAGCGGGACCGCAATTCAATGAGATCTACAAGCTCCCGTCCAAGGTGAATGTAAATTTGCCTCTTTTGGACATCATCAAAATATGCCGCCTCGCCAAGTTCTTCAAAGAGCTAGCTGCAAAGAGAAGATTTGGAGAGAATGAGAAGGTGATGATCTCCAAGCAGCTAATTCCATCCTCAAAGACCAATCGCCTCCCAAACTCCGAGATCCGTGGTTTTATTATTAAGATTGCTTTGGGTAACGGGAAAGAAGTTTCGCATGCTAGATTTGGGGCGGGATCAATCTTATGCCTTATTCTATGTTCATACGATTAGGATTAGGTGAACTTAAATCCACTAGGATGTGTCTACAATTAGCTGATAGGTCCGTGAGATACCCCAAGGGTATTGTCGAGGATATATTAGTTAAGATGGGTGGATTGATTGTTCCCGCTGATTTCGTTATTTTGGATATGGGAGATGTTAGGGAAGATGGGGAGGAACACACACTGTTGTTGGGAAGGCCATTCATGGCCACAACCAACAACCTAATTGATGTTAAGAATGGCACATTGAAAATGACCGTACTTGGTGAATCATGTCTTTTCGCATATGATAGTATGATAACGCCGTCTGTTAAATTCATTGATAATCATACTTCCATAGATGTTGTTGATCCTTGGTCGAGAATGTTTTGCTCATAGGTGTGAATGAAAATATCGACAAGGATAAAATGAAAAGAATTCATAATCGGGGGTAGTTCGCAAGATTTAAAGCCGGAATGAAAGTTTCACTTCTACATTCTCGCTTGAAGTCCCGCCCGAGATGCTCAACTCGATGGAGTGGTCCATACATCATGGAAAAGGTGTTTCCTTACGAGCGATTTACTTGCAACCCCAACTCCAACAGATCATTTATTATGAATGGACGGGTGGGGCCTTGCTTGATCGAGGACGGTCCAAAGAAGTTGATCATATCATCTTTGTTGGATTACATCATGCTCACGACGTTAAACCGAGTGCTACGTGGGAGTTTACCCACGATCTTTCTGTTCTTTTCTTCTTTCCCTTTTCTTGCTTCGTTGTTCTCGTTGATCTATTTGTTGTCGCTTTGTTTGTTTTGCTCGATTTGGGAACGCGTTGTAGCGGTGGTGAAGCCGTTATACTCCAACTCATGCTGCACGCCACATTCCAACCCCGTTTGCTTTCGTCTCATCCTCTATCGACTTTTTTTGTGTTGTTAATGTTTAGAGCACTAGGGACGATGCTCGATTTTAGTGTGGGAGATTATTTGGTTTTGTGTTTGTGCCTTATCTTTTGCATGTTTCGTGATGTGAGTTGGTGATGATTTTGATCCCTTGACTCAAGTTTTTGTCTATCTGAGTAAGTTGGGATTGTGATTTGTGTCTTTGAACTCGTGGTATCGGTCAAAACTTGATGTATTCCCCGCTTATCCCGATGATATGTTATCAAGTGCAATGTGAGTTGACGAGATTGTGTGAATTGATTTTAAATTGGAGGTTATTGATGTGATTTGTCCGCTAATGCTAGGGTAGTGTTAACAATGTGGTTACCTATATACTTGTTTCAAAAAAAAAGGTGTGAAAAGAAGATAAAGAAGGAGAATTAAAACTCCAATAAATTGTTGAGATTGTTGAAATGGAGGATGGGATTCTGTCCCTCTTTCTCGTAAATTGAGAAATGGACATGGGAAACCACATTAGGAGACTCGAGTTCATCGAGAGTTCACCTTCAACATTGTTCCAAAATCATTAATACTTTCTATGTTATCAAATGAAACTTGTTGCTAAAGGTAACCATTTTAGTTAATTCATCCCCTAGTGGAGAGTTGGGTCTGAGCAAAAATAACGTACTTGTTTATTTGATATTCTCACAATCTTAGATTTGTTTCACGTGGTCTTTGATTATGTATTCATCATGTTTTGGGGCATTACAAAAAGAGGTTTGATTGATTAGACTAAGAGTTATGTTGCATGAGTTATCTTTCTACTTTTATTAGTATAGACTTTGCTTGAGGACAAGCAAATGGATAAGTGTGGGGGAGTTGTTTGGTATGAATTTTTGCTTATTCTTGGTATAGTTTTGCATGTTGTTTTCTATGGTTTGTCCTATTTATGCCGTTGGTTTGATTATTATTTATCGATTCGGACTTACTTCGTTCGTTTCGATGTTCGGTAGAAAAACGGCAAAAAATATGATGAATTGGATCTGCCAATGATCGGGTATAATTGAAGAGCATCGCGATAGGAGTTCATAAACAAGCGGATCGCACTTGGAGATCGAACGCAAAGAACGGAGTGAAATGTCAAAGTCACGCACGAGCGCCGAGCGCCCGCACACCAACGCCCACCCGACCCGTCCAGCACAGGCGCGCCCAGCCAGCCGCGAAGCCACGCCGCCGCCACACCACACGCCACACTTTCGCGCGCGCCGCACGCGCCAGCCGGTGCCTCACCCGCGCACCCCCGCACGCGTTTTCATCCCAACGCCGCTTCCCACACCACTGCGTGAGTCTTCCATCCGGCGCTGGGTGTCCAGCGCCCGCCTCGCCTGCCGCCCCTCCAAAGACGCCTCATCCGACGCTGCGATCAAGACATGTTCAAGATCAATTTCCCATGCGCGTTTGCCCTCCGGTAGCTGTTCGACCAGCGTACTCGCCCATTACCGTGCAAGGCCGGCCCTTCCCACGCTCGACGCATACCACGCCTCACTCGCCCAGCCCTCGCCTCGCGATTACCAACAAGACGCCCACCCGCGCTGCGCTTCCGCCAGCCTTCGAGCGCGCTCTCCTCTCGTCCCAACCGGGCGCAGTGACTCGCGCCCGCTTCGCCAATATTCCAACAGCGCTCTCTATCTTCCAGCCTCGCCGCCACCGGCCGCTTTCAATACGTAATGTCCCCAACCGACGCTAACTGAATCGATGCTCGCTCTCTTTAATATATATATATATGTGCGTTAGGTCAATTAGAGGAGTCTCTCTCAGTTTTTGATTTTCTTTCCACCGCGGTCTTTGTCTTTCTTGTTCTCGGGTCCATATTCCGTAGCTTTTCTCAATCCATGACGGAGATAAAACACAAGATCATTTCATATTCTTTATTTCTCGATTGAATAATCTTGTTTAACAATTTATGCACTTGATTTATCAGTTCTATTGGAATTAATTTCATAGTATTATTATTTGATGATTTCTATTGAATTCAATTCCATAGTGACGATGGATTGTTTTCATATTGCTTTGATTTACATTGCTTAATTATTTCACCTCGCCGATTAATTTATGTTCTTGTTGGATGATTGATATTTATGGTTTATTTGCAATTGATATAGATTAGGCTTGACAAACCCTAAGAATAGGATTGCTATTGCTTTTGTTTATCGCTTTCGTTTTCTGCTTTCATAGTTCAACTAGGGATCGACAACCCCGGTTTAGATTTATCGCTTTATTAGTTTAGCTCGGGATTGACAACCCCGGCTTAGGTTCTTGTTTATTTTCCGTATTTCAATTCCGTATGTTTCAAACCCTTGTTGGTATTAGAATGTTTAGGATTTAATTGCTTTACGTATGCGACACGAACAATAGCAAGTAAGTTTTCCTTGAGAGACTTGGGTTAACTTATCACGCTACAATTACCTCGCGATTGCGAGTAAATTTGAGTGTGTTTTAGCTCGAACAAGAAACATAAATATATCAAAAGAAAGCTCAAAAGATCACTTATCAATTAAAAACGAAACAAATATATCCTTACAAATCAAAAAAATGCTTATCATCCCCTACCGGATTAGGGTTTTCTGAATAGCCTGAACTTAGAATGAAAGATCAAAATGAATCTCAAAAAAATGATTTCATTTATAGAATCGTCTCACGAAAACATGTGAGAAGCCAAAGAATTAGAATTTTCGGGCATGCTTGCCGGTCAATCTCAAAAGTACAATTCACGAGCCGGATAAACTTCCAGTCAGTCCTAATCATGAAAATTAATGATAACAATCAAAATAATGGAGGAATATATTATTATGAATTTAGAATTCATAAGAATCATTTTGAACGAAATTCCTCAAGAACTTAATGTAATCACGGAATATATACCGAAAACCTAAACCGATCCGAATCTAACCAAACTTGAACCAAGGGTCTAAATCAATAAAAATTATTTATAAGACTCAAATTAATTATGAAAGCTCGAGAATTTAATAGAATTTCGAATGAGCATAATTTAATCGTCGGACGTTGTTTTTCCGCGATAATTCAGAATTGACTTACCGAATGTCATCCGAACTTCATGAAATTATTATAAACTATTAAATAAGTCTTTTTAAGCCTATTTAAGGAAATAAACCTTAAGGTTCGAAAAAATCAATTGAAAGCGCTGATAAAACTTAAAAGTAGTCTTAGACACGCCAAATCGGGTAATTTGACTACTCTTCTTCCAACCACCACAATGGACCACTCATATAGGCTCCCAACAACCATTTGCTACCATTTTACAGAGCCAAAACCGTGCTCTCTCTCTCTATTTTGAAAATTTTCTCTTTTTGTTCTTCAAGTTTTAAGCTTTAATCCTCCATTTCAACCCATTCCAACTCTCAAAATAAGTTTCTAAGACCATAAAAGGTAGTATTCATCATCCTCTTCCATCCTAATGGAGAAATTGTTTTAGAATTTTTTCATTTGAAACCCTAGTTTCGACCCCTTCAAATTTCATGGCTTTTGAGCCACCAAATGCTCTCAAGCCATGAATAAAATATGCTTAGAAATATGTTCTAAGGTTGTGTTTAAAATTTCAGAATTTTTGGAGCATGTTTGTTATTTTCGAAATTTTGTTAGAATTTTTTTTATAGAAGATAAAGCATGTTCTTGTGAATATTATTTCATATTTTTTGTTGTTGATGTGTTAGGAGCATATAGATTAAGATGAGAATTTTTAAATTATTTCTTCTTTTTTTTTGAAGAGACCGAATATATATAATGTTTTTAGGCCATTGTTTTGATTTTATTTGTTAAAAATAGTTGAGATATAGTGTTTAATATATGATATGAACATCATATATTAATCTTGAAATTATTGAAACACATCTCCTATTTTCTTCAAGAAGGCCGAATATATATATATATATATAGACCATTGCTTGATTTTATTTGTTGAAAATAGTTGAGATGTAGTGTTTAATATATAATATGAATATCATATATTAATCTTGAAATTTTGAGACACTACTCCTATTTTTTTATATGGACCTAAACTATATATATGTATTTTAGATTTATTTGATGTTTATTTGTTGAAAATAATATGATATGTGATGTTTAGAAATAATATGAACCTAATATGCATTGTTGAATTTATGGAACACATACAATATATGTCGTGACAAAAGAATTCCAAGCATTTAGTTCATATTATAAATATTTAGTTGAGGTTTAAAGTTAATATTGCATGTTTATTGCATATTATAAACATATGGTGAAGTGAATGGAATTTATTGAATATATATATTATATATATTATAATTACCAAAATATACATGTAGTAAAAAGCATGTGTTATAATTTTAATGTATGATATGAGATGATATTTAATGTTTAGTAGATAATATAAGCATGATATGATTTTTGTGAATTTATTGAACACCAATGTTCAATAAATTGAAATTGCCGAAAATATAATGCTTATGTACTCATGGTTTAAAATTTTATTTGATGATATTGAGTTGGAAATTAACTTCTATAGTATGATAGAGTATAACATGATTTTATTAAAATTATTGGATACTTATGCTAATTATCGAAAATATAGCAAAATGGTTAAGTATGAGTTGATTTTAATTGTGAATGATGCCATGGTAGTTAATCTATAAGTTAGAATGAATGGTATGTGATTATGATGAATGAATGCAACACTCATGCACACATATACTATGATTGTGTATTATGTTAGAAAGTTAGGGTTTTCTAATGCTTTAGTATAATTTATGGTGTTGTATGGTGTTGAATGGTTATATTTATGTTGTGCCGACAAACAAAACCTCAAACGTAAACAACATAGTACTTTATGTACGAGAATCCAAAAGAAATCAACAAATTTCGATAACTTAAGAATGAATTAATGAGAATCGGAGTTAGACACAAAATTAGGGCTTTCTATTAATAATAGGATAACTCAAACGTGAGTACCTAAGTTAAAGAAACTAAAAGTCGACTTACAACGTTAATGCTCAACAACGATAACCTAGTACGATATTAGATTGAGCGTTAAGACAACTCGATACGAATAGCGATTATATAACATACACAATCTCCGACGAGTTAAGAGAAACAAACAATGTCGAAAAGTGTAAGTGTTTGGTTTCATTTTGTGCTTTTTCTTAGTGTTGTTTTGCATGTTGTTTTCAGTAGTTTGTCCTATTTATGTCGTTGGTTTTATTAGTATTTATCGAATCGGACTTATTTGATTTATTTTGATATTTTGTAGGAAAACTGTTTTAAATAGGATAAGATGGATCTTCCAAGAGATGAATTATATTTAAGAGCATCTTGATAGGAGTCCGTAGGAGCAAACGGATCGCAATTCGGAGTTCGGACGAGGGAGAACGGATCATTTCTTCAAAGTCGTGCACGTGCGCTCCGCGCGTGCTTATTCTTGGAAAACGGTATTAAATAGGAGGAAATAGATCTTCCAAGAGATGAATTATAATGAAGAGCATCTCGATAGGAGTCTCTAGGCGCAAACAGATCGTAATTCGGAGTTCGGATGAGGGAGAACGGATCAATTCTTCAAAGTCGCGCACGTGCGATCCGCGGCCCGTCGCACGCCGGCGCTGCACCTCCGCACGCGCGTTTCAGCACGATGAGCGCCGGTTCACCTGTTGCTGCTCAGCGCCGTCTCTCTTCCCAGCTCGTGCTCTTCTCTTTTCTCGGCCAGTGAGCGCCAGCTCTCCCTCCTCGTGCGCTCAACCTCCTCTCTCTCCTTCCTTGCGCGCTCAACCTCCTCGCTCTTCCCCTCGCGCGCTCATCAACCCGATGCTCAACCCACGCCCGCTCACCCCTCACCCGGCGCTCAGCCCGCGCCCACTCATGCATCACCTGGTGCTCGCCCATCCCTCGCGCGCTCAACCACACACGCTCGCTCTCTGCCCGCCGTGCTCGCCACCTCGAACCGCGCCATGCCCAATCTGTAACATCTCCACCAACGAGCGCCAGCTCAACGAGCGCCACTTTGGGAACAAGCCTCGCTCCGCGTTCGCTTCTTCCACAACCGGCGCCACCCATTAGTCGAATGCCCGTTCAACTGCTGCTCGGTGTGAACCGACGTTCACTCATTTTATTTATATATAAACGCGCAGCGTTAGGGCGCGGTTTCGATAGTTCGATTTTTCTTACGCGCCGCCGTTCTTCAAAAATTTTAGGAGCTACTTTTGATCGATTACGCATACGTATAAATCTTAGTTTTAATTCTTGCTTTCAGTTTCTTCGATTAATTCATTTGTTTACCGAATTTATCTATTGGATTTATCGATTACTGCTATTGGATTTTCACTCCTTTGATTTATATTATTGCTTCGTGATTTCTTGCTTTATGATTGTTGTTGGATTGAATTACATAATTGATATTGGATTATTGGTTTTTACATTGGCATTTGATGAGTTTACGTTCTATGAATTTGATATTGGTTTTTAGTTATATGTTGAATCTTTCTCCGATGAATTTTATTGCTTTTTGTTTGAAGATTTAGTTTAGTTTGTTCTACGTTTTAGCTTCCTGCATTCGTGTTTTCTTAGGTTCTCCACTAGGGATTGACAACCCCTAGTTAGGTTGTTTTCATTTATATTTCCTTTCAGTATTTCAATTCCCGTTTGCTTCAAAAACCACCATTGTTATTAGAATGTTTAGGATTTACCGCTTTATGTGTGCGACATGAACAATAAGCCCTGTTAAGTTTTCCTTGAGAGACGACTTGGGTTAACTTACCCTATTACAACACCTCATTCGATTATGAGTCAATTAAGAGAACACTTTTGATTGAAACAAATTTTGGCGCCGTTGCCGGGGAAAACTTTAGACGTATTGTTTGTGTTATTTATTTTCTGTGTTTCTTTTTGTTCTTTTTGTTATTTTCTCCCCCCGGTGCGTATGGTCATGTTTTTGTAGTTGGTGTCTCATGTCTGAGGTTACCAAAGAATAGGAATATGGCCAAACAAGATGGGGGGAGGAAAACTCGTCGTATTGGGCAAATTCTTCTTACGAAGAAGGAGCCCAGTTCGACTATTTTGAGGGATGTCCGTCAGGCTATGAGCATCAAGCCTATGATCCCTACTATGAGCATCAAGCCTATGACCCCTACTGGGAGCATCTTCCAACTTCATCAAGTAGTGAGGACCTCTTTTCCAAAGAATCTCCTAATCGCCATCGCTCTTCCAACAACAAGCAGACGTAGCACCTCCACCTCCACCTCAGAGACCAGCTTTTGAGGATATGTTCGCTCAAAGAATGGATGCTTTCGCCCAAAGATTGGATGCCAAAGACGCTTCACTTCAGCGCTTAGAGACGCAAATGGGACAAAGTTAATAGCATGCTTGATGAGTCATGTAACGGGAACTTCCAAACCAATCCGATCAGGTCCAGACGGTCACTATTCTAGAAAGTGACCCAATTGTTGAGAATTGGGTGGAAGAGACATCAGACGAGCCGCTGCAGTCACAGGGGGAAAATGAGAAAGTGACTGAAGCCATATCTTTCCCACACTGACAGAAGAATGAGAAGCTGGAGCACAGTCTCGAGGATATTGTTGCTGTGGTCGGTGACGAGGAAGAGTGGGCACGCGAGGTTGCTAGCATGCCAAAGCCCACTCTGGAAGTGAAGAAACTGCCTCAACTCTTGAAGTACGTGTTATTGGAGGAGGATGAAGAGAGGACAAAGGTTGAGGTAGCATCTATAATATGTCAACATCCTTATTCACCAAAGTATTGTGCTTTGGGAGTAGAAGTTATCTATTTTTCTTTGGAGAATAGGATGTTCGTGTGATTCATTATTTGCTTTCTTTATTGTCCTTTGTGCTTATATGGTTACTACTGATGCTCTGGCTGAGATGGTATTCCTGCAGGTAAAGGACTATGGATAGTCCTTTGTTGACTGGATTACGTCGTGCTCACGACGTAAAACTGAGTACTACGTGGTAGTTTACCCATGTAAATTTTTCTGTCCTTTTTCTTTCTTTCTCTTTTGTTTGTTTCGTTTTTCTCTTTGATCTATCTGTTGTCTTTGTGTAGTTTTGTTCAGAATTGGGACGTTGTAAGCAGTGTGGTGAAGCCTGTAGGGAAATCTGATTTTAACCCTCTCCCGAGGATCTATCTTGGATGTTTAATTCACCATACATTGATTATATGCCTAGCATGCACCTATTTAATTAATTGTAGCACGTAGGGGTTTTCTCGTGTTTACCTGCGAATCTGTCAGGGATGAATGGATCAAGACTCGTGCTTTGATCTTCTGGACTGTATCCCGTTTGCCTAAACTCCAATGCCGAGTGAGGACAATCTATGGAGAGTGCTTTAGAAATTCGCCTTCTTCCTTCTTACTTAATTTTTGAAAATTCTCACTATATCAAGATAGTAATTCTCAAAAATATGATTAAGCATTAACCTTGATTTTCTCTCTCACCTTATATTTATAATGTAACCCTAAACCCTATCATGATAGGATTTATGCATATCTAATAAATATAATCTTATCACTTAAGATAGAGAGGATCAAGCTGAGTCCCAGTGGGACTCTATAAGGAGGGCGAAAATCACTAAGCTCCAGGCACGGACGGGCCAAACCAGGATCAAATGCAAGGAATAAAGATGGGCCTCAAATAAATTAATTATCTTATGTTCAAATTTTAACATAAATTAATTCATAAACATTTATTCATGCCACTAGAGAATAAATGTTGACTTACCCTTTATTACCGAAGGTAGTCGGCTTGCACTTAGACTTTATGAATCCCGTATTTAAGATATCGTGCGTCCATTAATTATTTACATCTGCTCGACCGCTTAAAATAATTAATATCTTTAATTTCTTAAGTAGTACCACTCAACCTTATTATTGTACTTAAGATAACTCAACCGCAGGTTTATTACAATAAACCTTTTGAGCTCCTTAAGGGGCGCCATCATCCTAAACGGATACTTGACTGACACAGATAACTAGCATGACATACAAGCACCGCCACCACCCAAAATGCAGAGAATCTGGGTTATCTCATGTAACCCTCACCCATAGCAAGTCAAAGTGATGGTCAAGAACTCATACTCACCTAATACCTTATCGAGATTTAGATCAACGTAAGTCTCCGAGATCTGGGTTCTTCACGACGGTCGATAGAAGAACTCATCTCATCGTGATCCATCAATACGCCGTAGACGCATCAAAGATAGACAAGCAACCAAGTCAAGTCACTTCTTATCTACACCGCAGCTTATACCGACAACTCGCCCTCAAGTTGTCTCACCGGTGATACAATTTATATCTCATCGAGCTTGACCAATCATACGGACTTCGTGATCTACAACACAATCGTATGATCTAACTTATATATGAGATAAATGGACATACATATGCAATCAAGTAAACAATTCAGATAGAGATTGTAATAGTGGTAACAGAAACATCAGATACAAGCTCAACAAAATTGCTTCCAAGATACAAATCCAACAAAGCCGTGATATCCCAACTCAAAAGACACACTCACATTCCAAATTTCTCCTTCTACCTTCTTTCATCGTGAAGTCTCTCTCCTTTTGTTATTAATGTTTTGAGCTCGTGGACGTGTTCGAATTTCGTGTAGGGGAAGATTATTTGGTTTGTGTGCGTAGCTTATCTATTCGCATGCTTGGTGATGTGCCTTTGTGCTTATTTTCAACGTTTGACTTAAGTTTTGTTTATGCGAATAAGTCGATTTTTAATTTCTGCAGCTTGAACTCGTGGTATTGGTCAAACCTTGATGTGATTCCATTTCTCTTGATGATATGTGATTAAAATGTAATGTGAATTGACGAGATTGTGTGGATTGATCTTAAATTTGGGGTTATTGACATGATTTGTCCGGCTAATGGTAGGGGAGTTTTAACATTATGGTTACCTATATACTTGTTTCATTTTATATATATATAAAAAAAAGTAGAAAATCAGGAGAATAAAAACTCCAGTAATTTGTTGAGATTGTTGAAATGGATGATGGGATTATGTCCCTCTTTCTCTTAAATTGAAAAATGGGCATGGAAAACCACGATATGAGACTCGAGTTCATCGAGAGTTCACCTTTCGAACATTGTTCCAAAATCTGTTAATACTTTCTTTGTGTTTTCAAAAGGAAACTTGTTGCTAAAGGTGACCATTTTAGTTAATTCGCCCTTAACGGAGAGTTGGGCCTGAGCAAAAATAATCTACTTGTTTATTTGATATTTTCACAAATTTAGATTTGTTTCACATTAACTTTGATTATGTATTCATCATGTTTGGGGGAATTGCAAAAAGAGGTTTGATTGATTGGATTAAGAGTTAAGTTGCATGAGTTATTCTTCTACTCTTATTAGTATAGACCTTGCTTGAGGACAAGCAAATGTATGAGTGTGGGGAGTTGTTTGGTTTCATTTTGTGCTTTTTCTTAGTGTTGTTTTGCATGATGTTTTCACCGGTTTGTCCTATTTATGCCGCTGGTTTGATTAGTATTTATCGAATCGACTTATTTGGTTTATTTTGATATTTTGTAGGAAAACGGTTTTAAATAGGATAAAATGGATCTTCCAAGAGCTGAATTATATTGAATAGCATCTCGATAGGAGTTTGTAGGCGCAAACGGATCGTAATCCTGGCGCTCTCCCTCCTCGCACGCTCATCCTCATCGCTCTTTTCTCGTGGCGCCAACCCACGCCCGCCACCCTCACCCGACGCCACCGCGCCCCCACTCACGCATCACCCGGCGTTTGTCCATCCTCGTCGCTGAACCACATGCTCGTTCTCGACCGCCGTGCTTCGCCACCTCGAACCGCGCCATGCCCAATACGTAATATTTCCACCAACGAGCGCTTGTGCCCAGAAGCGCCACTTTGGGAACAAGCCTCCGCCCGCCGCTTCTTCCACAACCGACGCTCACCCATTAGTCAGAACAACCGTTCAAATTGCGCCGATGTGAACCGCGCCACTCATTTTATTTATATATAAAAGCACAACGCGTTAGGGCACAAAGTTCTGATAGTTCTGATTTTTCTTCTGGCACGACCGCTGTTCTTCAATAATTTCTGGGAGCTACTTTCGATCGACACAGACACAGATAAATCTTAGTTTTAGTTCTTGCTTTCCGTTTCTTCGATTAAATATTTGTTTACCGAATTTATCCGCTGGATTTATCGATTATTGCTATCGATTTTCACCCTTTGATTTATATTATTGCTTCGTGATTTCTTGCTTTATGATTATTGTTGGATCAATTACATAAATGATGTTGATTATTGGTTTTTACATTGGCATTAGATAAGTTTACGCTCTATGAATTTGATATTGGTTTTAGTTATATGTCAATCTTTCTAATGAATTTTATTGCTTTACGCTTGAAGATTTAGTTTAGTTTGTTCTCGCTTTAGCTTCCCGCATTCGTGTTTTCTTATGTTCTCCACTAGGGATCGACAACCCCTAGTTAATTTGCTTTCATTTATATTTCCTTTCAAGATTTCAATTCCGCTTGCTTCAAAACCACCATTGTTATTAGAATGTTTAAGATTTACCGCTTTATGTGTGCGACATGAACAATAAGCCTCATTAAGTTTTCCTTGAGAGAGACTTGGGTCAACTTACCCTATTACAAGACCTCATTCGATTATGAGTCAATTAAGAGAACACTTTTGATTGAAACAGTAAGCTAAGATTCAAACATAAGATGTCAATCCTTATGTCTCAAATGTCGAGTTAGTATTCACATAGAACTCCATTAATTCCTAAGTATTTACTTACGCGATGGCATGAGATATCTCGAATCATAAGTCAAGATTCCCTTTCATTTGTCTTGTTAATACGACAATTCGTCAAGCATAATCTACTAGGGCGTAACTATAATTGTTAAGTCTAGTTAATGGCTTGAGAATATCCTAATATACCAATCATAACTTGGATACTAACAATCTATAACTTAATAACGTTAGAAAACACTAAGGCTGAGTCGAGGATGACTCGGAGTATACGACTCATAAGTTGAGGTTCATCTATGAAAGACGAAGGAATATAGTTTGGGAATTGAGAATGTAAGATAATAGAAATTATCTTAACACCATCACAAGAAATCACAAAGAAACCCTAAATTGGGAGCTTTAAGTCGTAATTTATAAACGACCCTCGACCAATAGAATGAATCTAAGAAAGTTATTTTCTTATGAAGGTCATGTTCATACGTGGTTGCCGAGGAAGGACAACCACACCGCCCCGCTTAGAAATTATAGCTTTGGACTAGCGGTGGGCTCTCTTGAAACAAAATGATATGCATACCTCAAAGTATGATTTACAAAAGCTTTATGAAATATCATTGCATGAACTGTTATTGACTGCCAAATATTTATGTTTTGTTGTGATCCTATCTGAGGTTGGTATATCTAATGTGGTATGAGAATGAGTTGACCCACCAACGTTAAAAAAGGGTAACGATCGGATCCGACTTAGTTAAGGACTAACTCGGATTGTGTACACGTGTGACTGTGTGTTAAGGTTAGTTACCTCAACCGGTCACGTCACTATGTGTAGGTGGTCACCTCCATAGTGCGCGAATGAATGATCGATATGGAACAACATGGATAAAATAGTCCTAATCGAACACTTTTGGAAAATGATAAAATATTTGATAGTATGAGTCTTGTCAACTAAAATCCTCATGCGCTATTGTGGGCGGTTCAATGATTTACAAAGAAAATATTTTCGGCAATGAGTCCACTGAGTACTTTTGTACTTAGCCCTGCATCTCGTTTTTGATGTGCAGGTTGAGCAAGGATTAACGATGAGTGCGAGGGGGTGCAGAGTGGCAGGTGTTTTGTTGCTATAGTAGAAAGGTTTCTAGAACCTTGGGCATGTATCGTTGATCACATTATTTTCTAACACGAAAACGTGCAAGTAGATAGGTAAGTCAAGTATCGTATCCACAGGGATTGTAACGTAAAAATACAAAAGCTAACTCAATAATCCTTCATCATTATCCAAGTGATGATTTTGTTTTGGGACTTTTATTAACCAATTTTAATCCGCATAAGATGGAAGATCACATATGTAACCACCAAATTCAGCCATTTACAATTTTGTAGTTGATTACTAATTTTCCCTATTCAAGTACGCCTCTAGGTGAAAATTAGCAACCCAAAAGATCACAAAGAATAGCTTCCTACGAATGTTCCTATCTCACCTACGACTCAAGCGTTTATTCAGATTGTGCATTCAAGATCGATCGACAATTAAAATCATAAGTATTCAACTGGCAACTAAATATGCATCAAGATTGATCGAAATTAACACATATTATTGTGCACCAAGAATCATAAATCAATGCCCTGAAGGTAAATAGTAAATAAGGAATCACAACACTTAGGAGAGAATCATACAAACCCTAGGATTAGAACAAGAAATTTAGCTAGACATAATAATTGAAATATAATATGAATTTAACATAGAAATAGAAATTATATAAATAAAACCCGTAGTCGGCGTCTGAAGAACAATTGTTGGGTTCAGATCCCAACCTAAGCGGAAAATGGAAAATACGAAATTCATTCGGATCAAATTGCTCCAATCGATTACAATGCGTAGAATTAATGTAGAATAATGAAAATCTAAAGCCTAGATGAATATAAATCAAAGCTAGAGTGAAAATATGTGAAAACTAGAGAAAACCGATGAAAATCATCCGAAAGGGTTGGGCGAGAGCAATGCCTAGGGGTATATATAGCGCAGTTAAAACCTTATTTGCGCCAAATACCTCACCTCACGGCCGAGTTCGCGGTCGCTAGCTCGGTTGCAGATTCTCGCGCGCGCTTCTTGGTGAGCTCACGATGTTCGCGCTGTTTGATCGCCTCGCGCCGAGCTCATGTCGCTAGCTCGGCCGCTAGAAATCGTGAAAGCTTTTCGTAGTCTCTCGCGGGTAGGCTCACGATCGCAGCGTTTTGCCTGGCGGCCGGCCTTGCGGTCGCGAGGTCGGTTGCTAGTTTCTGGGCAGAACAATTCCACATGCGCTCGCGGCTGGGCTAGCAGCCGCTAGGGTGCCCGCTGGGCCCTGATTCTTTCCGTCTTTGGTTCGTGCTTCGCTTCATGCTTCGATTATCATCTTATAAGCCTACAAAACTCCAAAGAGGAACCCAAGAGCAGTATCTTCCAAAAATAGCTAAAAGCATTAAGATCCAATATATAAACGCACTTAATAGATCTAAATTCATCTTAAATTATCAACAATAAACGAGTAAAAAGCGCATTTATCAAACCCCCAAACTTGAAGCATTGTTTATCCTCAACAAAAACAAAAACACAAAGAAAGACACAACGAAAGATCAACGAGCGTCAGCAAATGTGATAGCCTTAACAAGCCTCAGAAATCTTTCAATGTTCGAAATCACTATCACACATGACGACATTAGTCAACTCGATAATGTACAACAATTGAAAGCAAAAATCTCATTCAATTCAACCCTCACAAAGGCATGTGTATAATATAGTGTACACTCAAACTCATAAGAAAATTAAGGACGTGTATACACTCAAAGATCAATGCCATGCAAAATCTTACCATAAGCTTGCCGCTTTCTAATATCTCCATCACATGAAATGCTCAAATTAGGATCAAAAGGTCTTTTCATAGGTCAGTAATATAGGCACATTGGTTAAGGTAGCGATATATGGCTAAGTGACTCAAATGTAACTCCAAGCACCTCCATTTATACATTCAACTCCTTTTTCTTTCCAAAGTGCTAAATCAACGCTTATGCAACTTAACGCACCTATACTTTAATAAATAAACCTTTATGCTCACATTATTCACAACATTTTTCTTTTTCTTTTTTTTTCTTTTTCTTTGTAATAGAGCTTATAGGGTCCATTCTTTTCCACAAAGGTACCATTCTTTACCACAGATGTACTTCACTATTTTTTTTTACCCGACGTAACTACATCAATAAACTTCAATCCTTTTGATTCTCATATCCATCCTTACCTCCTAACATCCGGCTAACGAAATAATAAGGTCTAATAAAGGCTCAAAGTAGGTAACAAATGGTATATATAAGGGTTAGTGTATGGGTGAAAACGTGGTTAACAAAGATGGCATTTTATCCTTTCTATATTCGAAACACATATTGCAGCCTCGACATAGAAAATACGGAAAGTTCTAGAAGATAGTTACATGCACAATATCACACATTTAAAAGAAACTGTAATATGATGTTTATACAGTGAAGCTCAAGTCTCACGGTTTAGGCAAATGGTTAAAAACAACAAGCTAAGCAATATCAAGTTATTCATGCTTCGTTTCCTAACACATCATGTGCACTATCACCATATTTTTTAGAAAATTTCTATCATCATTAGCCACATAGGTTAACATATTTCACTTAAGCTCGTGACAGACACAACAACGAAAACAAAAGACACGACAAAAAACCCCAAAATATAAAAACTTTACAAGACAAAGCAAAACATAAAAAGGACTCTCAACCAAATCAAACTCGTCTACTCCCTCCAAACTTATTGTGAAAAGTGTGAAATGGAGGAAATAAGGTTTGCATAAAAGAGTGATTGGTAGAGACCTTACCTCATATGCCGCACTACTCCGGCGGCGGATAAAATCCTCGCCACTGATCCCACCGCTGCATTATCTCCATCATTTGACGTTGGTGTTCTTGATGCGCCTGGTCTTGGGCGAGGAGGGCCTGCTGTTGGGCCATCATGGAGGTTAGGCTCCCGTCGATGTGGTCTAGACGACCATCTATGAGATCCAAACGCTCGTAAATCCCGGGATCGCCTTGGGTGGGTGGTGGGTGCAACGCACCACCTGTCTCGGGTGCGGCCTCTCGTTCTGCTTCCTCTTGTTCTTCCTCTACCTCTCCTTACGTATTTAAACGCTGAGCCCAACTGTAGTGAAATCGCGAGCACGTGTTCCAATTGGCGTCATGTTTTCCTATGTCGCATAATCTGGTGAGATTGGTGTTGGGCAGGCGAAATATGGACTGGTCGTTCTTATCGTAGAGTAGCAAGAGATGACGGCTGTGGTGTCTCTTCAGGAACGTTTGGACATACAGGTGTATGACTTGTCCAGAAAATATCCCGAGAGATAGGATTCTCGTGAATCGTCACCCCAAAAATCGCAATAGGGGTGACAAAACCCCAATACAAATCCGTGATTTCCAAACTTCGATCGCATCTAGAAATGATGGATTTGAGGAACATGCCGCGCGCATCTTACATCTGGTCGCAGCATCAATCAGGATACTCATGTCTTGAGAGAGGACTGTGTCGGCGTTGGTGCGGGCATGTATTGTGATGGTGATGAGGCGGTGGAAGTAACGGATGGCAGGATTCCGAATTGAACTTGCTTTTGCCCTCGAGGCATCATAATACGGAGTGTGCTCTAAGCATGAGTTCTCTATGTCTCCAATGTAACGGCCGTCGGGGGCGTCACTGATGATTACATTCAGCTCATCGACCGAGAGCTGGCGGTGCTCGTTGTCCATTTGAAATGTGAGATAGTCCGATGACCCTTGTGTTTTGTGGACGTGAACGGTCGACATAAATTCCAAAGTAAGGATCTTGTACGTCAGATAATTCCTTGTAATCACGGAATAGAGACCGGCTCTCTCGGCAAGCCATGTGACATCATTAGCGATCCCCATTGCTTGACAGGTCTCGATGCACATAAATCGGCAATGTCGGTGCTTCAATTGCACCAATCTCCTCCAACGGTCCCTTGAAGAAGGATTTGGCAGTCGCACCCCATAAGTCTCGGGGTGGAACTCATTAGGCGGTTTGTCATGGGAGGATGAAACGACCTCCTTCCCTTTGCGCTTGCTTCCGGATGTACGCGACATATTGTACCTATAAAGTATTTCAAAGTTAGCTCATGTACTCTTTAAAAGATTCAACATATACGTCAACCCATATAAAAATATAGCTCACCCTAACTTAGAATTGACAAAATTCCTCCCCCCATAATAACATATGTTCGTATAAGGCATAACAAGGGAGAGAAACGCACACAACGGTTGGAAACACATGAAAACACAACATTTGTGGGTCCTCACGGCCAACCCCGCGGTCGCGAGGGTGGTCACGAGGCACAATCATGCGCACAGAAGTCATGGCCAAAGCTAGCGATCATGAGCACAGTCGCGAGACGCGACTAACAGCTAGGGTTCGCGATTTTAACCCCAAATCAACAATGTAGGTCAAATCCTTCCACAATACATGTTAAAGAACACCATTACACCTAACATTGTGGTAAGCATGCTCAACAACCACGTGAATCTAGAATATAAGTTTACATCCTCAATTCTTCAATATTCCACAACAAGAAGTAATAATTGGTAAAACCCTTCTAATTCATGCTATAAAGCGTAAATCTAAGAAGAATTGAAGAAATGAAGCATACCTTATGTGAAATTGACGTAGAAAGCACAAGAAAAAGAAGAACAAGGGTTGTGAGTGCTTGAGAGTAAATTTTCGTGTGTGAAATGTGAAAACGTGGGAAAGATTTTTAAAAGTCAGAAAACGTGGTCGACGCCCTGGTCTCGGGTGGGTCGGTCCTCGCGGCCGAGCTCGCGGTCGCGAGCACGATCACGATGTCTGCCCAAATACGTTCTGCCCATTTTCACGCGACACCCTCGCGGTCGAGAGGGTGATCGCTAGTCGTGGCAAGTTTTTCTAAAAATGTTCTGCCCACTTTCACGCGGCCACCCTCGCGACCGCGGGGGTGGTCGCTAGTCGTGCTTTTTTTTATGCTTTAATAAAAGCAAATATACTTTGGGACACATAAGAAAATAAACGACTAACAAGACACGACACAACAAAAACAAAAAAAAACAAAACAAGCAAAACGAAAAAACATAAAGCATGTAAATATGTTGGGTTACCTCCCAACCAGTGCTAGATTTTTCGTCGCTAGCTCGACGTTACCTCTCATCATGGTTCATTGCTTGGTTACCTTGACTTCAAGGTTGAAGTGTGACTTGAAATAGATTTGAGGTACCACCTGCTCACCTTGAAAATGTTACCACCGAGTCTAGAAATTCATAGCTCCCATCGCATGTGCTCGATAGACAAGATATGGCCCCACCATCTCGATTTCAACTTTCTAAGGAAGAGACAGAGACGGGCATTGTGAGCAAGACTTCATTTCCTGAGAGAACTTTTGGGACTAATAGTGAGAATGTGGAATTTTCTTGCTCTTTCCTTGTAGATCCGTGAGTTCTCGAAAGCTTCCCTCTATTCATCGAGCTCTAACAGCTTGTTCACCTCTCATCAACCCAACTTCCTCAAGTCCATGTCGATTCTCCTCAGGCCCAATAAGCTTTATGTTCCAACTCAACCGGCAAATGGAAAGATTTCTCAAATACCAGTTGATATGGAGATAGAACTAGGCGCTTTGTAGGCAGTCCGGTAGGCCCAAAGAGCATCATCCAATTGTTTAGCCCAATCCTTCCTATGGACAACCGATTTATCTAGAATTCTTTTGATCTCTCAGTTTGTGAGTTCAACTTGCCCATTCGCCTGCGGATGATATGGAGAGGTTACTCGGTGCTTCACGCCATACTTAGCTAGGACATTACATAGCCATTTGTTGTTGAAATACGACCCTCCATCGCTGATCAACGCCCTAAGCACCCCAAATCGAGTCAGAATATTTTTGTGTAGAAATTTGATGACAACCTTGGAGTCGTTAGTGGCTGTGGGAATCGCCTCCACCCATCGTGATACGTACTCCACAGCAAGCAAGATGTAGGTGAAACCACAAGACATGGGAAATGGACCCATAAAGTCGATTCCCCACACATCAAATAATTCCACTTCCATGATGCTCTTCTGCGGCATCTCATCCTTCTTAGTGATGTTCCCCATCCTTTGACAACTATCACATCTCTTCACGAACTCTTGGCAATCCTTGAAAATAGAAGGCCAGTAGAAACCACTTAAGCAGACCATTGCTGCCGTCTTTGCCACTGCAAAATGTCCTCCATTTAATGAGCTATGACACTCATGGATTATGTTCTCCCATTCTCCTTGGGGAACACAGCGACATATCAAGCCATCGGCACATCGACGATAAAGAGTGGGATCATCCCAATAATAGAACTTGACGTCATGGAGAAACTTCTTTTTCTGATGATGACTACACGAAGGAGGTATTACTCCAATTACCAAGTAGTACACAAAATCTACGTACCATGGCGTATGATCAATGATGCTCAAAATGTGCTCGTCCGGAAAGTTCTCCTTGATCCCAATTCTCTTGTCTTCTCCTTCGATTGGCTTTTCTAGTCTCGATAAATGGTCTGCCACCACATTCTCACATCATTTTCTATCTTTGATTTCCATGTCGAACTCCTGAAGAAGGAGAATCCATCTCACCAATCTCGGCTTCGAGTATTTCTTGTTGAACAAATAGCGAATGGCGGCATGGTCGGTGTGGATAATAGTGTGGGTTCCCACCAAATAAGATCTAAACATATCGAAACAATAGACCACTGCAAGTAATTCTTTCTCCGTGGTGGTGTAGTTTATCTGAGCCGAGTCGATTGTCTTACTCGCATAATATATTACTCTAAATAGTTTGTCTCGTTTCTGTCCCAACACGGCTCCCACTGCCCAATCACTAGCATCGCACATGAGCTCGAATGGTTGGCTCCAATCAGGTGAGACCAAAATTGGGATCGATATCAGAACTTGCTTCAATTTCTCGAACATCCCCAAACAATCACCGGTGAACACGAACTTTGTATCTTTCTCGAGCAATCCACACAACGGCTTCGTGATCACAGAAAAGTCCTTGATGAATCTTCTATAAAAGCCGGCATGTCCGAGAAAACTCCTCACTGATTTGACATTTGTGGGGGGGAGGCAGTTTCTCGATTGCAACAATGTTCGCTCGATCCACTTTCAAACCCTTTGCAGAGACTTTGTGGCCAAGTACCATACCTTCCTTTACCATGAAATGACACTTCTCCCAATTGAGCACTAGATTCGTCTCCTCACATCTGTGTAGCACTTGGGACAGATTGTGGAGACAATGGTCAAAAGAAGAACCAAATACGGAAAAGTCGTCCATGAACATTTCCATAATATTTTCAATCAAGCCATGGAAGATGGACATCATACATCTTTGGAACGTGGCTGGAGTATTGCACAATCCTAACAGCATTCTCCTATAGGCAAAAACTCCATATGGACACGTGAACGCCATTTTGTGCTAGTCTTCTGGGGCGATGACAATCTGGTTGTACCCCGAGTATCCATCCAAGAAGCAATAGATCCCATATCCTGCCAGTTTGTCCAACATCTGATCAATGAAGGGCAAGGGAAAATGGTCCTTTCTCGTGGCTGCATTCAGAGCACGATAGTCAATACATACTCGTCATCCCATCACAAATCTTGTTGATACAAGCTCGTTCGTCTCGTCTCTAATCACGGTGACACCCCATTTCTTGGACACCACTTTAGTTGGGCTCACCCACTCACTGTCTGATATAGCATATATCATGCCCGCGTCCAATAGCTTCAAAACTTTCTTCCTCATGACCTCTTGCATTGCCGGATTCTGGCGGCGTTGAGGTTGTACCTTAGGTTAATACTCATTCTCTAGTAAGATCCGGTGCATGCAAATCGAAGGGCTGACCCCCTTGATATCCGAGATAGTCCACCCAATCGCAGACTTATACTTTTTCAGCACAATCATCAATTTCTTCGACTCTTCCTCTGTCAGATCGAAGAAACTATAACCGGACATGTCTCGTCGTCGCCTAGGAAGGCATACTGAAGGTGGTCAGGTAACTCTTTCACGTTCCACCTTGGGTGTGTTCTCTTCCTTCCCCACCACAGCATCCTCTCCTCCAATCGGCTTCCTCACGTCTAGATAAGGCACTGACTCCTCGGGGAGGGCCTTGACTTCTTCGATGGCTTCAAGATACTCTAAAATCTCATCACACGCCTCATCGAGGTCCGAGGGTGAGAAAATCGAGTTTTGCATACAAAACTCCACCGGATCAGATGACTGTAAATGAGTGGAAGGCAGCTGCTCTATAACTCGACATTCATCCACCGTCTTCTCTTCAGGTTGCTTCATCGCATCATGAATAGAGATTTTCATCTCCTCATTGTTGACCCTAAAGGTGAGATCTCCATTCTACCCGTCGATCAATGCTCTGCATGTAGCTAGGAATGGTTTCCCAAGAATAAGAGGTGTGTTCCCATCCTCTGGTATGTCGAGAACTACGAAGTCTGCTGGAAAGATGAAGTCTCTAACTTTCATGAGCACGTCTTCCACTATTCCTTTTCGGATATGTCACCGATGTGTCTGCCATCTGGAGAGCAATGGTGGTCGAATTGATCTCTTCGATCTCCAGTCTATTGAATATGGACAACGGCATCAAGTTGATGTTTGCCCCTAAGTCGCACAACACTTTGGAGAAGGTCTACCCTCCAATGACACATACTATTGTGAAGCTGCCTGGATCCTTCTGTTTGAGCGGTAACTTCTTTTGCAGCACAACACTGCACTCTTGAGAAAAATTTATCGTCTCGAACTTTGCCAACTTTTTCTTATTGGCTACCGCATCCTTCAGAAATTTCACGTACCCCGGCATGTCTCTGAGTGCATCAAGTAATGGAATGTTGATGTGCACCTTCTGAAACATCTCCATAAACCGGGTCAGCTTCTCATCATACTTGGGCTTGGCTAACCGACTCGGAAACGGGACCGGGGGAGTATAGGTCGGATATTTCTTCATTGGGAGTGCCTCGTGGCCATCCTCGCGGTCGCGAGTGAGGTCGCTAGGCACACTAGCTGTGTCTGCTGTCTTCTTCGCAGCCGGTCTCGCGATCGCGAGCTCCTCATCGTTCAGCCGATTTTCTGCGTTTCGCTCCGGGTGGTTCTGATAAGCTTTTCCACTCCTTAATTGAATGGCATTGCAATGATTTTTCGGATTCACCTCCATATTACTCGGAAATTTCCCCGACTTGTGTTGCCCATTCTGCTGTGCTGCTATTTGACTAATTTGATTTTCCATCATCTTCATGTGCTTCCCCATAGCCGTCACAGTAGACTCCAAATGAGTTATCTTCTGCCCAGTGTTGCTTATAAACGAATTCTGCTGCGTCGCCAGTTGTTGGTTGCTCACAACCAACTGCTGTATCATGTCCTCCAAGCTCTACTTCTTCGCCTCTTGAATCATTTCATTTTGCACTGAGAAGCCTGGCGGAGGTTGCTGAAAATATTTGGGGTTGGCATATGAGAAATTTGGATAATTTCTATTGTTCGGATGGTATGCCGGGTTTTCCCTAGGACGGTTCCTCTGATTAATATAATTTACGTCCTCCGTCTCAATTATATCCGACTCTGCAGCATTTATGTGAGCCATCCCATTTTCTTTCCTCTCATTCACGAATTGACTTCTCAAAATGTTGAACTGCTCCATAAGATCATCATACTTAGAATCGCCTTCGATGGTAGCTGCCTTTACCATAGGTGTCCTTTCCATAGGCCATTGATAGCTATTAGCAGCCATCTATTCTAAAATCCTGCTAGCATCCTTCATGCGTCGGTTCAACAGGCATCCTCCTGCCGATGCATCTACAATGCTCTCGTGTGAGGTGTCAGTCCACTATAGAATTGCGTGATCTGCTACTCCCGGGAGAATCCATGTTGCAGGTACTTTCTGTTGGATTTGTATACTGAAAGCAGTTTGGTTGAGCTTGTATACAATGTTTCCTGTTACCACTATTACAATCTCCTATCCGAATTGTTTACTTAATTGCATATGTATGTCCTTTATCTCATATATAAGTTAGATCGCATAAAGGTGTTGTAGATCACGTAAGTCCGTATGATTGGTCAAGCTTAATGAGATATTAAAAGTATCACAACCGAGACAACTTGAGGACGAGTTGTCGGTATAGCCGCGTGTAGATAAGAAGTGACTGACTTGGTTGCTTGTCTATGCCGGTACGCCTCGACGTATTGATGGATCATGCAAAGAGATGAGTTCTTCTATCCGACCGTCGTGAACAACCTAGATCTCTGAGACTTACGCTGATCTAAACCTCGATAAGGTATTAGGTGAGTATGAGTTCTCGACCATCACTTTGACTTGCTATGTGTGAGGGTTACATGAGATAACCCAAGATTCTCTGCATCTTGGGTGGTGGCAATGTCAGTATGTCATGCTAGTTACCCGTGTCGAGTCACCATATCCGCTAGGATGATGACGCCCCTTAAGGAGCTCAAAAGGTTTATTTTACTAAACCCCGCAGTTGAGTTATCTCAAGTACAATAATAAGGTCGAGCGGTACTACTTAAGGAATTAAAGATATTAATTATTTTAAGCAATGTAATCAGTAATAATTAATGGACGACGATATCTTAAATACGGGATTCGTGAAGTCTAAGTGCAAGCCCGACTCAACTTCTAAATAAAGGAGAAGTCCGATTTATTCTCTAGTGGCATGAATAAATGTTTATGAATTAATTTATGTTCGCAACCGAACATAAGATAATTAATTTATTTGAGGCACATCTTTATTCATTGCATTTGATCCTGGGCCGGCCCATCCGCACTGCTGCTTAGAGAATTTCGCCCACCTCCTTCTCGAGTCCCACCGACTCGACTGATCCTCTCTATATTAAGTGATATGATTATATTTATTAGATATGCATAAATCCTATCATGATAGGATTTAGGGTCGCATTATAAATATAAGGTGAGAGAGATAATCAGGCTAATCCTCAAGTTAGAATTTTAAAGAATTATACTTCCTAAAGTGTGAGAATTTTCAAAAATTTTGTGAGAAGGAAGAAGGTGATTTTCTATAGCATTCTCCATAGATTGTCCTCACTCGGCATTGGAGTTTAGGCAAACGGGATATAGTCCAGAAGATCAAAGCACGAGTCTTGATCTATTTATCCCCGACAGATTCGCAGGTAAACACGAGAAAACTCCTATGTGTTGCAATTAATTATATAGGTGCATGCTAGGAATATAATCAATGTATGGTGAATTAAACATCCAAGATAGATCCTCGGAGAGGTTAAAATAAAATTTCCTACAATTGGTATCGTAAATGTGTTAAGTATCTTGCTCGCTGGATTAATTCACGCTTGATTATAACGTGCGTAATTAATTAATTGTTAATCTGTCGTTCATCGTGGCTCGTTTTATTTTTGTCGGGTTTTGTTTTTCACCATGAGAAAATCCGTGGTTAGATTAGATTTTTCTTGTAAATCTTATCTGTAAAAGAAGAACGAACACGAAAGCACGAAGAACAAGACAACGGGAGATCATCGGAAAACCGGACGCACGGCCGAGGGTGTGCGGGCGATGGCATGCAGACGTGCTCGGTGCTCGCAGCGCACCGCTCGGCAGCGTGCGCGTGTTTTCTTGGCAAGCTTCGGCAGACAGGGGCGATGGCATCGGGCGCGCAGGGGTCACAGGTGTCGACAAGCCCCAGCGGGTCGCGCTTAGCAACCCTCGGCAGGCAGCGTATTGGCGACGCAGGTGAGACGGGCGGCACGACCGCTGCAGCCGGGCGCAGGAGCACGCGCTTCACGCGTGGATGCCTCGGCACCGCCGCGACCGAGCGCGTGGCGCCCGACGGTTCTCGGCAGATTTCATCGGAAACCTCAACGAGGTCTCGCAGCGGCGGGTGACGTGGTCGACACGCCCGCCGAGTCGGGCTCGGCAGTTGCTCGAGCAACAAGCCGAGCGCGCCACCGGGCGCTGCAGCCACGCGCGCAGGCGCCTCGGCGGCGAAGCAAGATGCCTCGAAGACCGCGACGCGTGAGGCGCTTCAGGCAGCAACTCGAGACGCACGGCAAGACCGGGCGATGAGGGTCGCGCGATTCTCGTGCGGGAAACCTCAACGCCGGAATTTCTCCGCAGCGCGGGTGAGGTAGGGCGCACGATTTACGCGCAGATGTCCCGCAGACTCGGCAGCCCCGGCGATGCTCCTCGGCAGCCTCGGCAGCCATGGGCGACGGCCAAGACGCGCCGGGCGGCGGAAGTCGCTGGCGCAGCGCATGGTCGTGCCTGCGCACGCCCAACCCTTTATGCCGACTCCACCAGCTTTTGTTTTGGGTCGACCCGATTCAGCCCTTTTTCGCCCAGATCCGAAATTTTAACCCGATTCAGATTTTCGACCGGTTCGCCTGCTCCAACGATCCGCCCGCTTTGATTTTTTGGCCCAAATCTAGTTTTGACGAATCCGTCCGCGCCTGCACGCGAGGCCCATTTTCAAGCTTGAAGATTCAGACTTTGTAAATTTATGTAATAAATTAGCAGGAAGTCAGATCCACGAACGGGCCATGATGAACCATTTTATTTTATTTTTATCGCTCAAAGCATGTCGTGGATGCTTAAATCATGCAGAAGCATGCTATGTATGTTTAAATTACGTAGATAAACATATTATATGTTTTCGTGATTGATGCGCATAGTAAGCATGCTAGGTTTATCGCATTTTTCAAGCATATTTTAGAATTCTCATGAGCATGTTTTACATGTCGAGTTCTATAGAAAAGCATGCTAGATTACGTGATCCGCATGGACAAACCTTTGAAACAAAAGACTAAGCAAGTAACCCGACATATTAATTTTTAAATTAAAATGTCAAGACCTCCACTTTTTCATCTCTAAACAAAGTGATACGACCGTGAGTAAACATCCACACGCTGGGCTTGCTTGCAACTGTTTGTCATAAGTTTGTTAGATGAGATTTCTAATAAAACATTTTAATCTATTAAGAAGTGGGAGTTTCATGTAAACGTCCACACGCGTGGCTTGTATGCAATTTTTCATAAGTTCTCTAGAGATAGATTTAAAATGAGATAACAAAGGAATTTGGATTGGAAGCTGTATGGTCCTAGTGAGTATGCCAATTCTAAGAATTCATTTTCTGCTGTTAAAATTATGGTCATTGCTTAGACATCACCTCAAGTACAACTTCCTACGAAGTCCCTTATTGCGATAAGGATGTGGTCTAGTAAGGTCCAATCATTAATTTCATATGTCATAAGGATAAGTTGACATGGATTGAAATTATACGACTAAAAGGTATATTTTAACTGATCGAGGGGTTCATGTAAACGCCCACACGCTGTGGTTTGTATGTGGGATTTCACGATCGAGGTTTCAATTAATATTGTTTTATCAAAAGGTTACAATATTATTGTTACAAATTATGTGCGATCGTATGCTTATGTGTTTACATTACTTTTCAGATATGTCTCTTACACCGATTATCAATATCCTCGCACAAAATCCTCTATCCGGTCCAAATTTTATCGAGTGGAAACGAAACATTGAAATTGTTCTTACTGCCGAAGAAAATTTATTTATACTCACTACACCCCGTCCCAAACCTCTAGACGATTTATCTAATGATGAGAAGCGCAAGGAGCAAGAGAAATGGGACAAATCAAATAGAATGACAAAGTGCCTTCTTTTGGTCACTATGTGCGAGTCCCCGCAACTCCAAAGATCAAGAGATGGAAGATGCAGCCACAATATGGCTAAATCTCATGAAATCGTATGAGAGTCGGACAGAATCGCTCATCATAATTTGACAAAATCAATAATGTCAAGTTCAATGAAGGAAAGCAATTCAATGCATGACCATGTAGAGCAAATGATCAATCTCTTCGGAGAGCTCGAATTGGTTGGAGGATACATTGATGACGTAGTCAGAATCGATATGATTCTCAACACTTTGCCCAAGTCTTTTGATGACTTTCGTTATGGAGTAGTCCATTATGATAAGAGTTATACTCTAGATTCATTGCAAGAGGATCTAGTAATGGAAGAACGCAAAATGGGCAAAGGTGCACACGTTTTAGTACGCACCTCAAAGAAAACCACCGCTTTATCGAAGATGAAAAGGAAAGTGGAATTCAAGAGATGCTAAGGCTAAAGAAAAGAGTGGGAGTAATACAAAGGGCTCTACCAAAGGGTTTGAAAAAGCCAAAGGAGAAGGAAAATGCTTCAAACGCGGTGAGACGGGCATTGGAAAGCTAAGTGCCCCAAGATCAAGGCTCAAGGTACGCCATTTGCTTTAGTAACTGAAACATGTTTAGCGAATTTTTCTACTCATTCATGGGTAGTAGATACGGGTGCGACTGATCATGTTTGTTACACCTTGCAGGGGTTCCTGCGGACAAGGGAGCTGTGTGATGGCAAGATAACGATCTCCATGGGCAACTCGGCGAAAGTCGAGGCCGTTGCAGTCGGAGATATTACTTTATGTTTTGATAGAACTGTTTTAGTATTGAAAGAAGTTTTATATGTGCCGGAGTTTCGGCGAAACCTTATTTCTGTTTCGAAACTATTTATTCATGGATATTCAGTTGTTTTTGATAGTGGTGTTTCTATCATAAGAAATGACGAAGTTATCTGTGGTGGCACTTTATATAATTCGCTTTATACTATTTGTGCCAAACATAATACCTTTAATTATGTTGCATCTACATCAAACCTTAAAAAGAGAAAGTTTCTTCGCAAGATGACACCACATTTCTCTAACATCTTAGATTAGGTCACATCAATCTACATAGGATCCAAAGACTGGCTAAGAATGGAGTGTTGGGTGATCTAATAGTTACTCCGTTCCCAGTCTGCGAATCTTGTATAGAAGGAAAGATGTCGACCAGACACTTCAAAGCGAAGGGTTATAGAGCCAAAGAAGTATTGAGCTAGTTCATTCCGACTGTGGGACCTATGTCAACACAAGCTCGTGGAGGGTACGAGTATTTTGTCACTTTAATCGACGACACCAATATACGGATACATATACCGCTTCACCGCAAGTCCGAATGCTTTGACAAATTCAAAGAATTTAAGGCGTATGGAGACGAAGCTTGGTAAAGTATCAAGTCATCATGGTCCGATCGCTGTGGCGAATACCTCAAGAACGAGTTTATGGACTATTTGGTGCCTTGGTAACAGCATTCTTGCTAAATCTAGTACCATCCAAGTCACCGAAAAGACCCCTTCGAAGTTATGGTTTGGGCGCAAGCTCAGTTTAAGCCACATATGATATATAAGCGACCCAAAGACATGTGCCGAACAAGAAGCGTCGACAAGTTGGAATCTAGATCCGATGCAAGCGTCGTTATCAAGCTATCCTAGAGGAACGAAGGTGGTTATTTCTATAGTCCTAAGGATCAAGGTCATTATTAAGACTAATGCCCGATTCTTAGAAGAGGATTATATAAAACCACAACCAAAGTTGAAATCATTCTTCAAGAATTAGAAGATGATCGACACACACCACCGATTAAGCCAATGGTACGAGATGTCGGTTCAGTGGGAGGATCGACACCGATACTTCAAGAAATTAAAGTGGGTCGAAGTTTCAATCGAGATACCGCCGCAAGTGGCTCCTATCCAAAGAAGTTGTGTTGATTTGTATATCGAAGCGCTTGGTTGAGCTTGTATACAATGTTTCATGTTAACACTATTACAATCTCCTATCCGAATTAAATACTTGATTGCATATATCTCGTGTCCCCTTATCTCATATATAAGTTAGATCATACAGGTGTAGAAGATCACGTAAGTCCGTATGATTGGTCAAGCTTAATGAGATATAAAAGTTTCACACCGAGACAACTTGAGGACGAGTTGTCGGTATAGTCTGCGTATAGATAAGAAGTGACTTGACTTGGTTGCTTGTCTATGCCGGCACGCCCCGCACGTATCAAGGATCACAGTGAGATGTGTTCTTCTATCCGACCGTCGTGAAGAACCAAGATCTCGGTGACTTACGATGATCTAAACCTCGATAAGGTATTAGGTGAGTATGAGTTGTCACCATCACTTTGACTTGTTATGGGTGAGGGTTATATGTTCTAACCCAATATTCTCCGCATCTTGGGTGGTGGCGTGCTTGTATGTCATGCTAGTTATCTCAGACGAGTCACCGTATCCGCTAGGGATGATGACGCCCCTTAAGGAGCTCAAAAGGTTTATTGTACTAAACCCCGCAGTTGAGTTAGCTCAAGTACAATAATAAGGTTGAGTGGTACTACTTAAGGAATTAAAGATATTAATTATTTTAAGTAGTCGTAATGCTCTAAATAATTAATGGACGCTCGATATCTTAAATACGGGATTCAGAATGTCTAAGTGCAAGCCCGACTCAACTTCGGTAATAAAGGGTAAGTCAAGATTTATTCTCTAGTGGCATGAATAAATGTTTATAAATTAATTTATGTTCGAAATGAACATAAGATAATTAATTTATTTGAGGCCCATCTTTATTCCTCGTGATTGATCCTCGGCCGCCCATCCGCACCCCATAGCTTGGAAGGAAAATAGCGCCTACTTTCTCTACATGGCAAGGATTTGATTCTCTTTATCCTACAAGGATATAATTATATTTATGGGATATGCATAGATCCTTTCCATATAGATTATGGTAATAATCCTTTCCATATAGATTATGGTAATTTCCATACGAGATTATGGTAATTTCCATAAAGGATTATGGTAATTTCCATAAAGGATTATGGTAATTTCCATATGGGATTATGGTAATTTCCATATGGGATTATGGTATTTCCTAAGGTAGTGCATTATAAATATGAGATAAGAGATAGAATCAAAGTTAATCCACTCATTAACAAGCATTATTTTCGAGAATCACAAGAACATTGTGAGGATTTTTCGAGAGTTAGTAGAGAGCATTGGGTGTTTTTCCAAGCATTCTCCATAGATCGCCCTCACCGACGCTGGAGATTAGGTAACCGGATACACCCGTAAGGTCAAAGCACGAGTCTCGATCCATTCCGCCGATGCATTCAAAGGTAAACACGAGAAAACCCTCACGTGTTGCAATTAATTATATAGTCGCATGCTAGGTATATAATCAATGTATGGTGAATTAAACATCCAAGATAGATCCTCGGGCGGGGCTAAACCTAGTTTTTCCTTACACTGGTATCGAGCACGATCGATCTCTTGGCTCTGCTGGATTAATTCACGCTTGATTATTACGCGCGCAATATATTAATTGTTGAACTGCCGCTCATCGCGGCTCGCTTTTATTTTGTCGGATTTTGTTTTTCACCACGAGAAAATCCGTGGTTAGATTATATTTATTTTTCGTAAATCTTATCCGTAAAAGTAAAACAAAGACGAAAGTAGCCGATCGAGACGACGGAAAACGGGTCACACGGCGGCGGGCGACGGCACGCAAGGCATGCACGGTGCTCGCGACGCCGCCGCATGACGGGCCGCGCCTGCATCCGTTTTCCACCAATCCTATTTTGACGAGTCCGTCCGCGCCCGCACGCGAGGCCCATTTTGAATCCGTCCGCGCCCGCACGCGAGGCCTGTCAAGATTATAAAGATCCGCATTTAGCAATTCTATGTAATAGATTAGGCGGAAAGTGCGATTCCACGAGTGGGCCACGATGAACGCTTTTATTATATTTTTATCGCTCATCGCATGTCGTGGATGTTTAAATAATGTAGTAGCATGCTATGTATGTTTAAATTACGCTGACAAACCTTACGTGTTTTCGTAATTGATGCGCATAGTAAGCATGCTAGGTTTATCGCGTTTTCAAGCATATTTTAGAATTCTATGAGCATGTTTTACATGTCGAGTTCTATGACAAGTATGCTAGATTACGTGATCTGCATGGACAAACCTTTTGAACAAAAGACTAAGCAAGCAACCCGACAAATTAATTTTAAAATTAAAATGTCAAGACCTCCACTTTTTGATCTCTAAACAAAGTGAGACGATCATGAGTAAACGCCCACACGCGCGGCTTGCTTGCACTGCTTTATCATAAGTTTGTTAGATAAGATTTCTAAATAAAACATTTTAAATCTATTGAGAAGTGGGAGTTTCATGTAAACGCCCACACGCGTGGGCTTGTATGTGCGATTTTCATAAGTTCTCTAGAGATAGATATAAAATGAGATAACAAAAGAATTTGAATTGAAGCGGTATGGTCCGAGTGAGTATGCCAATTCTAAGAATTCATTTTCTCGTTTAAAATTGTGGTCATTGCTTAGACATCACCTCAAGTACAACTTCCCGCCAAGTCCCTTCTTGCGATAGTGATGTGGTCTAGAAAGGTCCAATCATAATTTCATTTGTCATAAGGATAAGTTGACATGGATTGAAATTAAACGACTAAAAGGTATATTTTAGTCTGCTCGAGGGGTTCATGTGTAAACGTCCACACGCGTGATTTGCATGTGGGATTCCTTGGGCGATTGGAGGTTTCAATTAATATTGTTTTATCAAAAGGTTACAATATTATTGTTACGAATTATGTGCGATCGTATGTTTATGTGTTTACATTATCTTTTCGTATATGTCTCTTACACCGATTATCAATATGTCGCACAAAATCCCTTATCCGTCCGAATTTTATCGATTGGAAACGAAACATTGAGAATGTTCTTCTCATGAAGAAAATCTATTTGTACTCACTACACCCCGTCCCAAGCCTCTAGATCTTCATCTCTATCGATGAGGAGCGCAAGGAGCACGAGAAATGGGACAAATCAAATAGAATGGCAAAGTGCCTTCTTTTGGTCACCATGTGCGAGTCCCCGCAACTCCAAAGATCGTGAGATGGAAGATGCAGCCATGATATGGCTAAGTCTTATGAAATCGTATGAGAGTCGGACGTAATCGCTTGTCATAATTTGACAAAATCAATAATGTCAAGTTCAATGAAGGAAAGCGATTCGGCATGACCATGTAGAGCAAATGATCAATCTCTTCTGAGAGCTCGAGTTGGTTGGAGGATATATTGATGACGAGTCGAATCGATATGATCTCAACACTTTGCCCAAGTCTTTGATGACTTCCGCTATAAAGCGCCCTTTATGATAAGAGTTATACTCTAGATTCATTGCAAGAGGATCTAGTAACGGAAGAACGCAAAATGGGCAAAGGTGCACGTTTTAGTACGCACCTCAAAGAAAACCACCGCTTATCGAAGATGAAAAGGAAAAGTGGAATTCAAGAGATGCTAAGGCTAAAGAAAAGAGGGAGTAATACAGGGCTCTACCGCGGTTTGAAAAGCAAAGGAGAAGGGAAAATGCTTCAAGTGCGGTGAGACGGGCATTGAAGGCTAAGTGCCCCAAGCTCAAGGCTCTAGGTACGCCATTTGCTTTAGTAACGAAACATGTTTAGCGACTTGTTCTACCCATTCTCGGGTAGTAGACACGGGTGCGCGATCGATCATGTTTGTTACACCTGCGTGGGTTCCTCGCGACAAGGGAGTCGAATGATGGCGAGATAACGATCTCCATGGGCAACTCGCGAAAGTCGAGGCCGCTTTCAATGGAGATGTTACTTTATGTTTTGAGAAAATAGTTTTAGTTTTAAAAGACGCTTTATATGTGCCGGATTTTCATGAACCTTGTTTCGCTTTCAAATTGTTTATTCATGGATATTCATTGTTTTTGATAGTGATGTTTCTATCATAAGAAATGACGGTTATCTCGTAGCACATTATATAATTCGCTTTATACTATTTCTCGCAATACATAATACCTATAACTATGTTGCATCTACATCAAACCTTAAAAAGAGAAAGTTTTCTTCGAAGATGACACCTTTTTCTCCGGCATCATAGATTAGGTCACATCATCTAAATAGGATCCAAAGACCGGCTAAGAATGGAGCGTTGGTAATCTCACGCCATTCGCTCCCGCGCCCGCGAATCCCAGATAAGGTAAGATGTTGACCGCACCTTCAAAGCGGGCGGTCATAGAGCCAAAGAAATGTTAGAGCTAGTCCATTTCGACTGTGTGGACCGATGTCCACACAAGCTCGCTGAGGGTACGAGTATTTTGTCACTTTCATTGATGATTACTCAAGGTATGGATACGTATACCACTTCACCGCAAGTCCGAATGCTTGAGAAATTAAAAGAATTTTAGGCGAAGTGGAGACGGTTAGTAAGAGTATCAAGTCATCGCTGCTCGATCGCGGTGGCGAATACCTCAACAACGAAGTTCATGGACTATCTAGTGAAGTGTGGATTACCTCCCAACAAGATTTCACCGGCACACCACAAAGAAATGGTGTGTCGAACGAAGAAATAGGACTCTTTTGAAATGGTTAGATCAATGACGAGTTATGCAACTTTGCCTATTTCGCTCGGGGTATGCCTTAGAAACCATGGCATACTTGCTAAATCTAGTACCATCCAAGTAAGTCAAGAGACCCTTTCGAAGTTGTGGTTTGGGCACAGTCGAGTTTAAGCCACATAAGGATATGGGCGCCCCAAGACATGTGCCGAACAAGAAGGTCGACAAGTTGAGGCTAGATCCAACGCAAGTCATTTATCGCTATCCTAGAGGAACGAAATTGGTTTATTCATGGATATTCGGTTGTTTTATTAGCACTAATGCCCGATTCTTAGAAGAGGACTACATGAAAAATCATAAATCCAAAGTTCAAATAATTCTTCAAGAATTAGAAGATGATCGATTCCACCACCGATTAGACCAAAGGTACGAGATGTCGAGTCTAGTGGGAGGATCGACACCGATACTTCAAGAAATTGAAGTGGGTCGAGTTCCACCGAGATACCGACCGCATAAGTGGTACCTACCCAACAAGTTGTGCAAGATAGAGAACCACAAGTTATCGCACCCACTGCTGCTATTGTGCTCGTAGTGCCTCGTCGTAGTGGGAGGTTGTTCGTCAACCCGAGCGATTTATGTTCGTGGGTGAATCTTCGGATTTAGTCCCGTAAAACGAATGTAATAATCGACCCATGGACGACAACGAGGCGATACAAGACAATGATACAAGATCATGGAACTTACGTTGACGAGGTGGTAAAGTCCTATGGATTTACCCAAATGCCTAGCGAGAGTTGTGTGTATCGCTTAGATGTCAACGGTAATGTGGTATTTCTTGCACTTTACGTGATGACATTCTTCTATTTGGCAACAATGTGAAGTTGTTATCGACGAAAGAGTTGGTTATCCGATCGCCTAAATGAAAGGCTTAGGAGATGCAGGTACATTCTGGGATCAAGGTTTACCGAGATCGCAAGAGGAAAATGTTGAGCTTATCTCAGCGCCTTACATCGATACTGTGATTACTCGCTTTAGTATGCAGACCGTCAAGAAAGGATTGCTACCTTTCGACATGGTGTTCCTTTATTCAAAGGGCGCCACCTATGACCGCAAAAAGATAGAGGAATGAGACAAGTTTCCTACGCTTCCGCGTAGGAAGTCTCATGCATGCAATGCTATGCACGAGGTTCGATATCTCGCTATGCGGTAGCATAGTGGCTAGATATCGTTCTAACCTCGACAAGCTCATTGATCATGATAAAGCATATATTCAAGCACCGAAAAGGACTCGAGATTATAGGTCGGTTTACCATGCATAGTCTAATGCCTTTGGGTTATTCGCACTGGATTTCCAATCGACCGTGATGAGAAAAAGTCTACCTCGTGCTATGTGTTTACCTTGGGAGTGGAACCGATCCTCATGGAGTGCAAAGCAATGATGCATTGCGGACTCTACCATGGAAGCCGAATATGTAGCCGCCTTGAGGCTACTAAGAGGTCAGATGGTTCAAGAACTACCTCATGGATCTAGATGTGGTACCTGGTTTACCCATGAGTATCATGGTTTACTGTGATAACTCAGGTGCAATGGCAAACTCGAAGGAACCACGGATCCACAAGGCAAGCAAACACATAGAGAGAAAGTACCATGTCATACGAGAAATCGTTAGACGAGGGGACGTGCTGATTGCAAAGATTGATACGACGGATAACCTAGCGGATCCATTCACGAAAAGCCTGTCGCAAAAAGTCTACGTCGGGCACGTTAGAGGACTTGATTAAGATGATGGCACCCACTTAGAAAGGAAACTTTTGTATAAGTGGGAGAAGCAAAGTGATGGTTTTGTTTGTAATAGCTAATAGAGAGACACATTGTATACTAAAAGTTTGCTTTAGTATAAGTGGGAGATTGTTGGATTTGTATACTGAAAGCAGTTTGGTTGAGCTTGTATACAATGTTTCCTGTTAACACTATTACTATCTCCTATCTGAATTGAATACTTGATTGCATATATCTGTGTCCCCTTATCTCATATATAAGTTAGATCATACAATGTGTAGAAGATCACAGAAGTCTGTATGATTGGTCAAGCTTAATGAGATATAAAAAGTTTCACAGCTAAGACAACTTGAGGACGAGTTGTCGGTATAGTCGCGGTATAGATAAGAAGTGACTTGACTTGGTTGCTTGTCTATGCCGGTACGCCTCGCACGTATTGAAGGATCACAGTGAGATGTGTTCTTCTATCTGACCGTCGTGAAGAACCAAGATCTCGATGACTTACGATGATCTAAACCTCGATAAGGTATTAGGTGAGTATGAGTTGTCGACCATCACTTTGACTTATTATGGGTGAGGTTATATGTTCTAACCCAATATTCTCCGCATCTTGGGTGGTGGCGGTGCTTGTATGTCATGCTAGTTATCTCAGACGAGTCACCGTATCCGCTAGGATGATGACGCCCCTTAAGGAGCTCAAAGGTTTATTGTACTAAACCCCGCAGTTGAGTTAGCTCAAGTACAATAATAAGGTTGAGTGGTACTACTTAAGGAATTAAAGATATTAATTATTTTAAGCAAATGTAATGCTCTAAATAATTAATGGACGCTCGATATCTTAAATACGGGATTCGTAATGTTTAAGTGCAAGCCCGACTCAACTTCGATAATAAAGGGTAAGTCAAGATTTATTCTCTAATGGCATGAATAAATGTTTATAAATTAATTTATGTTCGGGTGAACATAAGATAATTAATTTATTTGAGGCCCATCTTTATTCCTCGATTTGATCCTCGGGTCGGCCCATCCAGCCCGTAGCTTGGAAGGAAAATAGGCGCCTACTTTCTCTACATGGCAAGGATTTGATTCTCTTTATCCTACAAGGATATAATTATATTTATGGGATATGCATAGATCCTTTCCATATAGATTATGGTAATAATCCTTTCCATATAGGATTATGGTAATTTCCATATGGGATTATGGTAATTTCCATAAAGGATTATGGTAATTTTCATAAAGGATTATGGTAATTTCCATATGGGATTATGGTAATTTCCATATGGGATTATGGTAATTTCCTTATGGGATTAAGGTAGCATTATAAATATGAGGTAAGAGATAGAATCAAAGTTAATCCACTCATTAACAAGCATTATTTTGAGAATCACAAGAACATTGTGAGGATTTTTCGAGAGTTAGTAGAGAGCATTGGGTGTTTTTCCAAGCATTCTCCATAGATCGCCCTCATTCAAAGACATCGCGTTTTTTCCGAGATTGGGTGTTGGATAACCGGATACCCCGTAAGGTCAAAGCACGAGTCTCGATCCATTCCGCCGACAGATTCAAAGGTAAACACGAGAAAATCTCTACGTGTTGCAATTAATTATATAGTCGCATGCTAGGTATATAATCAATGTATGGTGAATTTAACATCCAAGATAGATCCTCGGGCGGGCTAAACCTAGTTTTTTCCTACAAGTTGTGCAAGATAGAGAACCACAGTTATCGCACCCACCATCGCTGCCATTGTGCCAAGAGTGCCTCGTCAGAGTGGGAGGGTTGTTCGTCAACCCGAACGATTTATGTTCGTGGGTGAATCTTCAATTTAGTCCCGTGAAACGAAAGCAGCAATAATCGACCCATGGACATACAGTGAGGCGATACAAGACATTGATGCAAGATCATGGCACACCGCTATGGACTTAGAAATTGAGTCCATAACAGCTATGGATGTATACGAAAAGACACCACTACCAGATGGCAAGGAAGCCATAGGTAGTAAGTGGTATACAAGAGGAAGAGAGATTCAGATGGAGAGGTTTCGGCTTTTAAAGCCAGGCTTGTGGCGAAAGGGTACACTCAGATTGAGGGCATCGATTTCGATGAGACCTTTTCACCTGTAGCAATGCTCAAGTCCATCAGAATTCTTCTAGCCATAGCAGCCCACTTAAACCTTGAGGTTTTGCAAATGGATGTGAAAACCGCTTTTCTAAACGGTTACCTTGAAGAAGATAGAGACATCTATATGCAAAGAACCCGAAGGTTATGTGGTGAAGGGTGAAGAGCATCTAGTATGGAAGCTTAAGAAATCCATTTATGGACTTACAAGCTTCACGATCTCGAACTTACGCTGACGAGGTGGTAAAATCCTATGGATTTACCCAAATGCCAGCGAAAGTTGTGTGTATCGCTTAGATGTCAACGGTGATGTGGTATTTCTTGCACTTTACGAGATGACATCCTTCTACTGGCAACAATGTGAAGTTGTTATCGACGAAAGAGTTGGTTATCCCATCGCTTCAAATGAAAGACTTAGGAGATGCGGTAGATATCTTGGGATCAAGGTTTACCGAGATCGCAAGAGGAAAATGTTGAGCTTATCTCAAGCGCCTTATATTGATACCGTGATTACTGCTTTAGTATGCACACGCCAAGAAAGGATTGCTACATTTCGGACATGGTGTTCCTTTATCTCAAGGAACAACACCCATGATCGCAAGGAAATAGAGGAAATGAGACAGGTTCCTTATGCTTCCACCGTAGGAAGTTTCAAGTACGCAATGCTATGTACGAAACCCGATATCTGCTATGCGGTAGGCAGAGTTGCTAGATATCGCCTAACCTCGGACAAGCTCATTGATCATGGTAGCATATACTCAAGTACCTGAAAAGGACTCGAGATTATAAGCTAGTTTACCATGCAGATAGTGTCACGACTCGACTACCTAATTAGGTAATTAAGCCGTGACTTGGGATTAAGAAGAAAATTTTAACGACAATGAGCTCAAACATGTGTCGTGAGAAAAGATGACTACAACTTTTGTCATAAATAAATCGAACATTTATGGTTTCAAGAGGTGAAATGTAATTTGACAAATGTTGAATTTTGATCCTCAACCACAAGAAAGAATCTAACGAGAATGACAATGGCTGAGGACAATAATCACAACATAATTATTAATATCTTGAATCAAAACAAAACATTGAATATGATAAATTCTTCATAGCAGAACATATAAACAAGTAAAGGTCAAAGTTCGACAACGAAAAACGTGGTTGAGAATTATGTGTGAAGACATAACTCTCTGGGCATTAAACGTGTGAATATCAAATGAATAACATCAACAGATTCTCAATATCATCATGAATCAAATTACTTAGAGAAGCTCCTTCACAAACATTCGATTCCAAAGATTCTCTCAACTCAACCTCGCATATTTAGAAATATATGCAGGGCATGAGTACAAAAATGCACTCAGTGGGTATACGCCAAAAACATAAAGATAAACTTTGCCCTTAGGGCTATAAACTTGACTTGCCATAACATGTACTTTCATAAAAATACTTACTTGCTCATAACATCATAACATATGCATATGCATGTTTCATGTTTGCATGCAACTTTCTTCTCTCCTTCCCATATCCACGTATTTTCTTTGTGTTGATTCGAGAAGCAGGCCTCCTCAACACACTTTAACTTCACATACCCGAGTTGGTCCCGGCGATCTCAACTTCGGTCATACCCGACGCCGGTAAATTCTTTCTTTCTTTTTCTTTCTTTCTTTCTTTCCCGTGATAGAAGTGCATCATGCTTATGCTCATGCTCAAAACTTTGGCAAATCAATCATCTTTTCAAATAAATGCATTGAATGCATATCATAAATTCTCATATTCTTTTCATGCCAAAACATATCATATCATTTGAAGTATATAAAATAAAAGCATAAGCATATTATTATAGAAAATACTTATACCACCGGATGTTCCTTAGAGCTAAGGAACCAATTCCCAATTCCATTTTTTCTTTATCCATATTAAACGGAATACATGTCTATCAAGACCAAACAAGAACATTACTCATCTTAGTTGTCGACACGACTATATTTCTCGATATCAAAACACCATGGTCTATCGACACTGGGTCATCAGGTCCTCTAACATCTTAGACATATAACAACTTTAGTAAGCTTCATAAGGTCAAACAAGCGATAAGATTCATCTACGCACGTAAACCTTCTAATCTTATTCAAATATGCGCAATTCTAACGAATTTCTAAGCAACAGAACGCTTATAAAACGCATCGCCAAATCAATACCAAACCATCCAAACATAGCCCAAACTCCACCAATTCATCACCATATGTTTCAATGATCATATAAAACTCAACAATAAGCTTCAATCATCTAATCTTAGCCATCAACCGAAAATTCCTTTAAGACGCCACTTTAGGTCTAACATCGAAAATTCACGTGAGACGTCATCTAACACCAAAGAACCTATATACATGCTCAATTATCATTAAAGATCATCATTTTATCAATAAAACATAAAGATCAAAGCTTTGGCTTTGAAAACAAATTTTCACGACAAACTAAAATTTTACCGCTTTTGAACACGTCGCAGTAAAAATCCAATAAATCATTTTAGGCTTTATTCATATCATAGAATCCAAATATGAAGTCAAAATGATCAAATAAAATCAAAAATCCAACATTATAACACTTAGTGTTTTCGGCCATTTGGGCTTTTTCGTATACTTTCGATTTCAAACGTTTTTCTTGTTCCAAACACGTTTATATCAATCCAATAACATATATATGATGACAATTCAATCATAACAACATCATAAATTCAATATCCAAGCATGCTCTTTTCGAAAATTACATGGATTTCAAAATAATAAACATATGTTTTACAAATTCAACGTTAAACAATACGTAGACATCGAATCTATCATAATAACGTGAAATAATTAAACAAAACATCATCCTTCAAATTTTCAGCATGTAACCGAAAATTTGATATGTTCATAAGAGCATGTTTTCAAAATTTTAAAACCGTAGATGTGTTCTAGACACGAGATTATACCTCTATTCGAAAACCATCGAAAATTCAACGACCAGATCTTCCTATTTTTGGACCCCTATTTTTGAAAATTAGTGTGTGTTTAAGTGTGTGTGTCGTGAGTTTTGGGGCTGAAAATGGGGATGAATTCATGTGTTGAAAAGTATAAAGTATATCTTATGTAATAATATAATTAAATTTTGATTTTCTTAAATAAGTGATTAATCACCCCCTTTCTAGAAAATTTTTCTTTTCATTTCTTTTTCTCATTTTATTATATAGGTAAAAATCACTTTTGTTTTAGAATTTAAATATAAATATTGTAAAATAATATACAACGTTTTTATAGCAAGAAATCGACACTAATTATCCGATAAAACAACCTCTTTTGAATCATTACCTTAAAATTCAATAATTGCTCATAAACATCAAAATATAATAATTAAACATATTTTTGACCTTAAAAACTATTTTAAATATTTTGCTCTTCATCCGAGCTTAATCGGCAAACGCCGACGTCATAAAAACGTAGATTTTGAAATTCACAATTTTCTGAAATCAAGACTTATTTGAGCATGTATCTATCATCTCAAGACTATTTAGGTCTAGGTCTTCTTATGTTCAACTAGATTTAAGGATCTTATCCCGATTCTATCTCAAATCACGAAATTTATCGTCATGAACTCAAGCTTAACGCAAAAGCTTCTAACTTAACCAACTCTTTCTTAAGGATGCAATGCCCTTCTTATTAAGCTCTTAATTATGAGCTAATCTCTGCTACAGAAATACGGGGTATTACATTCTCACCCCCTAAAAAAAATTTCGTCCTCGAAATTTTGTACGTCAGCAAAAGCTCAGAATATTTCTTTCTCATCTGATCTTTAACTTCTATGTCGTTTCTTCTAAATCATCATGCTTCCATATTGATCTAAGATGCGTTCTGACTTTTCTTCGTAACTTAAATCTTGTTCACGAACATTTGTTCTCTTGAGATATGATGTGTTTTGGATTAAACACATATACGATACATGGAACACATTGCTAATATTTTCAATCTCGGAGTAATTACTTATCCGTAGGACTTGCCAAATCTTTATTGCATCTTGTACAATTCGATACATCTCGATAATTTCTTCAATTCCATTCTTTACTTGTCGCGATTACGACCATTTCTTTAATCATGTCTGGTCCAAGAACTTTTCTTCTTCCAATGCGTTTTAATTAAATGACGATCTACACTGTCTGTCGTAGAAAACTTCGTAGAGCACCATATAAATCTTTGTTCTGATCTTGTCTTCTAACGTTTGGATGGTCCATTTAAATTGACCATCAATTGCGGATAAAAGCCGCACTGCAATTCGATCTTGTATCCATTTTTATTGTAACTCGTCCAAAACGAGATGTAAACTTGGAGTCTCGATTTAAGATAATTGAGACGAGCATTCCATGTAAACGTACTATCTTTCGAACGTACACTTGAGCTAACTTGTCAGCTCCATACGTGATAAGAATCAGAATAACATAAGCGTACTTCGTAAGTCAATCGATTGTCACCCACGCTTCGATTTGGGTAACCGACACATATGTCTTCTCATCTTTTCAATTTTATAGAGAGCATTACAAAATAAATCTTCAGAATTTACGATCATATACTGCGACAATCTTCTTTCTTTGATTCATGCTCGTAAACGAAATTTCTTTCTATTTGCAGAATTTTGAGGTAGATACTTTTCGTAAAATTCTTCTTTGAATTGCTCCCGCGTAAAATTCTTTAAGTACTCGGAGGAAAGAACTTTCTGACGAAACCTTTATCCGAAAACTTTTGACCCTTCAACATCAACGATATACGTAGGAGATTTTCTTAATCACAACTCTCAAAAACTCAAAAAACTCGCTCAATGAAACGAACTCATTCTTTAACATCAGTCGGGTTATCAACATCATAAGGATAAAACAATTGAGACAGAAAATTCTGCCATTCTGCAATTGGTTTAAGAAGAGAAAGTACAAGTGAAGTTTGAAAAGAATTGTACTTTCTTATTCTTCTTCTTCAAAATGAGGATTTCTTCATCTAGGTGGCATACTGCATTACAAATGAATATCAAATGCAGCATGTTTTGCTTATCCAAAAGCAGGAGAAAGGTTTTCAATCAATAAACAGGCTCAGATCGTCAAAATTGCTTATCACAAAGTTATGATGTAAAATGAAACAGTTGGATAGCAAAATGATCGTATAAATATCAAGGAAATGAATTTGTATCTTTGAGGACTTTTACAAAACAAGGGAAAACTTTGTTATCCGGGGCTTTGTATATGGATGCTTTGATATTTCTGACAAAACACATCTGATACGATCGATGACTATTAGCTTCCACTCTGTCCAAGAAAGGTTGCCACAAAAAAGGCAAATGGCCGATATTTAGGGTTGTAGCTGTGCTGTACCAACAACTTGTACAACTTGAGTTCATACACAAAATTTTCGAGACACTTGGGGTCTCGATAAACTAACTTGAATCTTTTCTCAAATCTCCAAAGGAGAAGTCTTGGAAACATAAGAGAATAGAACGATGTAGAAATCTCAAGAGATGCGAAAGGCTGATTACATTAATTTGGGTCAATAAGAATCATCTCAATATCGAGTTAAGAATAATCAAATTGTACAAAACCTACATCAGATTCAGGCATAACTAATTGAGCAATTGATAAGGAAGACTCTATTTTTAGAATAAGGGGCTAGTATCATGCTCAGGCATATAAGAAGCAACATTTATGTATTCAAGGTTTTCACCATCATCATCCTCAAATGGAGAAGGAAAAATTATCAACTAACTAAAGTTGATAAATAACTGAGATAGATTTAGCAATAGGAAAAATGAATCAAAAGGAGGGGTTCGAGTGTAAATAATATTGGAATTTGATGGTAACTAGGAGTCTGGAGAATCAATTTGCTCAAAACAATAAAGCCAGACTCAACATAATCAATGGCAACAGCAACAACCCAATCTTGCCATTCTTTATGCAATAAAGAAATCGACTGAAATTTTCAATTTAATCTCGATACGCCTTGATCACACGTCTCTTTCCAAAATCGATAGAATCAAGCGAGAAATTCATCTAAGGTATAAACGCCCATCCGATCTTTTATCGATTTAATATAAACGAAACGATTTACAAACGAATCCTACTCTTCCGAACTAATCCGCTATCCTCATCATCGCAGATAAAACAATACTCATATTGTTCTGCCATCTTTTCTCAGAATTTCTTTTCAACTTTAGCTCGATGAGCAATAACTCCTTTCAATCATACATTCTCATATAGCAATTTATTCATTAAGGCATATACTCAAACATCATTTGAGATACCCATAATCATAAGCATAAACTTTTACCTGTTAAGCTAGAGATGACGGAATCGAATGCTGAGCTTCTCTCAAGAACAATTATCACTTTAACTCATTTTCTCAAATCAGAATCAAACAACTGATTTCATAATTCATATTCTCAAGGTAGAGTCAAACAACTGACTCATAACTCAAATTCTCAAACAAAATTGTCTCAGAAGAATTCATATGCTCAAGGTGCACAATCTGCATAAGACTCTCAACGATTCACGATTTCGATTCAAGATAGCATAAACCGCATAATGATTTACAAGGAATTACATGCTGAGAATTCAAAACTATGCTCAGCTATGGAAAAGTTCACAAGGATTCACAAGTTCTGGATTTAAAACTGTGCACAAACTGCACAAATTTACAAAGATTTCACAGGTTCAGAATTCAAACTGCTCTGATACCATTCTGTCACGACCCGACTACCTAATTAGGTAATTAAGCCGTGACTTGGGGTTAAGAAGAAAATTTTAACGACAATGAGCTCAAACATGTGTCGTGAGAAAAGATGACTACAACTTTTGTCATAAATAAATCGAACATATATGGTTTCAAGAGGTGAAATGTAATTTGACAAAGGTTGAATTTTGATCCTCAACCACAAGAAAGAATCTAACGAGAATGACAATGGCTGAGGACAATAATCACAATAGAATTATTAATATCTTGAATCATAACAAAACATTAAATATGATCAATTCTTCATAGAAGAACATATAAACAAGTAAAGGTCAAAGTTCGACAACGAAAAACGTGGTTGAGAATTATGTGTGAAGACATAACTCTCTGGGCATTAAACGTGTGAATATCAAATGAATAACATCAACAGATTCTCAATATCATCATGAATCAAATTACTTAGAGAAGCTCCTTCGCGCAGCATTCGATTCCAGCATTCTCTCCAGCTCAACCTGCATATTTAGAAATATATGTAGGGCGTGAGTACAAAATGCACCTGGGTATACGCCAAAACATAAAGATAAACTTTGCCTTAGGGCTATAAACTTGACTTGCCATAACATGTACTTTCATAAAATACTTACTTGATCATAACATCATAACATATGCATATGCATGTTTCATGTTCGCATGCAACTTTCTTCTCTCCTTCCCATATCCACGTATTTTTCTTTGGTTGATTCGAGGAGTAGGCCTCCTCAACACACTTTAACTTCACATACCCGAGTTGGTCCCGGCGATCTCAACTTCGGTCATACCCGACGCCGGTAAATTCTTTCTTTCTTTCTTTCTTTCTTTCTTAGGTAGATAGGCATCATGCTTATGCTCATGCTCAAAACTTTGGCAAATCAATCATCTTTCAAATAAATGCGATTGAATGCATATCATAAATTCTCATATTCTTTTCATGCCAAAACATATCATATCATTTGAGTATATAAAATAAAAGCATAAGCATATTATTATAGAAAATACTTATACCACTGATGTTCCTTAGAGCTAAGGAACTAATTCCCAATTCCATTTCTTTCTTTATCCATATTAAACGGCATACATGCCTATCAAGACCAAACAAGAACATTACTCATCTTAGTTGTCGATACGACTATATTTCTCGATATCAAAACACCATGGTCTATCGACACTTGGGTCATTGCATCCTCTAACATCTTAGACATATAACAACTTTAGTAAGCTTCATAAGGTCAAACAAGCGCATAAGATTCATCTACGCACGTAAACCTTCTAATCTTATTCAAATACGCAAATTCTAACGAATTTCTAAGCACAGAACGCTTATAAAACGCATCGCCAAATCAATACCAAACCATCCAAACATAGCCCAAACTCCACCAATTCATCACCATATGTCTCAATGATCATATAAAACTCAACAATAAGCTTCAATCATCTAATCTTAGCCATCAACCGAAAATCCCCTTAAGACGCCACTTTAGGTCTAACATCGAAAATTCACGTGAGACGTCATCTAACACCAAAGAACCTATATACATGCTCAATTATCATTAAATATCATCATTTTATCAATAAAACATAAAGATCAAAGCTTTGGCTTTGAAAACAAATTTTCGCCATCAAACTAAAATTTTACCGTTTTTGAATACGTCGGCAGAAAAATCCGAATAAATCATTTTAGGCTTTATTCATATCATAGAATCCAAATATGAAGTCAAAATGATCAATAAAATCAAAAATCCAACATTATAACACTTAGGGTTTTCGGCCATTTGGGCTTGTTCGTATACTTTCGATTTCAAACGTTTTTCTTGTTCCAAACACGTTTATATCAATCCAATAACATATATATGATGACAATTCAATCATAAAAACATCATAAATTCAATATCCAAGCATGCTCTTTTCGAAAATTACATGGATTTCAAAATAATAAACATATGTTTTACAAATTCAACGTTAAACAATACGTAGACATCGAATCTATCATAATAACATGAAATAATTAAACAAAACATCATCCTTCAAATTTTCAGCATGTAACCGAAAATTTGATAAGTTCATAAGAGCATGTTTTCAAAATTTTAAAACCGAGATGTGTTCTGTATACTAGATTATACCTTTATTCGAAAACCGATCGAAAATTCAACTACGGATCTTCCTATTTTGGACCCTATTTTCGAAAATTAGTGTGTGTTTAAGTGTGTGTCGTGAGTTTTGGGGCTGAAAATGGGATGAATTCATGTGTTGAAAAGTATAAAGTATATCTTATGTAATAATATAATTAAATTTTGATTTTCTTAAATAAGTGATTAATCACCCCCTTTCTAGAAACTTTTTCTTTTCATTTATTTTTCTCATTTTATTATATAGGTAAAAATCACTTTTGTTTTAGAATTTAAATATAAATATTGTAAAATAATATACAACGTTTTTATAGCAAGAAATCGACACTAATTATCCGATAAAACAACCTCTTTTGAATCATTACCTTAAAATTCAATAATTGCTCATAAACATCAAAATATAATAATTAAACATATTTTTGACCTTAAAAACCATTTTAAATATTTTGCTCTTCATCCGAGCTTAATCGGCAAACGCCGACGTCATAAAAACGTAGATTTTGAAATTCTCAATTTTCTGAAATCAAGACTTATTTGAGCATGTATCTATCATCTCAAGACTATTTAGGTCTAGGTCTTCTTATGTTCAACTAGATTTAAGGATCTTATCTCGATTCTATCTCAAATCACCAAATTCTATCGTCAGAACTCAAGCTTAACGCAAAAGCTTCTAACTTAACCAACTCTTTCTTAAGGATGCAATGCCCTTCTTATTAAGCTCTTAATCACGAGCTAATCTCGCCACGTAAATACGGGTATTACAGATAGTCTAATGCCTTTAGGTTATTCTGACTCGATTTCCAAGTCGATCGTGATGTGAAGAAGTCTACCTCGTGCTATGTGTTTACCTTGGGAGGAGCCGATCCCGATGGAGTGCAAAGCAATGATGCATTGCGGACTCTACCATGCAAGCCGAATATGTAGCCGCCTGGAGCAGACTAAAGAGGTCAGATGGTTCAAGAACCACCTCGTGGATCTAGATGTGGTACCGGTTTGCCCAGAGTATCATAGTTTATCGTGATAACTCAAAATGGCAAACTCGGCGAACCACGGACCCACAAGGCAACGAAACACATAGAGAGAAAGTACCATGTCATACGAGAAATCGTTAGACGAGGGGATGTGCTGATTGAGAAAATTGGTACTGAGGATAACCTAGCTGATCCATTCACGAAGAGCCTACCGCAAAAAGTCTACGAAGAGCATATTCGAGGACTTGGATTGCGCAAGATGGCACCCACTTAGAAAGGAAACTTTTGTATAATTGGGAGAAGCAAAGTGATGGTGTTGTTTGTAATAGCTAGTAGAAAGACACATTGTATACTAAAAGTTTGTTTTAGTATAAGTGGGAGATTGTTGGATTTGTATACTGAAAGCAGTTTGGTTGAGCTTGTATACAATGTTTCCTGTTACCACTATTACAATCTCCTATCTGAATTGTTTACTTAATTGCATATGTATGTCCCTTTATCTCATATATAAGTTAGATCATACAGTGTGTTGTAGATCACAGAAGTTTGTATGATTGGTCAAGCTTAATGAGATATTAAAAGTATCACACCGAGACAACTTGAGGACGAGTTGTCGGATAGTCATGTGTAGATAATAAGTGACTTGACTTGGTTGCTTATCTATGTTGGTACGCCTCGACGTATTGATGGATCACAATGAGATGAGTTCTTCTATCCGACCGTCGTGAAGAACCTAGATCTCGGAGACTTACATTGATCTAAACCTCGATAAGGTATTAGGTGAGTATGAGTTTGTAATACCCCGAATTTTTGAGTATAAATTTTCAAAAATAAGAAGGAATATTACGATAGAAATAAGAATGAAAACGAATGTCGATAGTCGTCGATTTTGAGTAAAATCAAAAATTTCTTAATCTTTTTCACATGAAATAAATTTTAATAGTAAATAAATATGTTTTTAAGTATATGTGAGATATTATTTACACTAAGAAAGAAAAAGAAATATTTTCTCTATTTCTTGTAGATTTTCGAAAATTTAGGAAAATAAGTGATTAATTTATGATGTAATATGTGATCACTTGATTTTATGTGATGAGTTGTCATGTTTATCTTGTAGTATATGATAAGATAAATATCTTGTACACCCAAGCATGATTTTCAAAAATGAGGTGTATATGATAAGGTTGGAAAATGACATTTTTGTGATAAGTATGCTATGATATTTTTATAAAATAAGATAAGGTCATGATTAATTAAGAGATAATGTTTATCTCTTAGAAATATGTAGAAATGTGATAAATATCATAGGAGATAATATTTTGGATATTAGCTTGCATGATTTTCGAAAATGATGTATTATTTTATGTGTGATTTTCGAAAATCACAAATTTTATGTGATAATTGTATGAAATAATTTATTTAATTATATACTTGATAAATATCATGATTTCTAGATCAATATTATCTCCTAAAAATTTATATAAGTTTCGAAAGTAACAAAATAGGGTAAGAATAGAATTTTGTGAAAATTAATTCTAGAAAACCCTAGTTTTCGAAAAATTGGGAAAATTGCTAGGAATTGTTTCAAAAATTTATTTTATGATATAAGATCATTATATTTATGTAATTCTTCATGAAAATAATATTGGTTATGAAAGGAATAAAAGTTTGATAATTTAATCTTAAAATTCGAATTATTAGCCGATAACTTTACTTTAGTACATAGAATTGATCTTAAATAATTTTCCTATGAATTAATTTATCATCTAAGACTTATATTATTTTACATAGCTATTAAATGGAAAAAAATAAAATATGTAGCACATATTATGTGAGAGAGCCGAAAATTTTGACATTTAAAGTGTGAAATGGATGAAAATATCATACTTTAATTAATGAGGGGCTATAATTATAAAGAGAGGATATTATTAGGTGTAAAGTAGAGATGGTTATCAATTAAAACAAGTAAACTATAGTTTTGGAATGACATAGCCGAAAATATTGACATTATAAGGTAGGAAAAATTAATTTCCAACCTTATGATAATGACATCTTATCCTAAGTTGAAAATATTGACTTTTCAATTATGATATTATTATATGATAATATTAAAGTATATAATATAGAAAAAAATAAAATTTGTCTCTTAGATAAAAACAAGTACCGAAAATGAATAAAAATTGTGAAAAAGGATATTTTTCATATCCTTGAATATTAAATTATATAATTAAAGTATAGTGATATTATTTATGATAAGATAAGGTAAATCATTAAATTTACAAGTGGATGTATTATTTTGGACATAGTGGCCGAAATTATGGACTAAATAGGTTGGAATTAATTTTAAAACTCTTTGATAATGACATTTAAATCTTGATAAGGTTGAATATTAATTAAATAAAATATAGGATAAGATAAAAATTTATCTCTTATGCAACTTGGAGATGACCGAAAATATAGGATAAGATTGAGTTGTAATTTTTGACTTTATATTAAGATATTTTATAAAGTAATGATTAAATACACTTTATAAACTCTATAAATAGGAGACCACCCCCATACCATACCATTATAACCGAAAATAGTGAGAAATAGGAAGAAAAATAGAGAGTATTCTCCAAGGTACTCTTCGACCATAGAAAGAAAAACGTCGCTGACGTCGATCAAAATCAACTAGAAGGTTAGAAACCCTACAACTCTTATTATTTTATGAAAAATATTAGGAATTCATATATGATATGTTTTGTTACATGCTTTCGAAAAATATGTGACATACGTGAAATTTATGCTATATGATGATTGGGTTGTTAATTAAATACGTTTATATGATGTTTATGAGCATTTATTATGATTCTAATACCAAGATAGACATGTTATGAAATTATATACCATGGTCGAAATTATGTAGGATCCATATGTTGATGTACATGAATTTTAATTGTTGTTTTAAACATGAAATAATGATAGTTATTCATGTTTAAAATTGTATGATTTTATGTGGAATTTTTGGAAAAATATGGAATATTATGAGATGATAAATTCGAAAATCACAAAAGCATGAAATATTGATGTACAAGTTGTATATGATGAATATTATGTCATATTATTGATATATGATGATTATAACATATTATGTGAATTAATTAAAATTTTCGAAAAATATTTTGAAATTTTTGAAAATTGTGATATAAAGAAATATGACGTCTCGTGATATGTGATATATGGATCATACGATATGAAACGTGGAAAAGTTGAGACGTAGGAAAATATGTTTGTGAATACGTAGAATTTGGGTATATACGTAAGATGAGAAGTAAAGTCAGTACGTGACGAAGTTAAGTTATAAAATTAAGATTCGTATGTTACGCCGAATAATTTGAACTAAAGAAAGAATGAAAGATAGTACGTTCGTTGGTTCGGATCGATGATTCTTGCGAAGCATAATGATATGCTAAAATCTCGTTTCTTACGTTGATAAGGTTTGACTCGAAGGAGAAAGGAAACGGAAAAGTAAAACCCTAGTGACATAAGAACTTTAAGTTCTCGAGGTGGGCTTTCTTATCAAAACCATTTACGAGCTTTCTTGGGAAAATCATTTCATGTTATTACTTTACTGTTTTTCTGCAAATGATGAGATACGATATTGTCTGCCAAAAATGTTATTATGTTTTGTATATGTCCATTCGGGTTGCTTGGGGTAAGTGAAGTTACTGGTCGGATCCCAGTCGATGGAGTAAGGAGAAATTCTACCAGATTGTGTACACGTGTTGGGCCTCGAACATTTGGCGGTCATGCTCGAACCATGGGCGGTTAGTTGCGCCCGGTGAAGTGAGGCCTCCCTCCCGCCGCTATCCATAGCCGACTGAATATACGTTGTTGTTGTTGTTGTGATGAAAAATCATCGCCACCAACTTTGAGAAATAATGAATGTTTTAGTAAGAACAAGGCTTTTTAATAAAACCTCGTGGTTCATCGTAAGAGGCGACAATATTTCGTAGTAAAATGTTTTCGCATGTGTCCACCGAGTGTATCTTTGTACTCACCGCATATTTGTTTTTAAATGTGCGAGTTGAGCGGTGATGGAACAGAGGGAGTTGAGCGGAATCTTTGTCAAGTAGATGAAGTACTTTTGTTCACCTTGAGAATGCATCTCCATACGCATGTCTCACACGCTTTATTTCACCGCCAATCTCTTGAACTCTTTTATATTGTACTACTATGTTAAGTTCTTGAACATCATGTTGAAAGCTTTATAAAAGCTACTGTTCCGACCAAATTGTTCTTTTCAGTCGCTCGCAATAGTACGAGGTCCTTATAGAACGGTAAGGTCGACCCAAGTCGAATCTCTCGAGGAAGGCTTAACAGGGCTACAGTTTTATGTCAAACACAGAAGCAGAAAAGAAATACTAACGTCCTAACATAAAGGGGGCTGTCACGGAAAGGACGAAAGCACGAAAAGAAAATAAAGGAGATAAAACAAATGCACTTGGACAACAAGAGGAATTGACAGATACACGGAATTGGAGACGGTATTCTAGGGTTCGAATCTATCCTCACAACTAATGAATCAAGGACCGGTACACAATGCATCAAACACCCACGCTTCTCACCCTACGGTCAACACTAACTAATCTCTCGATTACGTCAATGCTAGACTCGAACTTAATGACAGGAGATCTCTCAACCACCCCACCATCAACTACGAAGGATATTTCACTACAAATGCACACAATAGCAAAACCCTATCCACATATATCAATTACCCAACAACAAACCAATCTCTCGATCACTTTCGTTGTCAAACTCATATTTAATATAAATCGCCTCGCATATCTTCATAATCAAATATAAGCACACAATCAACCTACACTATTCTTTCTCGAACACCATGTATGAAGATCATGAAATAAACAATTTATACGAATAGGAAAATCACAAATCATCAACCCAACAATCACGATTCAAAATAAGAACACCCTAACATGTATTATTCTACAAACCATAATTTATCTCATGGTAGAAATGATTCTAATCTCGATTACATAGACATAATTAAAACCATAAAAACTTACAACCATTCCATAGATAAATTCGTCTTCCAAATATCCGGAATCGTACAATCCACTTGCTAATCCAAGCACAAAATAATAAAAAGGAAGGGAAGAGAAAAAGAGGAAAAGAATCGCGTAAGAAAACTGACGAAAGAAAACTAAAATGAGGAACTAGGGTTTTTCGCGTGTATTTCAGTATTTATAACGGACGAAAATTCATTCCCAGCGCCGGACGCGACGCAACGCCGGACGCGAGGAGTTTCTGGACGGAACAGCCTCAGCAACCCAGCGCCGGACGGGGCCAAGCGCCGGACGGAGGGTACTCACTGGACGAATGCGCAGCGCCGCTTGGGCCAGCCGCGCCGAGTGATGCGGGCGAGAGGTGCATCGCTACTGGGCGCGCGGCGCCGGGCTATGCGACGGGCTGCGCGATTTTAACGATTCGACTCGTTCTCCCTCGTCTGAACTCCGATTTACAATCCGTTTGCGCCTAAGGACTCCTGTCGAGATGCTCTTCAATAAAGTTTGTTCTTGGCAGATCCAATTTATCCTATTTTATGCTGTTTTTCTACAAAACATCGAAACAAATGAAATAAGTTCGAATCGACAAATATTAATCAAACCAACGGCATAAATAGAACAAATCGTTGAAAATGACACACAAAACAATACCAAAAATCAGCACAAATTCATACTAAACAACTCCCCACACTTATCCATTTGCTTGTCCTCAAGCAAAGTCTATACTAGTAAGAATAGGAAGATAATTCATGCAACTTCACTCTTAATCTAATCAATCAAACCTTATTTCTTTTCCCCACACTGGTGTATACGATTCAAAATAATGTGAAATAAATCTAAGACGGCAATTGATTTCAATAAATAAAAGGGTAATCTCGCGCCGACCCAACTCTCCGTTAGGGTGAACTAACTAATGTGGTCACCTTTAGCAACAAGTTTCTTTTAAAGCACAAAGAATGTTTCAATAGATTTTGGAACAATATTCGAAGGTGAACTCGATGAACTCGAGTTTCCTATCGTGGTTTCCCATGTCCATTTCTCAATTTACGAGAAGAGGGATGTAATCTCATCCTCCATTTCAACAATCTCATTTTCTACTCTTTTTCACACACATTTTTTTTAATCAATAGACGAAACAAGTATATAGGTAACCACAATGTTAACACTTCCCTAACATTAGCCTGACAAATCACATCAATTCTCCTCTATTCATTTTCTATCAATCACAATCTCGTCAATTCACATTACACTCGAATCATATACCACCAAAAGTTTCGAATTAAAACACCCACCAATACCACGACCTTAGTCGAACAAATCAAAATCCTAACTTACTCGCATATACAACACTTGAATCCGAGAAATCAAAATAAGCATAAATGCACATCACCAAGCATACAATAGATAAGGTACGACACAAAACCGAATAATCATCCCCACATAATCCGAGCATCGCCCCTGCTCCAAACATTAATAATACAAAAGGTCATAGAGGATGATACTTCCCGATAATAGACGAGTGTAAGCGTAGAGTTGGAGCATCATGGCTTCACCACACCGATTAGAAAGTCCCAAAACTCAAGAATAATTAACACCGAAACCCGCACCACGTAAAACCAAAACAAAGACGAAACAAAAAAAAACAAGCAAAACCAATGAAAACAAGAACAAAACAGAAAACAAGAAAACTCATGGGTCGCCTCCCGTGGCGCTGTTTCAATGGTACGAGCTCCACTAATGAAAACCGGACTATCCATAGTCCTTCACCTCTGTGAATACCATCTCAACCGTAGCATCGAGAGTAACAAGATAAGCACAAAGGACGCTTAAGGTAGCAAATAATGAATTAACTAAGTTCAAATCAAACATCCTATTCTTCAAAGCAAAATAGATAACTTCAACTCCAAAAGCACAATACTTTGGAGAATAAGGATGTTGAAAATTATAGATGCTACCGATCGATGTCCTCTCTTTATCCTTCAACCGATCGAAGATATCTGTTTGTTCACACTTAGTCTCGGCTTGATGAATCTCGACTCTTCACTTTCATCATTTTCCTCGATTCTCCTCAACTTCATCATATTCATAAACTATGATAGAAGAAGTTTGCTCCAATTGTCTCGACATCTCCTCCACACTTTGGTTGTGGACCACCTTCCACTATCCCGCTAACCGATCGACTTGAGTCTCTAAACGCCGATAGATGTTTCCAAAATCTCAACCTTTGTGGCTTCACCGGTGACTCGCTTGAATGAACGCTGCAATGACTCTCCAATGTCGGCTTCACCGGTCGCTTCATCGGCTAACTCGCTCGAATGAATGCTTGCAATGAATCCTCCAATGTCGGCTTCATCTACCGTTGTTGGAAGAAGAAGTCCCGATTGTATGAACAACTCGAGGATGCCTCCAAGAGGGATCATAGGCTTGATGCTCACAAATGGCTGTGTATCCTCAAAATAGTCGAATGGGCCCTTCTTCAAATGAAGAATTTGCCCAATACGACGAGCTTCCTCCTCCAGCCCTGCTCGACCATATTCGTATCGTCAGTAACCCTCAGATTAATGCACACCAACTACAAAAACAAGATCACATGCACCATTGGAGAAAATAGAAACAAAGAAAAGGAAAAAGAAAGAAATAAAAAGAAGAAGCACGGGGGAAGAAATAGAAACAAAAAATGAAACACAAAAAATAAACGACACAAAACCAAAAGCCTAAAACCTTCCCTAAGAACGCGCCAAAATTTGTTCCGACCAAATTGTTCTTTTCGCCGCAATAGTACGAGTTCCTTATAGAACGGTAAGGTCGACCCAAGTCGAATCTCTCGAGGAAGGCTTAACAGGCTACGCTTTATGTCAAACATAGAAGCGTAAAAGAAATACTAACGCCCTAACATAAAGGGGCTATCACGGAAAGGACGAAAGCACGAAAAGAAAATAAAGCGATAAAACAAATGCACTTGGACAACAAGAGGAATCGACAGATACACGAATTGGAGACGGTGTTCTAGGTTTCGAATCTATCCTCACAACTAATAAATCAAGGACCGACACAATGCATCAAACACCCACGCTTCTCACCCTACGGTCAACACTAACTAATCTCTCGACACGTTAATGCTAGACTCGAACTTAATGATGGAGATCTCAACCACCCCACCATCAACTACTAAGGATATTTCACTACAAATGCACACAATAGCAAAACCCTATCCACATATATCAATTACCCAACAACAAAACAATCTCTCAATCACTTTTGTTGTCAAACTCATATTTAATATAAATCGCCTCGCATATCTTCATAATCAAATATAAGCACACAATCAACCTACACTATTCTTTCGAACACCATGTATGAAGATCATGAAATAAACAATTTATACTAATAGGAAAATCACAAATCATCAACCCAACAATCACGATTCAAAATAAGAACACCCTAACATGTATTATTCTACAAATCATAATTTATCTCATGGTAGAAATGATTCTAATCTCGATTACATAGACATAATTAAAACCAAAAACTTACAACCATTTCATAGATAAATTGCCTTCCAAATATCCTAATCGATAATCCACTTGCTAATCCAAGCACAAAATAATAAAAAGGAAGGAAGAGAAAAGAGGAAAAGAATCGCGAAGAAAACCGACGAAAGAAAATAAAATGAGGAACTAGGGTTTTTCGCGGTATTTCAAGATTTATAATGGATAAAATTCACCCTAGCGCGGACGCGACGCAGTCACCGAACGCGAGGAGTTTCGACGAACAACCTCAAGAACCCAAATACCGGACGGAGGTACTCATCGACGAATGCGCAGCGCCGCTTGGGGCCAGCGGGTGCCGAGTGATGCGCTGCGAGAGTGGCGCGCGGCGCCGCCGGCCATGCGACGGGCAGGCGCGATTTTAACGATTCGACTGCTCTCCTTCGTCGAACTCCGATTTACAATCCGCTTGTGCCTACGGACTCGCCGTCGATGCTCTTCAATAAAGTTGATTCTTGGCAGATCCAATTCATCCTATTTTATGCTTTTTTCTACAAAACATCGAAAAAAATGAAATAAGTTCGAATCGACAAATATTAATCAAACCAACGGCATAAATAGAACAAATCATTTAAAATGACACACAAAACAATACCAAAAATCAGCACAAATTCATAATAAACAGCTACTGTTTTGTAGGAACCTTGAAACAATCTCTTATATATAATCTATTTCCTTCTATCCTTAATCTCGTTCATGCTTGGAAATCCATATTTCTTCATAGATGAAATGAGTTGAAAAACCTATTCTTTTAATATTTATTTTAATCCAAACCCCAAGTCACGGTCCAGTAAGGATAAGCCAAACCGGGCTGTGACAGAGTTGCTGACCATCACTTTGACTTGCTATGGGTGAGGGTTACATGAGATAACCCAAGATTCTCTCATCTTGGGTGGTGGCGATCTTGTATGTCATGCTAGTTACCTATGTCGAGTCACCGTATCCGCTAGGATGATGACGCCCCTTATGAGCTCAAAGGTTTATTGTACTAAACCCCGCAGTTGAGTTATCTCAAGTACAATAATATGGTTGAGTGGTACTACTTAAGGAATTAAAGATATTAATTATCTTAAGCCGTAATCACTGTATATAATTAATGGACGATGATATCTTAAATACGGGATTCGTGAAGTCAAGTGCAAGCCCGACTCAACTTCGAAATAAAGGGTAAGTCAAGATTTATTCTCTAGTGGCATGAATAAATGTTTATGAATTAATTTATGTTCGGGCCGAACATAAGATAATTAATTTATTTGAGGCCCATCTTTATTCCTCGTGATTTGATCCTGGGCCGCCCATCCAGTTCGTTGCTTAGAGAATTTCGGCCCACCTCCTTCTCGTAGTCCCATTAGATATGCATAAATCCTATCATGATAGGATTTAGGTCGATTATAAATATAAGGTGAGAGAGATAATCAAGGCTAATCCTCGTTAGAATTTTCGAGAATTATACTTCCTAAAGTGTGAGAATTTTGAAAATTTTGTGAAGGAAGAAGGTGATTTTCTATAGCATTCTCCATAGATTGTCCTCACTCGGCATTGAGTTTAGGCAAAAGGATACAATCCGTAAGATCAAAGCACGAGTCTTGATCTATTTATCCCCGACAAATTCACAAGTAAACACGAAAAAACTCCTACGTGTTGCAATTAATTATATAGGTGCATGCTAGGAATATAATCAATGTATGGTGAATTAAACATCCAAGATAGATCCTCGGGAGAGGGTTAAAATCAGATTTCCCTATACTTTCTCAATAAGCCCCTAAATCTCTCCCACGACTCGAACAATGATTCATCTCCTAGTTGGGAGAAGTGGGAGATCTCGGCTATAATATTCTGCGCTTTAGCCATGGAAAATATTTCGAGAGAAACTTCTCACAAAGTTTCCAAATGTTTATCCCAAAGGGTCCGTGCTCAACCAATCCTTTGCCTGATTGCGCAAAGAAAATCCGAACATGCGCATCCGGATCGATTTCTGGGTCTAGAGGTTGCTTAGGAGGTCCCTGGGACCTTGTGATCATAAACTACCTGGAGAGAAACGGAGAAATTAGATCCGGTAAGTAAAACAATTAAATTAAAATTACAACTTGAATTAATAATTCCAAATCGTCAAGTTATTCCTATATAATCTAAACAATCCCCGGCAACGGCGCCAAAATTTGATCACACTATTTTCTAACACGAAAAACTGCAAGTAGATAGGTAAGTCGAGTATCGTATCCACAGGGATAGTAACGCGAAAATACAGAGGCTAACTCAATAATCCTTCATCATTATCCAAGTGACAGATTTGGTTTAGAAAAGGTTTTGGGACTTCGAATATTAAATTCAAAGTCAAGAACAAAATAAAGCAATAAAGATAATAAACAATACTCAAAGGGATAATAAGACTGAAAGACTAACCCTAGGGATGTATTAATCCTACCCACAGCGTATGTTTATCTGCTTCCTATTAAGCAAATTTAATCCAGACAAGATGGAAGATCACATATGTAACCAACAAATTCGCATTTACAATTGTGGCGCTTGATTACTAATATTCCCTATTATCACACGCCTCTAGGTGAAAATTAGCAACCCAAAAGATCACAAAGAATATCTTCCTACGAATGTTCCTATCTCACCACGACTCAAGGCTTATTCAGACAGTATTCAAGATCGATTGACAATTAAAACTCATAAGTATTCAACTGGCAACTAGATATTGTAGGAAAATCAGATTTTAACCCTCTCCCGAGGATCTATCTTGGATGTTTAATTCACCATACATTGATTATATGCCTAGCATGCACCTATATAATTAATTGCAACACGTAGGGGTTTTCTCGTGTTTACCGCAACTGCTGTAGAACGATCAAGACTCGTGCTTTGATCTTCGGATCGATCCCGCTTGCAAAACCCAATGCCGAGTGAGGACAATCTATTGAGAGTGCTTTAAAATTTGCCTTCTTCCTTCTTACACGCCAAAATTCTCACTATATCACTATAGTAATTTCTAAAATTATGGTTAAGATTAACCTTGATTTTCTCTCACCTTATATTTAAATGCAACCCCAAACCCTATCAAGATAGGATTTATGCATATCTAATAAATATAATCTTATCACTTAAGATAGAGAGGATCAAGTCGAGTCCCTGGGACTCTATAAGGAGGGGCGAAAATCACTAAGCTCCAGCCCGGATGGGCCACCCAGGATCAAATGCAAGGAATAAAGATGGGCCTCAAATAAATTAATTATCTTATGTTCAAATTTCGAACATAAATTAATTCATAAACATTTATTCATGCCACTAGAGAATAAATGCCGACTTACCCTTTATTACCGAAGGTGAGTCGGCTTGCACTTAGACTTTACGAATCCCCGTATTTAAGATATCAGACGTCCATTAATTATTTACGCTGCTCGACAAATTTAAAATAATTAATATCTTTAATTCCTTAAGTAGTACCACTCAACCTTATTATTGTACTCGAGATAACTCAACCCGCAGGTTTAGTACAATAAACCTTTGAGCCCTTAAGGGACGCCATCATCCTAAACGGATACGGTGACTCGACACGTAACTAGACGACATACAAGATCGCCACCACCCAAGATGCAGAGAATTGGTTATCTCATGTAACCCTCACCCATAGCAAGTCAAAGTGATGGTCAAGAACTCATACTCACCTAATACCTTATCGAGATTTAGATCAACGTTAGTCTCCGAGATCTAGGTTCTTCACGACGGTCGATAGAAGAACTCATCTCATCGTGATCCATAAATACGTTAGAGACGCATCAAAGATAGACAAGCAACCAAGTCAAGTCACTTCTTATCTACACCGCAGCCTATACCGACAACTCGTCCTCAAGTTGTCTCAAACAGTGATACTATTTATATCTCATTAAGCTTCGACCAATCATACGCACTTCGTGATCTATAACACACCGTATGATCTAACTTATATATGAGATAAAGGGACATATATATGCAATCAAGTAAACAATTCGATAGGAGATTGTAATAGTGGTAACAGAAACATTGTATATAAGCTCAACCAAAACTGCTTCAAAGATACAACCAATAATCTCCCACTTATACTAAAGCAAAACCTTTAGTATACAATGTGTCTCTCTACTAGCTATTACAAACAACACCATCACTTTTCTTCTCCCACTTATACAAAAGTTTCCTTTCTAAGTGGGTGCCATCTTGCGCAAGTCCTCGAATATGCTCTTCGTAGACTTTTTACGGCAGGCTCTTCGTGAATGGATCAGCAAGGTTATCCGCAGTACCAATCTTCTCAATCAGCACATCCCCTCGCCTAACGATTTCTCGTATGACATGGTACTTTCTCTATGTGTTTCGTTGCCTTGGTCCGTGGTTCCTTCGAGTTTGCATCGCACCGAAAGTTATCACAAGAAACTATGATACTTTGGGCAAACCAGTACCACATCTAGTTCCATGAGGTAGTTCTCGAACCATACACCTCTTTAGCGCCCTCCGGCGGCTACATATTCGACTTCCATGGTGGAGTCCGCAATGCATCGCCGCTTGCACCGCCAGATACGGCTCCTACTCCCAAGGTAAACACATAGCCCGAGGTAGACTTCTTCTCATTACGATCGCTTGAAATCCGAGTCCGAATAACCCAAAGGCATTAGACTATCTCGCATGGTAAACCAAATTTATAATCTCGAGTCCTTTTCGTGTACTTGAGTATATGCTTTACCGCAATCCAATGAGCTTGTCCAGGTTAGATCGATATCTAGCTACTATGCCTACCGTGATAGCGCTTATCGGTCTCGTACATAACATTGCGTACATGAGACTTCCTACGGCGGAAGCGTAAGGAACTTGTCTCATTTCCTCTATCTCCTTTGCGGTCATAGGTGACTGCACCTTAGATAAAGGAACGCCATGTCTGAAAGGTAGCAATCCTTTCTTAGCGGTCCGCATACTAAAACGAGTAATCACAAGATCAATGTAAGACGCCCGAGATAAGCTCAACATTTTCCTCTCGCGATCTCGGTAAACCTTAATCCCAAGAATGTACGTGATCTCCTAAGTCTTTCATTTGAAACCGATCGGATAACCAACTCTTTACGCCCGATAACAACTTCACATTGTTGCCAAGTAGAAGGATGCCATCTACGTAAAGTGCAAGAAATACCACATCACCGCTGACATCTAAACGATACACACAACTTTTGCTAGGCAACCGGTAAATCCATGGACTTACCACCGCCAAAGCGTAAGTTCCGGATCGTGAAGCTTGCTTAAGTCCATAAATGGACTTCTTAAGCTTCCATACTAGATGCTCTTCACCCTTCACCACATAGCCTTCGGTTGCTGCATATAGATGTCTCTACCTTCTTCAAGGTAACCGCTTAGGAAAGCGGTTTTCACATCCATTTGCCAAACCTCGGTTTAAGGGGTCACTATGGCTGTAAGAATTCGATGGACTTGAGAATTGCTACAAAGTAAAAGGTCTCATCAAAATCGATGCCCTCAACTGAGTGTACCTTTTCGCCACAAGCCCGGCTTTAAAAGCGAAACCTCTCCATCTCGAATCTCTTCCTTTGATACCCACTTACTACCTATGGCTTCCTTGCCATCCGGTAGAGGTGTCTTTTCGTATACATCCATAATCGCATGGACTCAATTTCTAAGTCCATAGCGGTGCCATGATCTTGCATCAATTTCTTGTATCGCCGTATGTCCATGGGTCGATTATTGCCGCTCGCTTCACGACTAAACCAAGATTCACCCACGAACATAAATCGCCGGGTTGACAAACAACCTCCCACTACGACGAGGCGCCATCGCACAATGGCAACGGTGGTGCAAGAACTTGTGGTTCTCTATCTTGCACAACTTGTCGGATAGGAGCCACTTGTACGGCCAGTATCTCCAAAGGAACACGACCCACTTCAATTTCTTGAAGTATCCGTGTCGATCCTCCACCTAGACACGACATCTCGCACTTTGGCTTAATCGATGGTGGAATACGATCATCTTCTAATTCTCAAGAATGATTTCAACTTTGGATTTATGGTTTTCATATAATCCTCTTCTAAGAATCGGCATTAGTGCTAATAATGACCTTATGATCCTTAGACTATAGAATAAACCACCTTCGTCCTCTAGATAGCCAATAAACAGCCTGCGGCCGGATCTAGCCTCCAACTTGTCATCCTTCTTGTTCAAAGACATGTGTTGGATCGTCCCATATCCTTATATGGTTTAAACCAGCTTGCGCCCAAACCACAACTCGAAGGGTCTTTTCGATCGACTTGATGGTACTAGATTTAGCAAGTATGCCATCGCTTTCTAAGGCATACCCCGTAACGAAATAGGCAATGTTACATAACTCATCATCGATCTAACCATTTCTAAAAGAGTCCTATTTCTTCGCTCGACACACCATTTGTTGTGGTATGCCCAGCAGAAATGGGAGGTAATCCCACACCGCACTGGTAGTCCATAAACTCGCATCGAGGTATTCGCCGCGATCGCACCGCAGATGACTTGATACTTTTACCATGCTTCGCCATAAACTCGTTATCGAGGTATTCGCCACCGCGATCGACCGCAGCGACTTGATACTTTTACCAAGCTTCGCTCCACTTTCGCCTTAAACTCTTTGAATTTCTCAAAGCATTCGCACTTGCCGTGAAGCAGTATATGTATCCGCACTCGAGTAATCGCCAATGAAAGTGACAAAATACTGCATTCTCCACGGGCTTGTGTTGACATAGGTCCACACAGACGTAATGGACTAGCTCCAACACTTCTTTAGCTCTATAACCCTTCGCTTTGAAGGGTCCGTCGATATCTTCTTCTATACAGATTCGCAGACCGAACCAGAGTAACTGTGAGATCACCCAACGCCCATTATTAGCCGCCTGATCCTATTTAGATTGATGTGACCTAATCTAAGATGCCGAGAAATGTGGTATCATCTTGCGAAGAAAACTTTCTTTTAAGGTTTGAAGAAGATGCAACATATTTATAGTATTATGTTTCGCGTAAATAGTATAGAGCTTAATTATATAAAGTGCCACCACGATAACTTCGTCATTTCTTATGATAGAAACACCACTATCAAAAACAATCGAATATCCATGAATAAATAGTTTCAAACTGAAACAAGGTTTCACTAAACTCCCAGCACATATAAACGCCTTCAAAACTAAAACTGCCCTATCAAACATAAAGTAACATCTCCGACCGCAACGGCCTCGACTTTCTCCGCTGCCTATGGAGATCGTTATCTCGCCATCATACAGCCTCCTTGTCCACGTGAACCCCGCAAGGTGTAACAAACATGATCGATCAGACCGTGTTCACTACCCAAGAACGGGTAGAACAAGTCGCTAAACATGTTTCACATTAAAGCAAATGGCGACTGAGCTCGGAGCATAGGGCACTTGCCTTCCAACGCCCAGCCTTGCAAGACTTGAAGCACCCGCCTCTCCTTCGCTTCTTCAAGCCTCCGTGGCGCATATGTTCTGCCCCATTACTCCCACTAGTTCCTCGCTTACCACCTTTGGTGCCACTTTTCTTTTCCATTTTTCAACGGAAAATTTGGGCCCTAGATGTTCTAGCAAGAGCATGTGCTCCTTTACCCATGACTCCTTCCGCAGCCTACGAGATCGTTAAGAACCGACTAAGTGTATACTCGGTCTTGCTCATGATCGCGCTCACGCAAAAATTCTCAAAGACTTGGGCAAGGTGTTGAGGATGATATCGACCTCGGCCACCGTCAATACCTCCTCCCAACCGATCAAGACTATCCATGAGACGAGTCATGGGAGACGTGTTCATGCACCGAACTTCCTTCTTCCATCTTACACGCCAAGATTTCTCTCATTGTGTGGAAGGATCGCTCGATCCGATCGCCCACACTTACCTCGAGACTTGACCATATTTCGTCGCGTCACCATCGATCGATGTCGCAATGCAAGCCTTCGACATCGTGAGTCATCATATAGCACTTGGCCATATTGTTCGACTTATGCCAAAGTCCGCTGACTCTCGCCGCTCATTAGTCGACGCGTCGAGAAGGGCATCGGGTTTAGGAGTAGTGAGAACAAACATTTGTTCTTCAAATGATAAGAACATATTCCATGTTTCATTTCCACTGATAAAATTCGGACCGATAAAGGATTTGCGAGCATGTTGATAATCGCAAGAGACATATCCGAAAAGTAATGTAAACACATAAACATACGATCGCACATAATTCGTAATAATAATATTGTAACCTTTGATAAAACAATATTAATCGAAACCTCCAATCGCCCAAAGAATCCCACATGCAAGCCACGCGTGGACGCTTACACGAACCCTCGACTGCACTAAAATAAACCTTTAGTCGCTTAATTTCAATCCATGTCAACTTATCCTTACGACAAATGAAATTAATGATCGACCTTACTAGACCACATCACTATCGCAGAAGGGACTTCATGGAAGTTGTACTTGAGGTGATGTCAAGCAATTACCACAATTTTAACAAACAGAAATGAATTCTTAAAATTGGCATACTCACTAGACCATACCGCCCAATCAAAATTCTTTTGTTATCTCATTTTAAATCCATCTCTAGAGAACTTATGAAAAATCGCATATGCAAGCCACGCGTGTGGACGCTACACACGAAACTCCCACTTCTCAATAGATTAAAATGTTTTATTTAGAAATCTCATCTAACAAACTTATGACAAACAATGCAAGCAAGCCACGCGTGTGATCGCCACTCACAAGCATGCGTATCACTTTGTTTAGAGATCAAAAGTGGAGGTCTTGACATTTTAATTTTAAAATTAATATGTCGGGTTACTTGCTTAGTCTTTTGTTTCAAAAGGTTTGTCCATGCATCACGTAATCCCAGCATGCTTTTCTATAGAACTCAACATGTAAAACATGCTCATAATTCTAAAATATGCTTGAAAAGCGCGATAAATCTAGCATGCTTACTATGCTCATCCAATCACGAAAACATATAACATGTTTATCTACGTAATAAAACATACATAGCATGCTTCTCAGATAATTTAAACATCCACGACATTGTAATATCCCGATTTCGGGCTTAAAATTTCGAAAATAAAGAAGTAGTTTACGAAGAAAATAAGAATGAAAGTGAACGCGTCGGTAATTGACAATTTGAATAGATCGAAATTTTCTTCAAAATTTCAAATGAAATAATTTTTAAACAATAAATAAATATGTTTTAAGTGTATAGAGGATATTATTACACTTAGAAAATTAAGAAAATATTTTCTCTAATTGTTTCCTATTTTGAAACTTATGTGTTCATATGATCGATTTATGAACTTGGCATGAGATCACTTTATATTATGTGAACAAATGCTATTTTATTTTACATATGAAATATTATTTAGCCAAGTATTACACTAAGAAGGAAAAAGAATTTATTTCCTTATTTTATTAATGATTCTCAAAATTTGCACAAAATAGATTAATTTGTGAATTAATTTGTGATCACATGATTTTATAATATGAGTTGTCATATTTATCTTGTATTACATGATAAGGTAATTATCTTGGAACACCCTAGCATTTTCGAAACGAGGTGGAAATGATAAGGTTTGATTAAGACATTTTAAGATAAGATATGTTATGATATTTATAAAATGATAAGATAAGTATATGACTAGATTATGACTAAGCTTAGGATAATTTTTATCTCATTAAAATGTGTAGCAAAGTGATAAGCATCATGAAGGATAAAATTTGTTTCTTGAAATACATCATTTTAAAAATGGTGATTTATGTAATAAATTTAGCAAATAATTTAATTAATTATTTAAGCATTAGTATTGGATAAATATCATGAAATCTAGATCAATCTTATCATCTAGAATCTATATAAATTTTGAAATTAATGATTATAGGGTAAGATAGGAATTTTGGAAAATTAATTCCTAAGAAACCCTAATTTTTGAAAAATTAGGGAAAATTGCTTGGAAATATTTCAAAAATTTATTTTATGACATAATATCATTATATTTATGTAATTCATCATGAAAATAATAATGGTTATGAAAAGAATAATAGTTTGATAGTTTATCCTAAATTTGAAATATTTGCCGATAACTTTACTATAGTACATAGAAATGATCTTAATTAATTTTCCTATGATATAATTTATTATCTAAGACCTATATTATGTCATATATCTATTAATTGGAGAAAATAAAATATTTAACATATATTATATATAGGGGCTAAACTTTTGACTATAAGGTGTGAAATTGCATAAAATATCATACTATAATTAATGGAAGATAATTATTATGATCTTATCATGTTATGAGTTGTAAAGTAGAGATAGTTAGCAATTAAAACAAGTAACCTATGCTTTTATTTAATATAGCAAAAATTTTGACTTTTAATATAAGGTTGAAATAATTTTAAACTCTTGAATATAATACTTATCCTATAGTTGAAATTTTGACTTTTCTAATATGATATTATTATAAGATAATATTATAGTATAAGGTATAGAAAAAAATAAAAATTAAAGCCTAAGGTTGTGAAGTGGCCGAAATTGCTTATATATACTACATAAAATATTAAATTCTTTATTCTTTGATAATTATAAGATATATTAATTAAATAATTAAATAACATAATAAATTATAGAATAAAATAAAATAATCATCTCATGAGTATAGGAAGTGGCCGAAAATTATAAGAGACAAAGTATGAGTTGTAAATTAATTTTTACACCTAAGTATTTTATAATTTCAAGAAGATAAAATCATTAATGTATAAGATAAGGTCAAATTTGTTTCTTATACAACTTGAAGGCTCAAAATTAAGAAGATAAAGGAGTTGCCATTTTAACTTTAGAATAAAATATTTTATAAAGTAATGATTAAAACACTTTAGAAATCTTATAAATAGGAGGCACCCTCCCATACCATTAAAATCGAAAATTAGGAGAAGAATAGAATAGAGAAAAAATAGAGAGTGTTCTTCATAGTGTTCTTCGATCGTAGAAAGAAAAACGTCACGACGTCGATCGAATTCGATCACAAGGTTAGAAATCGTACCACTTCATTATACATGTTAAATTGTTAGAAATTCATATATAATATATAGGGATGCTTATTTTCAAAAATTATGTTGAATATGTGCTATATGTTTCAAAGTATGTGTTAGATTGTTTATATGATGTTTATAAGTATGAATTATCAAATTAATACAAAGTTAAGCATGTATTGAATACATGATGATATGACCGAAAATAAGGAGAAATCATATGTTGACGTATATGAATTTTAGTTGTTGTTTTGAGCATGAAATAATGGTAGATATTAATAAACAAGATTGTATGATTTTATGTGGAATTTTTGGAAAAACCTAAGTATATATCCTATTAATTTCGAAAATTATAGAGTAATTATATGATGAGATATAATTCATGTTTGAATGTTAGAATAACATATTGATGATGTAGATTAATAATATAGTGTTATATTAATTTATTGGAATTTCTAAAAATTATTTGTACCTAAGTCTATTTTCAAAAAAATATGTACTTAGGACATATTGAGGAATAATTCATGAATTATGGAAATTATGTCATATTATTATGATAATAATATGCTATATGAATTAATTAAAATTTTTGGAAAAGTTTAATAATTATTTGTAATTTTTGAAAATTATGCTAAGAAGGAATCATGATGTGAAATTTTTCTATGTTATGAGATACATGGATTCTATGTTAGTAATATGTGGAAATTTGATCCATATATGTGTAAAATCGAAAATTACAAGGGTATAGTTGGAAATCAATAGAAATAGGAACATATACGTGTAAGATGATAGTTATATAAGAAATACATGAAACGACGATGAGAATAAGTTGAAAAGGTATAAGCGTCTGAAGTATATCGATCGATAGTTCGTAATAACGTTAGTGATAAAGTTGATATTAATATCGTTCGTTGGTTCGAATCGATGATTCTTGCAAAGCATAACGATATGCTAAAAACTGCGTTTCTTACGTTGATAAGGTCGACTCGAAGGAGAGCGAAACCGAGAATAGAAACTAGTGACTTAAGAAACCTTAAGTCCTCGAGGTGGGCTTTCTTACCAAAACTCTTTACAAGCTTTCTCAAAATGATTTTTTACAAAAGATTATTGTCTTGTTTATGCAAATTTTGAGATACGATATTGTCTCGCCAAAAATGTTTTATGTTTTGTATATGTCCATTCGGGTTGCACAGGGCAACAGGAAGTTCTGAATTCGGATCCAAGGCCTGGAGGTGTAAGTAGAAATTCCAGCTAGGGTTGTGTACACGTGTTGGGCCTCACGAACATTGGGCGGTCATGCTCTGAACCGCTGGCGGTTATTTCAACACGGGCGGTTAGTTGCGTCCGGTGTGGGAGGCCTCCTCCCGCGGTTTTATCCATAGCCGACTTGGAATATACGTTGTGGTTGTTGTGATATGAAAATGCTTTGTGCGATGATTTTGAGAAATGAGAAAATGTTTTAGTAAGAACAAGGCCTTTCAATAAAACCCTTGTGTCTTCTTGTGGTGAGGGCGATCAATATTTAGTAAAATAAAAATGTTTTCGGCATGTGTCCATTGGGTACATTTGTACTCACCGCATGTTTGTTTTAAATGTGCGAGTTGAGCGGTGATGGGCGGCGAGTTGAGCGGAATCCTTTTGATAAATAGTATGGAGCATTTTGGTTCACCTTGAGAATGCATCTTCACATGCATGTCTCACACGTTATTCAACGCCAAACTCTTGAGTTCCTTATATTTTGATATTATGTTAAGATCTCGAATGCTTTGCTAAAAGCCTCAGATTAGCTCTTGTTTTGCCAAGACTTTTCAACAAATCATTTATATAAGTCGTTTCTTTCTATCCTTGAGTTATTTCATTATTAACATCTATGTTCCTTCACTTGAGAAATAAGTTGAAAGCCCTATTCTTTTCTGAATATTTAACCTAAGCCCCAAGTAGCGATCCGGTAAGGTGGTAGCCGAATCGGGTACATTACATAATATCGAGCGGTTCTTTTGCTTTGAACCAAAATGTTCTTTCTATCAAAGTCTAGCTTGAGTCACTAGACTTCTATGAGTTAGTCATCTCAGCTCAACGCCCAGTTCATCACGCTCAACCAGAAGGAAAAGTGGTTTCAAATGAAAAGATGCGCCTTTAAAAGTGTTAAGAGTTATATGTTTATGTTACGGTTTGAAAGAAACTTGAGTTATGAGAAAGCTTTTGAAAATGGACATGCCGTTTGAAAACGACTTTGAATTTTGAAATTTAATGAGTAATGAAACCGATGAAGTGGTTTGTTTGTTGAAATCCATACCGGTTGGTATGTGAGTGGCTTGAGAAAGTTAAAGTCCATACCGGTTGGTATGTGAAAAGAAACCGATGAGTAGTTTGTTTGTGATGAGTTGAAAAGTTAGAATTTATACCGGTTGGTATATGAGTATTGACGATAGACATATATAGAGTTATATGTCGAATTATAAATGTTGTTCTGAAAGTGTTAAAAATATGATGTTATTATTTTTCAAAAATCTACTTTCAAAAGAACGAGAAATACTCTAAGTTTCACTATTTTGAGAACTTAGAATGAACAAGAACATAAGATTTCTCCTATGCCGTAGTACTTGATGAATTACGAGAACTCGAGAACTTAGAAATGCTTGTAAGAACCGACTTAACGAAAGCGTAATGGGATGCTACGTGGAGCGAAAGAAAGCTACAATATCACGAATGTTATTTACGGCATAGGCGTAATATCTTGATCAAAGTGCGATGCAACAAAGCTTTGGAACAACTATGGTTGACACGAAAAATCTAGAAGCGATATCTGTGGGATATGGGTATGAAATGCTAAGTGAGAAAATGTTTATAAGTTTGTGTTGTGATATGCACAAAATTATGTCCTAAGGTGTTTTAGATCATCAAGTTATCCGTATAATTTAAAGTTTCCTTTAAGATTAAGTTTTAAGTCTAGACGGACTTACCTAGAACTATCTGTTTCGGATAGCGAGAATGGGAGAGGATAAGAGTAAGAGTCGATCACAAAAGCCACGGACGAGGACTTACAATGGAATGGTTAAACCAGGAGTTTTAAACACCGAGCACGCTATCTTCCACCGTATGTACCGAAGCGGACGAGAATGGCCGACAGACGGATCATATCGTCCAAGGGATTGGGGAGATACCATCACAACTCTACATGGAAACAAGCACAACACGAATTCGATCCTGTAGAAGAAACGAGGCGGTGCGACACCGGCTCTTTGGAGGATTTTGATCGCTCTATGAAAGACTTGAAACGTCTTATACACGAGGCAAAGATATATCTAGAAGCGGACAAATTTCCAAGTGAGGAATATGATTCCGACGAGGACACTCGTGGCATAAATCTTAAGATAATCTGAGACTTATATAATTAGTGGGTAGTATGGTTAGTCTTGTAATAATTAGAACGTTTAGTGGTGTCAAAGTTTTGATGTAAATAGAACATCACGATATGTACTAAAACAATTAGAAAGAATAATGAATAAAAAAAAGTCCTCGTTGAGGCATTTTGACACTACATGTTGGGTGATTTTGGTGGAATGAAATCAAGAATATGATATGTTAAGATTCTATGAGCATAATGATGTTATGTGCTAAGTAATAATTGAGTATTGATAAATTGTTTTGTTAAAACAATAAAGAATGCCTCCAAGAAGAGCATTGGGACGTAGAAGGAGAGAACAAACTCCGGAACCAGAATATCAACAACCACCACCACCACCTCGTAGGGTAGAAGAGTTATTCCTAAAGCAAAATCCACCCACGTTCAATGGAACTGGGAGCCCTGAGGAAGCTGAGAAATGGGTAAGGGCTATAGAAAGGATTTTCAACTTCCTGCATTGCACAGATCAAGAAAGACTCTCTTGTATTACTTTTCAAATGACGGGGTCCGCCGATTTTTGGTGGGAAGCTCGAAGGAAAATCATGACACCCGAGCAAATGGAGGAGCTTACTTGGGAGGAGTTTAAGACAATGTTATATGATAAGTATATCCCAAAAAGCTATAGAAAGAGACAGGAGATTGAATTTTTCAATCTTAAACAAGGAAACAAATCGGTAACCGAGTATGATCGGATCTTTTGTGACATGGCTAGATTTGCTCCAAACCAAGTAGACACTGATGAAAAGATGGCCGATAAGTTTAGAGCGGGATTAAGGCATGAGATTAGGGTATCTCTTGCTAGTCATGGAATAATGACTTATACTGAGGCTTTAGGTAGAGCTTTGGATATAGAGGAAGCACTACCGGAAGTTAAGCCAACACCAGCCCAAGTAGACAAAGGAAAAAGGAAATGGGAAGGAAACCCGAGAGGCAACTACTATAACCAGGCTGAGAGAAGGCCGTGGCAAAATAATCAAAGGCCCCAGTGGACCCAAGGGCAAGGGCAAGGACGTCCAATGAATTTTGGACAGGGTAGGAACAATCAGCGACAAATAATGAGTCCCCAATGTCCTCGATGCCGTAAAGCAAAGACGTTGGTCCTTGTGAGCGGGGCGTGTAAGCTGCTTTAGGTGTGGCCAACAAGGGCATTTTGCGAGATTGCCCACGTTAGGACAAGGAATGATAGGTAGAACTAACCAACCACGACAAGCTCAACCGGTGCAAAGAACAACAACGAGGGTTTTCGCTATCAACCAACAACAATGCGAAATGACCAAGATAACCCGGCGGTATTAATACGTTTAACATACGTTACGAGCTTTCTAAAGCAACAGTAATTCACAATCGTATGTGAATCGAAATAACGCATGAGGGTGTCTGAATACTCTTAACCTTGAAAGCGAGTTACTACGTTAACTTTGGTCGCTTGAACATAGATTTGAACATAGGACTTACCATCTCTTGGAAGCGATAGATTTGGCGTAAGCGAGTAAGTTGGAAATCTTGAATCATAGAATGCTACGAAGTTTAGAACACAAGAATGTTAGATCTAAGGATCTAAATAAAGGGATAGTCGATATGAGAATATACGGTGAAGAATGGATATGAGGCGTAATGTTGAAAAGGCATTCACGTGGTGTGATGAAAAAAATTAAGAAGTTATTATGAGCGTCATTTAAATTTCGAGGATGAAATTTCTTTAAGGGGGGTAGAATGTAATATCCCGAATTTCTGGGCTTAAAAATTTCGAAAATAAAGAAGTAGTTTACGAAGAAAATAAGAATGAAAGTGAACGTCGGAAATTGACAATTTGGAATAGATCGAAATTTTCTTCAAAATTTCAAATGAAATAATTTTTAAACAATAAATAAATATGTTTTTAAGTGTATAGAGGATATTATTACACTTAGAAAATTAAGGAAATATTTTCTCCTAATTGTTTCCATATTTTCGAAACTTATGTGTTCATATGATTGATTTATGAACTTGGCATGAGATCACTTAATATTATGTGAACAAATGCTATTTTATTTTAAATATGAAATATTATTTAGCCAAGTATTACACTAAGAAGGAAAAGAATTTATTTCCTTATTTTATTAATGATTCTCGAAATTTGCACAAAATAGGATTAATTTGTGAATTAATTTGTGATCACATGATTTTATAATATGAGTTGTCATATTTATCTTGTATTACATGATAAGGTAATTATCTTGGAACACCCTAGCATTTTCGAAAATGAGGTGGAAATGATAAGGTTTGATTAAGACATTTTAAGATAAGATATGTTATGATATTTATAAAATGATAAGATAAGTATATGACTAGATTATGACTAAGCTTAGGATAATGTTTATCTCATTAAAATGTGTAGCAAAGTGATAAGCATCATGAAGGATAAAATTTGTTTCTTGAAATACATCATTTTCGAAAATGATGATTTATGTAATAAATTTAGCAAATAATTTAATTAATTATTTAAGCATTAGTATTGGATAAATATCATGAAATCTAGATCAATATTATCATCTAGAATCTATATAAATTTCGAAATTAATTATTATAGGGCAAGATAGGAATTTTGGAAAATTAATTCCTAAGAAACCCTAATTTTCGAAAAATTAGGGAAAATTGCTTGGAAATATTTCAAAAATTTATTTTATGACATAATATCATTATATTTATGTAATTCATCATGAAAATAATAATGGTTATGAAAAGAATAATAGTTTGATAATTTATCCCTAAATTTGAAATATTTGCCGATAACTTTACTATAGTACATAGAAATGATCTTAATTAATTTTCCTATGATAAAATTTATTATCTAAGACCTATATTATGTCATATATCTATTAATTGGAGAAAAATAAAATATTTAACATATATTATATATAGGGGGCGAAACTTTTGACTATAAGGTGTGAAATTGCATAAAATATCATACTATAATTAATGGGAGATAATTATTATGATCTTATCATGTAATGAGTTGCAAAGTAGAGATAGTTAGCAATTAAAACAAGTAACCTATGCTTTTTATTTAATATAGCCGAAATTTTTGACTTTTAATATAAGGTTGGAAATAATTTTTAAACTCTTGAATATAATACCTTATCCTATAGTTGAAATTTTTGACTTTTCTAATATGATATTATTATAAGATAATATTATAGTATAAGGTATAGAAAAATAAAAATTAAAGCCTAAGGTTGTGAAGTGGCCGAAATTGCTTATATATACTACATAAAATATTAAATTCTTTATTCTTTGATAATTATAAGATATATTAATTAAATAATTAAATAACATAATAAATTATAGAATAAAATAAAATAATCATCTCATGAGTATAGGAAGTGGCCGAAAATTATAAGAGACAAAGTATGAGTTGTAAATTAATTTTTACACCTAAGTATTTTATAATTTCAAGAAGATAAAATCATTAATGTATAAGATAAGGTCAAATTTGTTTCTTATACAACTTGCAAGGCTCAAAATTAAGAAGATAAAGGAGTTGCCATTTTGACTTTAGAATAAAATATTTTATAAAGTAATGATTAAAAACACTTTAGAAATCTTATAAATAGGAGGCACCCTCCCATACCATTAAAATCGAAAATTAGGAGAAGAATAGAGAAAAATAGAGAAAAAATAGAGTGTTCTTCATAGTGTTCTTCGATCGTAGAAAGAAAAACGTCACGATGTCGATCGAATTCGATCACAAGGTTAGAAATCGTACCACTTCTTGTTATACATGTTAAATTGTTAGAAATTCATATATAATATATAGGGATGCTTATTTTAAAAATTATGTTGAATATGTGCTATATGTTTCAAAGTACGTTTTAGATTGTTTATATGATGTTTATAAGTATGAATTATCAAATTAATACAAAGTTAAGCATGTATTGAATACATGATGATATGACCGAAAATAAGGAGAAATCATATGTTGACGATATGAATTTTAGTTGTTGTTTTGAGCATGAAATAATGGTAGATATTAATAAACAAGATTGTATGATTTTATGTGGAATTTTGGAAAAACATAAGTATATATCCTATTAATTTGAAAATTATAGAGTAATTATATGATGAGATATAATTCATGTTTGAATGTTAGAATAACATATTGATGATGTAGATTAATAATATAGTGTTATATGAATTTATTGGAATTTCTAAAATTATTTGTACCTAAGTCTATTTTCAAAAAATATGTACTTAGGATATATTGAGAATAATTCATGAATTATGGAAATTATGTCATATTATTATGATAATAATATGCTATATGAATTAATTAAAATTTTGGAAAAGTTTAATAATTATTTGTAATTTTCAAAATTATGCTAAGAAGGAATCATGATGTGAAATTTTTCTATGTTATGAGATACATGGATTCTATGTTAGTAATATGTGAAATTTGATCCATATATGTGTAAAATCGAAAATTACAAGGGTATAGTTGGAAATCAATAGAAATAGGAACATATCGTGTAAGATGATAGTTATATAAAAATACATGAAACGACGATGAGAATAAGTTGAAAAGGTTTAAGCGTCTGAAGTATATCGATCGATAGTTCGTAATAACGTTAGTGATAAAGTTGATATTAATATCGTTCGTTGGTTCGAATCGATGATTCTTGCAAAGCATAACGATATGCTAAAAACTCGTTTCTTACGTTGATAAGGTCGACTCGAAGGAGAGCGAGCCGAGAATAGAAACTAGTGACTTAAGAAACCTTAAGTCCTCGAGGTGGGCTTTCTTACCAAAACTCTTTACGAGCTTTCTTGAAAATGATTTTTACAAAAGATTCTTGCTTCGTTTTATGCAAATTTTGAGATACGATATTGTGCGCGAAAATGATTTATGTTTTGTATATGTCCATTCGGGTTGCACAGGGCAACAGAAGTTCTGGTCGGATCTGAGGTGGAGGTGTAAGTAGAAATTCCCGGCTAGGGTTGTGTACACGTGTTGGGCCTCTGAACATTGGGCGGTCATGCTCTGAACATTGGGCGGTTAGTTGCGTCCGGTGTAGGGAGGCCTCCTCCGCCGCGTTATCCATAGCCGACTTGGAATATACGTTGTGGTTGTTGTGATATGAAAATGCTTGGCCAAGCGATGATTTTGAGAAATGAGAAAATGTTTTTAGTAAGAACAAAGCCTTTTCAATAAAACCCTTGTGTCTTCTTGTGATGAGGCGATACAATATTTCCTAAAATAAAAATGTTTTCGGCATGTGTCCATTGGGTACATTTGTACTCGACCGCATGTTTGTTTTAAATGTGCGAGGTTGAGCGGTGATGGGCGAGCGAGAGTTGAGCGGAATCCTTTTTGATAAATAGTATGGAGCATTTTGGTTCACCTTGAGAATGCATCTTCACATGCATGTCTCACACGTTATTCCGCTGCCAAACTCTTGAGTTCCCTTATATTTTTGATATTATGTTAAGATCTCGAATGCTTTGCTAAAAGCCTTGTATTAGCTACTGTTTTGCCAGTACTTTTGAACAAATCATTTATATAAGTCGTTTCTTTCTATCCTTGAGTTATTTCATTATTAACATCTATGTTCCTTCACTTGAGAAATAAGTTGAAAGCCTATTCTTTACTTAATATTTAACCTAAGCCCCAAGTAGCAGTCCGGTAAGGTGGTAGCGAATCGGGCTGTTACGATATAAGCTTTGAACGATAAAATAAAATAAAATCGCTCATCGCGCCTCATCGTGGACCACAGATTTCTGCCTAATTTATTACATAAATTTGCAAAGTACAGATCTTGAAACTCGAAAAACGGGCCTCGCGTGCATGGGCACTGACCGGATTCGTCAAAACTAGATTTGGGCCGAAAAAAATGATAACGGGCCGGATCATTGGAACGGACCGAACCGGGTCAAAAATCTGGAACCGGGTAAAAATTTCGGATCTGGGCCGAAAAAACGTGTCAGGGCCGAACCGGGTCAGCCCAAAACAAACGGGCCGGGTCAGCATAAAAGGGCTGGGCTTGAGGTTTCCTGCACGAATCTCGCGTTGAGGCCGAGAAATGCGCGGGCTTGAGGTTTCCTGCGCGAATCTCGGGCTGAGGCCGCCGAGGGCTCGCGCGAGATTCACGCGCCCAGCGTCGTCAGTGCGTGGCGAAACCTCATTGAGGTTTCCCGCATGTCGCTGGCCGTCTTTGCCGAAAGCACGCTTACGGCGTTGAGGTTTTCTCGCGCACTCCGCCGAGGTGGCCGAGCGCCGCCGAAAATCCACAGCACGACGCCCGCCCCGCGGCCGAGCGCGCCGCGCGCGCCGCCGCCGCACGCACAGCGTGCGATCGCGCACGCCGCCGCCAGCCGCGCCCGCCCGCGAAGCGTTGCTCGAGGTTTCTGCACTCGCCGAGGCGTGCCGAGGCCTTGCGCAACGCTCACGCCCGGCCGCCGAGCTCGCGACCCTTCACGCGACCGCGCACCCGACACCGCGCGCCAACCGCCGAGGCATGTCCGGCGCCATCAAGGCCGATGCCCGCGACCTCGAGGCTTGTCGCCATGCCGCCCCTATCCGCCATTGCCGCCGAGAACGCGTGCATGGCGCCGAGCGCTGCGCTCGCGCCGTGCGTCCGATTTTCCGGTGAACTCCCGTCGTCTCGTTCTTCATGCTTTCGTCTTCGTTCTTCTTTTACAAATAAGATTTACAGGAAAAAATCTAATCTAACCACGGATTTTCTCATGGTGAAAAACAAAATCCGACAAAAAATAAAACGAGCCACGATGAACGACAGATTCACAATTAATTAATTGCGCACGTTATAATCAAACGTGAATTAATCCAACAGAGCCAAGATACTAATCCTAGGCTCTGATACCAATTGTAGGGAAATCTGATTTTAACCCTCTCCCGAGGATCTATCTTGGATGTTTAATTCACCATACATTGATTATATGCCTAGCATGCACCTATATAATTAATTGCAACACGTAGGGGTTTTCTCGTGTTTACCTGCGAATCTGTCGGTAGAACGGATCAAGACTCGTGCTTTGATCTTCCGGATCGTATCCCGTTGCCTAAACTCCAATGCCGAGCGAGGACAATCTATGGAGAGTGCTTTAGAAATTCGCCTTCTTCCTTCTTACACGCTGAAAATTCTCACTATATCACTATAGTAATTCTCGAAAATTATGGTTAAGCATTAACCTTGATTTTCTCTCTCACCTTATATTTATAATGCAACCCTAAACCCTATCAAGATAGGATTTATGCATATCTAATAAATATAATCTTATCACTTAAGATAGAGAGATCAAGTCGAGTCCCGGGACTCTATAAGGAGGGGCAAAATCACTAAGCTCCAGGGCTGGATGGGCCACCAGGGGATCAAATGCAAGGAATAAAGATGGGCCTCAAATAAATTAATTATCTTATGTTCACCCGAACATAAATTAATTCATAAACATGTATTCATGCCACTAGAGAATAAATGATGACTTACCCTTTATTACCGAAGGTGAGTCGGACTTGCACTTAGACTTTACTGAATCCCGTATTTAAGATATCGTCGTCCATTAATTATATACTGCTCGATCGCTTAAAATAATTAATATCTTTAATTCCTTAAGTAGTACCACTCAACCTTATTATTGTACTTGAGATAACTCAACTGCGGGGTTTAGTACAATAAACCTTTGAGCTCCTTAAGGGGCGCCATAATCTTAAGCGGATACGGTGACTCGACACGGGTAACTAGCATGACATACAAGATCGCCAACACCCAAGATGCAGAGAATCTGGGTTATCTCATGTAACCGTCACCCATAGCAAGTCAAAGTGATGGTCAAGAACTCATACTCACCTAATACCTTATCGAGATTTAGATCAACGTAAGTCTCGAGATCTAGGTTCTTCACGACGGTCGAGATAGAAGAACTCATCTCACCGTGATCCATAAATACGTCGAGACGCACCAAGATAGACAAGCAACCAAGTCAAGTCACTTCTTATCTACACAACCTATACCGACAACTCGTCCTCAAGTTGTCTCACCGTGATACTATTTATATCTCATTAAGCTTGACCAATCATACGGACTTACGTGATCTACAACACATCGTATGATCTAACTTATATATGAGATAAAGGGACATATATATGCAATCAAGTAAACAATTCAGATAGGAGATTGTAATAGTGGTAACAGGAAACATTGTATACAAGCTCAACCAAAACTGCTTCTAGTATACAAATCCAACAGACATGCATCAAGATTTATCAGAAATTTACACATATTATTAAGCACCAAAATCACAAATCAATGCCTGGAAGGTAAATAGTAAATAACAGGAATCACAACACTTAGGAGAGAATCATACAAATCCTAGGATTAGAACAAGAAATTTAGCTAGACATAATATTGAAATAAAATATGAATTTAACATAGAAATAGAAATTATATAATTAAAACCCGTAGTGCGGCGTCTGAAGAACAATTGTTGGGTTCGTATCCCAACCTAAGCAGAAAACGGGAAAATACGGAATTCGTTCAGATCAAATTGCTCCAAGCGATTACAATGCGTAGAATTAATGTAGAATAATGAAAATCTAAAGCCTAGATGAATATAAATCAAAGCTAGAGTGAAAATTTGTGAAAACCTAGAGAAAACTGATGAATATTCGTCTGGAAAGGGTTGGAGGCGCGAGAGCAATGACTAGGGGTATATATAGGCGCAGGCTGAAACCCTAATTTGCACCCAGCGCCTCGCCTCGCGGCCGAGCTGGCGGTCGCTAGCTCGGTCGCGAGCTTCTGGGTAGAGTGTTTCTTCGGTGAGCTCGCGGCCAGGTTCGCGCTCGTTTGGACTGCCCCGCAGCTGAGCTCACGGTCGCTAGCTCGGTCGTTAGAAATCAGGCAGAAGCTTTTCGAAGTCTCTCGCGGGTAGGGCTCGCGGTCGCGGCGTTTTGCCTAGCGGTCGGCCTCGCGGTCGCGAGGTCGGTCGCTAGTTCCTGGGAAGAACGATTCCACAGGTGCTCGCGGCCGGGCTAGCGGCCGCTAGGGTACCCGCTAGGCTCTGATTCTTTCTGTCTTTGGTTCGTGCTTCGCTTCATGCTTCGATTATCATCTTATAAGCCTACAAAACACCAAAGAGGAACCCAAGAGCAGTATCTTCCAAAAATAGCTAAAAGCATTAAGATCCAATATATAAACGCACTTAATAGATCTAAATTCATCTTAAATTATCAACAATAAACGAGTAAAAAGCGCGTTTATCAATCGTTATATGCATGTCCACACATTTATTGCTGCTAACTCTGATATTGTTTGGTGTCTTTTGATTATAACTACTTTTCATATCGTATTGAACTTGAGGTCGTACCTCGTTCCTTGAATTGCGCCCTGATTGGGTTATATTTTGATGTTGAACCTTTTGACAAGTTCTTCTGTGACTTGGGTTTGTATTGAAACAGCTTATTCCTTTCAGTCCATGCATTTATTCGTAGTTAAATGGTTAATTGTATTGATTAGTTGTGTATATATCTGCTGCATTATCATACCAGTGACGATCCATATGATCCGTACTTCTTTGAGATGCCGGGTCGTCACACATACCAACAGTTGACTGCCATACTGAGGAGTGAAAGTTGGCGTCTGGAAGTCAAAGCTACTAAGCCATAGTTAAAGCTGCTACAAGTAGTCTATGTTGGCGATACCAGTCAAAGTTGGCTGATGAAAGATCAAAACTGACTATATCTACGTCAAGCTGAAAGCATCAAATTGACTTAGGTTTTTGAAGCTGATAAAAGACGGGAGTCCAGCCTGCCGATGAAAGACGAAACAGTTTCAACTGACCCAACCTGAAGTCAATGTGCTGATAAAACATGGAGTCAACTCAACTGAAGAAACACTGAAGAAATTAAGCCATGAGTTTTTGACTCGACACGTGTGATATCATATCTGTAGAAGATCCTGACATGACAGAAGACCTTTTCAGAAGTTGCAGAGTTACAGTGTATGATGATGCAAACCCTGACAGCGACATATGAGGATTCTCAAAGGGAAGAGTTCAAACGACAAAATAGAAGGATTTGAATAGTGGTCCCTCCAACAGATCTATTCTTATTCCTCTTTATAATTATGCATAGAATCCAACCTTTGAAGGTTATCGGAACACTGCATAGTTGATTGTCAAAAGTATTCAAACTCAAAGATCAAATCTATCAAACAACAATTTCATAGAAGGAAGTTCATAGTGCTACAAGCAAATCTCAAGAGCTTAGATATACTTATCAACTCGAGATTTCAGTATACACTTCTTTAAGTCTAGGATATCCATCTAGTATATCTTAAGCCTAGACATACTAAGTTTGACACATGTGTCAACTAAATACCTTAGTTATAAACTCCTCTATAAAACCTCCATGTGTAGAAGTTTGGGCAAGTAAGCAATGAAGAATCTGTTGCTGAAAGCTTGGTTATCTAGCACCCAAAAGCTAGAGGTTTAGGTCGACTGCACACGTAAATAGTCAAAGGTTTTCTAGCACCCACAAGCGTAGGAGAAACACCAATTGAGACGGGATACTGTAAGGTTAATTCAGTATCTAGGTTTATATCTTATACCCTACACAAGACCAAATCCGAAGTTAGTAAATTGACTGAGCAATCAGTCAGTGGACGTAGGAGCTGATCTTCCGAACCATGTAAAATTCAACGTGTTATTTACTTTCAGTTTCTGAACCTCGTAGGAGCAAGCATTTGGTGAGGAGAGGGCTGCTCAGGCAGAGGCAGAGTTAAAGGTTCAGACTAAGCTGCAAGATAATTTGAACAAAGTAGATTAATAAAAACACGGGTATCGTGGCTAATATTTTGTATTGTATAGTTGTGGCCAATATTATAATTTTGAATGTAATAAAATTTATGTATATTTTAATATTGTTTGTTATTAGATGTGATAAACCCCATTTCTACCTTGTTTATGAGGCTGTTTCCATTCGTTTTATAATAGTTAAGTGGTCATTTGAGCTTTCGTTTGATAGGTTTATGTTTACTTAGAAAGATGTTATGCCATGTGTATTTCGTGTTATTTTTGCGCATGTTTGGATATCAATAAGGTGAATCACGTTAAGGAGGGATTTCTACCCCTGGTAAGCTCGCGTCCCAACAGAAGCGAAGAAGACTCGCGAGCCAACCTCGCGAAGAAAACGAAGATGTGACAAAGTAATCCTCGTGACTATTTCGCGGGATGAAGGCTCGCGATCACAACACTCGAGGAAGGGCGGAACAAGCTTCGCGACCTTCATTCGCGACCAATGGTCGCGATCCAAACTCGCGAGGAAAGACGGCGCTTGGCTCGCGAAAATCACTCGCGACTTTGTCTCGCGAGCTGAGTCTCGCGACCCAATGCAGACTTAGGGTTTCATATAGTGCGCGGACGAGATTCAGAAGAGAGCACCTGACACGAGAGTTGAGAGAACAGACTACCTTTTAGCATAAACTAGAGCTTTTAGAACATGACGTTTTTCTAGAGTTTTGAAGAATTATATTTCATTCAGTTTTCGTATTGTTACTTTCTTCGGGAGTTCAGATTCATCATGGATTAAAGTTGTTGCATTATTCATTATGGATCTTGACGATTTTATTTAATTAATTATATCCATGTTATCTTTATTTAATTCTTACTTTAATATTTTAATTATGAGTAACTAAATCTTATATTGACCCTAGGGTTTGTATGTCTGACTAGATTCATATGATTTATCTGTTGATATTGTTTTGCCTTCTCATTCATGATTTATGATTCTTGGCTTTAATTCTCATGTGTTGATATCTGATCAGTGTTGATGCATGCTAGTTATGTGGTTGATGTCCTAGTGAAATTAAATACATAGTCGATTTCTTGAATACATAATACAGATCTTACCTTGAGACCTAGCGAAGATAGGTGAACTTAGGGCTGGCAATTCGTTCGTGTCGGATCGTTATCGGGTCGACACGATAACGACACGATATGATAAGGCCCAACACGAACACAACCCGTTAAGGATCTGTCCGACACAAACACGACACGAAATGTACTGACACGGACACGACACGAACACTACAAGAACACGAATATGACACGATTTTTTTCGCTTTGACACGACACGATAACGACACGGCACAACACGACACGAAACGATAAATTCAATTTAAAATTAGAAAATAAATTAATAAAAGAAATAAAAATATATAAAATAAAATAAATATTAAATATTTATAAATATTATCGAATTATACGAAAACGATATGATCCGACACAAACACGAATGCAAGAAGAAAATTATCGTGTTACACGAACACGACACGGATCCGACATGAACACGACACAAAATTATCGTATCCTTATCGTGTCGACACGATAAGGACACGAACATAATAAGACTAAACACTAACCCGTTAATTTCGTGCGTGTTCGTGTCGTGTTCTCGTGTCGTGTCAAAAATTGCCAGCCCTAGTTGAACTGTAGGAGGTTATTCTTTGTGTGCTTTTGGTAATTAGCTTACTTCTCTTGAGACCTGACGGAGATAGAGTTTAGGCTAACCTACTACTATAGGCTGTCCTGACGGAAGACTATAGTTACATTAGCGATCCTTCATATGAATGTGGATTAAATTGGTAAACCGATTAATAGATTAATTGTGTGAATCTAGTTAGGTTAAGTACATCCCTAGGGTCAGTCTTTTATTCCTGAGTTTATTCTTAATTAATTTGAGTCTAGTTTAATCATCACCTCTCTTGATTTGGTTGCCTGGATAATAATCAAAGATTCTGTGTAAATTATTCGTTGTGTTCTCGAGTATCAGTCCCTGTGGATACGATAATATACATGCTGTTTTGCTATCATTTATTTGTTAGGAAAATAAGCGATCAACATGATATGTTTATCAATTATATATTTTAAATAAATAAATTAACTACGATTGTAATTGAAAAATCGTAATCTAAATGATATAATAACTACAGTTTAAAAAGTCAACCTTAGTCTTTATGTTAAATTAACTATGGTTCTAATTGAAAAATCGTAGTCTAAAAGATATAATAACTATGGTTTAAAAAGCCAACTATAGTATTTGTGTTAAATTAACTACAGTTGTTAGAAGAAGACCGTAGTCGTAATTGTGAATGAACTATGCTTGTAATTGAAAACGTAGTAATAGCCTAAAATAAACTATGATTCTGACGATATTAGCTACGGTTATTTACCGTAGTCCAAGTTGCAAAAAATAGACTACGGTTGTAATGTGTAGAGTATGTGCGTGACAAACTGTAGCCTAAGGTTGATATAGACTACGCTTTTTATGCGTAGTATATGTGCGTCTACTTTTCTCTACATCACTTCTCTCGATAGTCGGATATGCACATAGACTACACATAAAAAGTGTAGTTAGAGTCTATTTTTGTACTATTGACTGCCTGCAGTAAGTCTATCTTGTCGAAAGAAAAAGCTTTAAAATTTATCTAACTGGTGTATTTCCCTACCCCTACCCCACCCCCAACACCAGTACATACCGAGCGAGATCCATCACTAAATTCTTCATCTTGTCAAAAGCAACATTTTTTTATTTTAAGTAAGTTAATTAGATTGTAATTAACACTTAACTGGCAGCCATTTTAAACTCAATCAAATGAGTTACTTGAACAAATAGGTGGCGTGCCACCGCAAAAACTACATAGAAAAATTAAGAAAGTAACCTATATAGAATGTATATGGTTAAATGGATGGGCAGACTTTCCTTGTTGAAATTCAGTTAATACCAACCTCTATTTAATTATGATTAAAACTTATTACGTTTAGTTAATTAATTAAAAGAACTATAAATGTAGTTAGTTGGAATTTTTGTATCTATCATTTCGATAGATTGCCACTCCTTTTCGGTTAACAATATACATTTTAGTTCTCATTTTTAAGGTGGAGTATTTGGAACAAAGATTGTGACACTTTAGCTAACTTTTATGTAACTATTAATTAATAATTGATTTAGATGTCTTGATTGAGCAAAAACAGAAGTTTTTGGATGACATTTCTGATTTCTTTTATGCATCATTGTAGGTCAGGTAGTTTAAATTAATAAGAAATAACCATTCATATTATTGCAGCAGAATGTAGATATTCAAAGGCTATTCTAATTTGGTTTACTTTAGACAAAGACATTAACTTGTTTAGTTAATGCGTAGATACACAAGTTTTCTCCGGATAATCTTGATAAGAGAATAATTTTCTCTCTAAGTTATTTGGATAATTTCATACGTCTAAAATTAAATACATATATTTAATGATGCTGTTCTTTGTATATATTTCGACTACCGCATTAATTAATGATTTATTATTGACAACTTATTTAAATTTAATGAGAATGTTCCACATAAATAATAATGTTAAATATATCGTTGAAGACCATGTGACGGAGTTAATGATTTGCGCTTATTTATTTTGTTTCTGTTTTATTTATTTTGTTTTAGTTACATACATAAGATTATTTTTAAATTTTGTTTTTTACAATCGAAATGAAATTATGTATCTAGATTATGCTTTAATTTTGTGGGTACATAATTTGTTTGAAGCTTTTTTTCCTATTGTTCAAGATGAGCCTCATTCGAACTTCAGAATTTACATAATATGTAAAATTTGGCCCAAACGACTAATTTTAAATAATATATATAAAATGTAATAAAAAAATTCATGCGACAACAATTGCTGTCGTCTCTGCCTCTCCTCCATTCGACGGTCCATCCTCTAATTCAACATACTTTATCATAATCATTAAAAAAATCATAATTCATCATACAATTGTCATAATTCATAAAAAAATTAACAAAAATAATCATAAAATCATCAAAATTTAACCAAAAAATATAAAAATGGCATGGGAAAGTACTCACTAGCGTGGGGGTAAGAGATGCTGGTGACGTCGACAGGCGGCGATGCGGGGCTGTGAGCCTGTGGACAGAGGGGAGAGAGAGACAATGGGTATGATTTCTTGGGGATAGGATGGACAGAGGAGGTGCGACAGGGCTGGGTGTCGTGTAGGGGCTAGGACTAGGGCTAGGGTTCAGGCGAAACTAAATTTTGGAGGAAAGTACATTAAATTATATTGCGATTTAAAAACAGAATAGAAAATAGATACTAAAGGATTATTTTTCTTTTTAAAAAAAATAAAATACTGTATTTAACGAAAGGTTGTCGACGAGATATTTGTAGTTGTATTTTTTCCAAACCGATACTATTTAGTGAGGGATCAACGACGAAAATTTATGACAATTCAAAAATAAAAAATTTCATTATTATTTAACAGCCGACAAAATAAAGAATAACGAAAACTGTTTAAATTATTTAATAAATATTAAAGCAACAATTATTTAACAATGTATTAACAATGGAAACTTATCCGATGCGAATCTATCGTCATTCCATCGCTAGGCCCGAAAGATTTACGACATAACTTTTTCATAGTACTTTTCGTAGGCAACACCGCTTTTTTTTTGTAGTGAGAGAGAGAAGTGATATGTCGTTCATCTTTTATGAGCATTTTTTGATAGTACTGCTCTCATTTAGTCTATGTTAATATTTTTGTTTTTGGTTTTATACTTTTATTTTGATTTTTAATATTTTATAAGTTGTTCATAATATCATTAATTTTATAAATTATATAAAAACTAAAATTTGATTTGTTATTTTTGTCCAGGAATTCATTAGTCAATGGGCCTAGCTAGTATATATTTAGTTCGAAATTCGATAATAATAATTTGATAGTTCGATATTTGTCTGTACATTTATAATTTATAGTTGATGTACTAATACACGAGCTTTATATAAAAGCGATAATTAACTTCAAACTCATCAAGAATCACGTATTTAATTAGTATTGTAACAGGAAGATGGCTAAATGGAAAAGATTGATTCATCAACAATCATGATTTTGGCTACTAAATCAAAGTTGGTTAGTCCTATTATGCCGCCATTCTCGTACGAGTCATTGAATTAATTTTTATTTATTTACTATAAAAACAAATAAATATTTGATGAAGTTGAATGTGTCATTACATCTTACCTACCAGAAATTATTCTTCAAAGACTTCCCAACATACTTTGTCTGTTTATCATATTTGTATCATTTAATTAGGAATATTTGTTTTATTAAATTAGAATTATTTGGACCATTGGCGGACCCAGAGGGGGCAGTGGGGCACTGGACCCCCTGGGTCTTAAAAAATTACTAGGTATATATATGTATTTTTCATATAATTGTTAAAATAGATTAATATTTTTTGCTGTTGTAGAGTTGTGTATTTTCTGTGATAGAGATATTGAATTGATTTTCCTTTTATCATTATTGGTGTTAAGTTTTTTAGTATCTTAGTGAAAATATATTTACATCTAATTTTTGATGATATGAAAGTTATGAATAATACGACTTTTACTTGTATATAATTATTGTATATTTTATTCTTTAATTAAAAACTTGATATCTTATACCATTAAACATTTTCTACTATTATATTATTCTATCATTTGATGTTTGTTTATAATGGCGCATGTATCAATAATTAGAAATATATTTTGCTTTTATACTATACTATCAAGAACTGAAGTTTAAATTTCTTCATAATTAGAAGATTGTAAATTAGAGTTCATTTCAAATATTGAAGATCGTAAATTAGAGTTCATTTCAAATATTATTATTATATATTTAGGTAGATAAAAGCATATATGTTTCATTTTCATCAGTTAATTGACTTGTCTATCCAAACTAAAAAATAAAAGAGAAATATTGTGAGATGGACATACTTAACCTTTTTGATATAGTGATATAATTTAAATAGAGTTATAGTGGTATTAAAATTAGTATTTATTTCAAAGTTTAATTTTAAAATTCTTCTTATAGATTTATAAATTATATACTCCCTCCATCCACAAAATTCATTTATTTATTTCCTCTTTGGGTCATCAATGAGAAACGTTTACTTTCCTCTTACGAACATGATCCCACATAACCCCATCATATGTTATGGGTCCCATTCTCCACTAACTTTACATTCAATACAATTTATTAAAACTTGTGCTACTAAAATTTGTAAACGAATTTGGTGGACGAAATGAGTAATTATTTGGACCCCCTAAATAAAAAGTCTAGGTCCGCCACTGATTTGTACCCACAATTTTTACCATATATATGCAGTCCTAAACATGAGTGGGTTTTCGTCCCATTTATCCAATTGGGCCCAGTAAGAAGGAGTGACGGGCTGAAAGCCCATTTTAGTGAACAATGAGCTTGTGCAAGCAGGTTTAGAGATAATAGATATGTCGTTTACTTAATATCTCCCTTTTTCTGTGACTGGATGAATGAGGATTACTGAAAATTGTGATTATTCATTGGATTACGATTGAACTACCCAATAAACTCTCACATATCCAATTTAACGTTTTAGACATTATGATATGATTGCAGGCAATTAAAAGTTACGAATTATTTAAGTATAATTCCAAAATTAAATATATGTAATTGATGGATTTATGGTATAATCAAAAGTTACCATATGTCAAATTCTACATAAAAAGGAAATAAATCAAGAAGATCATGCCATGGGCCCAAAATCTATGGGTTTAAGCTAAAAGTCAATTCCTGAACTTCCTAAATTAAGTTTTCCTACAACTATAAATATGGGGTTTAGGAGGCTCATAACACACAAAATTAATTGACGAGTTCAAGCATTTGAGGAATTCTCTACAAGAAGGTGAAAGCCCTCCGCATTGACGCTCAAACTTGAAGATCTTCAAACGTTCTTCAACATATCAACCCAACCGACAAATGATCCGAAAACAAGACCAAGGTCCTTCGATCAATATCGCAAGTCCAAACTTCAAGTTCAAGGAGATCAAGGAATCACATCCTCCAAACAACTCAAGAACATCAAGATCGCTCAACAAATCAAATCAAGAGAAGAATTGAAGTGAAGTAAAGGAAGACGAAGATTTGAAGAGCTCAAGACACTCAAGAATCCTCTCGAAGCATTCTCCGACATTCAAAGTCTTCTTCAAGCATTCATGCGTTCTTCGTGCAAATCACCACGTTCTTCGCCAAGATCATCCTCCAAATCAAATCAAAGATAACGTTCAATTCGGAAACAAGGTGAAAGCCCTCCGCATTGACGCTCAAACTTGAAGATCTTCAAACATTCTTCAACATATCAACCCAAATCCGACAACCGATCTGAAAACAAGGCCAAGGTCCTTCAGATCAACATCGTCAAGTCCAAACTTCAAGTTCAAGGAGATCAAGGAATCACATCCCTCCAAACAACTCAAGAACATCAAGATCGCTCAAGAATTCAAGTCGAAGAGAAGAATCGAGGATAGATAGAGATCGAACTCATCTCAAACTCATCAAATCCAAATCAAATTGATTTTGTATACAATTTCGTATTTATAAAATTTAAATACGAAATTTGTGTTACAAATTTTGGCACGCCCGGTGGGACATCTCTACCTCTCATCTCTACTCTTCACCAAAATCTTGAACGATGTTCATCCAACAACATACAACCAAGGTCGCTCAAAAGCTTCTTCTGAGAGCATCAAGGCCATCACGAAGCAAAGCCAAACAACTTCAAGAAGCTTCAAGTCGACCATCGCCGAGGAAGAGAGCAACACATTGCCACTCTGAATGAAGAATGTGTTGGTTCGAAGGAAGGTTCACATCCCCATCGCAAATTCTATCACAAGTTACACACTGAGGCGCCTGTGATGATGACAAACACTTCCACTGTGGAAGAACAACTCAAATCTTACAAGGTTGGTCGAATCTTTGAGTATACACATCTAAGAGCAAGATGCCAAGATTGCAAAGCTCAAAGGAGAAAAGGCGGTCAAGTCACATAAATGATGAAGGAAGTGAAAGGAATGATGAGGACGAAGAGATCCACGAAGGCAAGAAACTCATGAAGAAAGAGAATCGTCTGTAAACACTTCCAAATCTCTTCCGATGGCTTCATCAAAGTAGACCAACTCAAGGAGTTCATCGAGGTGACTATGAAGAACAAATTCGATGGAAGATCTAAGTCATCATTGATTTACTCTAAGTCAGATACCCAAAGGATCGACAACTTGAGAATGCCTCTTGGTTATCAACCACCTAAATTCCAAAGAATTTGATGGCAAAGGAATCCAAGGCAACATGTAGCTCACTTTGTCGAGACATGCAATAACGCCGGAACATTTGGAGATCACATGGTCAAGCAATTGCTCGCTCACTCACGAAATGCCTTCGATATATACGACTTGGAATCAAACTCATTTGATAGTTGGGAGCACTGGAGCACGAGTTCCTCAATCGCTTCTACAAGACGGTAAGAACAACAAGATGGTGGAGCTCACGAGCTCTTGTCGGCTCAAAGAAGAGCCGGTGATCGACTACATCAATGTGGAGAAACCTATGCCTCAATTGCAAGGATCGGTTATCTCAATCATCCGGTATCGAAATGTGCATCCAAGGAATGCATTGGGGCTTGCAATACATCTTGCGAGGAATTCACCCAAGACGCTCGAGGAGTTGGCCACCGAGCTCACGATATGGAGCTAAGTATGACAATGAAGGTTCAAAGGTCCTCCACCCAAGAACCTCAGAAGTTCAAAGAGAGGCAAGAATTTAGAAAGGAAACCAAGTCCTTTAACAATGCTCCAAAAGAAGAGTCAATGGCGACAAAAGCAACTCCTGTCAAGTTCCTAAGAAATGATGACAACAAAAGCGACAAGCAGACTTTTCCTCAAGACATGGGGCAAAGAAGGTTGACATTTAAAGAAATGCAGAAAAAACAATATCCTTTCTTAGACTCTGACGTCTCTGGGATCTTTGATGACCTGCTCAATGAAGGACTGGTCGAGCTGCCTGAAATGAAACGACCAAATGAGGCAGGACGAACTGATGATCCTAGATATTGCAAATATCACCGATTGATCGGGCATCCCATACATAATTTCTTCATACTCAAAGAAAAGATCATGCGGCTAGCTCGAGAAGGCAAGATATCATTTGAAGAAGAAAATGCTGCAACAAATGTTGTCACCCCTAAATCCGACGACATACTGGAAGGAATCAGGGTATTTTATGATACGACAGACCAAGTAAGAGATCAATTCAAGTAAACTATAATTGATGATGAAGGTGTTTTGGCAATCATATTCTCCAACGAGGATTTACTGACTGGGTCGAGCCTCATAATATGCCGTTGTTCGTGAGTTGTTTCACCCACGAGAGAAAGTCAATAGGATCCTCATTGATGGAGGATCGGTGTCAATATCTTGCCATTAAGAATGTTGAAGCAATTGAAATTCCAAAGGATGAATTATCCAAAGAATGACTAATGATCCAAGGATTCAACCACGAAGGACAAAGGGCCATCAGCGCCATAAGGTTGAATTTGCCGATGGAAGACATGAGTTCAACCGCATTGCTTCATGTAATCGACGCTAAGACATCCTACAATATGCTTCTTGGTCGGCCGTGGTTGCATGAAATGGTGTAATCCTTCTACATTGCACCAATGCCTCAAGTATCATCAAGACGGCATCGTAAGGACAAAGATCGCGATCAAAAGCCTTTACGTGTTCGAGTCGATTTTGCCGATGCCAAATTCTACATGACAAAGACAACAAAAGAAGTGGAAATTGAGCATGACAAAGAACTTGAAGTCATTCCGATTGTCAAGAACAAAATGTCTCTCTCCAAGATGGACTCATTCGAGGGACTGACGATGCCTCTGACCAAGATCGATGCTAAAAGACCAACTCATCCACCTCTTCAAGGGTTTGTTCGACCAAAGCAAAGTAATGCTATCGAACATGGAGAATCTTCAGACAACGAACTCACGAAGCATTTTGGTCCAAAGGCATATAAGCTCCTCGTCAATGCTGGATACGATCCTCGCGAAGCTCTACTGAAATCTCACTTGAAGAAGAAAGATGATGTGGTCCGTAATACCAAAGTGGGTTTAGGATTTGTACCAAAACGTCTGCTCAATCACCATCGGAAGGCGGCTTCATCTCACTACATTTCTAACAATGCATACAAGTCGACCACGAATGACAATGCGGAGTTGGGGCAACAACTCAAAAGTTGTCAAGTGCTACTATCCTTGAAATGTAGCGCTTAAAGCATATAGATATGTACATATATAAAAGAAAAGCACAAAATGAAGAAAACCAAAAGCCAAAAAATGAGAAGCAAGAAAATCAACAAAAAGAAGCAACCATGCTCCACGACGCACGAGCCTAAAATGCTTATTAACTCCAAGAGAAAATCAAAATATCAAGACACCCACGACGACGAGCCTAAACCGCACGCCATGCCAAAAAACAAGACGACCCATGACGCACGAGCCTAAATCGCATGTCACTCCTGGCCCGCAAGAGTTTAAACTGTGTACGGCTCCCCCGCTCTCCTAAAATACAAGTTGATCTTTTGAACTACGTTTTGACTTGATCCATTTCAAAATGGTACGTAGGCAGCTTAGATATCTTCTAAGTTCAATCATAATATGTGTTTTTCTCCTTCAAGTTGGGTGATCAAAATTCAAGCTCAGACTATTAAAGTAAAATGATACACACTTTTGGAAGAGACGATGGGTGAAAATTGTAAAGAAGCAAAAGCACCATGGGCAACAATTAGAGATGATGGAATCTTCACTACTTTATTGTCAAGACATTTTAATATGACCTCAACTTTTGAGTCCGGATTTACACCTTGAAATGGCTCCAGCTTGTTAACTCCAGCTCAATGTCGTCGATCTACTTTGAAGATGGTTCTACCATGTCGAGTCCAACTCCACATCACCAGTTTTACTTTGAAGATTGTCACAACTTGATAGTTTCAACACAATATCTCCAAACTCGATTCGAAGATGACTTCATCTTGATGAATTCAGCTTCCAGGCTTTTGACGGGGTACACAGCTTTTAGCTCATCCTTCGTAGCCGCTTCTAGCTCGCTAAGTCGTGATATCGATCTTCACCAACGCTTATGCTTCAACTCTCTTTGCGGATGGTACACAGCTTCTAGCTTCCCATTCGTGGATGGTGCAGCGACTAGCTCCTCTTCATGAATGCCGATAGCTCAAGCTACAATTCCCTTTGCCGATGGCTCACAACTCCTAACTTCTCATCCTCCGACGGGTCACAACTTCTAGCTTCTCCTCAGTCGATGACAATGAACAACTTCTAGCTCCTTTCCACAGTTGCTTTTAGCTCGCTAAAGAGAAAAAAAGAAGAGTCAGAATGTTTGTTAAAAAAAAAAGGAAGCAAAAAAAAACGTTGGGTCATCGATTAAAAAATTACTAAGTGGACTATCAATTAAAAAGTGGGACTCCACTTATTCTCCAAAATAGAAGAAATGGGCCCAAGCCTTCGTTGGGCTTAGTTGGGTGTTGGCCCGTACATTTAACTAAAAGTTGAGTCCGTTTGATCTCAAGACACCGAAGAAGTGGATGCCCGATAGTTAAATCAAGAAAATGGCATGCTGTTGATTTAAATGACTATACAGGCCCGATTTTGGAAACCAACTCATGAAGTCCAAATCCAAGTTCAAATTAAATTGAAGAACTCCTTGAAAGGAGTATAAACTTTCTAAGTTCAAAATTCAAGAACTCCTTGAAACGAGTATAAACTTTCTAAGTTCAAAATTCAAGAACTCCTAAATACGAGTATAAACTGTTTACAAATTCAAATCAAAGTCGACGAACTCCTAAATACGAGTATAAACTGTTTACAAATTCAAATCCAAGTCAAACTCAAATTCAAGAACTCCTAAATACGAGTATAAACTATTTACAAATTCAAATAAAGTTCAAGAACTCCTAAATACGAGTATAAACCGTTTACAAATACAAATCCAAGTCGAAAAACTCCTAAATACGAGTATAAACTGTCTACAAATTCAAAAATCAAAGTCAAGAACTCCTTGAAAGGAGTATAAACTTTCCAAACTCAAATTCAAGAACTCCTAAATACGAGTATAAACTATTTAAAAATTCAAATCAAGTTCAAGAACTCCTAAATACGAGTATAAACTATTTACAAATTCAAATTCAAGTCAAAGAACTCCTAAATATGAGTATAAAATATTTACAAATTCAAATTCAAGAACTCCTCGACAAGAGTCTAAACTATCTAAGTGAATTTCGAGACTCGTCCATTTTCAAGACAACTCGTCCATGAACGAGCCTCGATGGGGCAATTTGTAGGCAATTAAAAGTTACGAATTATTTAAGTATAATTCCAAAATTAAATATATGTAATTGATATCTAATTATGTGGATTTATGGTATAATCAAAAGTTACCATATGTCAAATTCTACATAAAAAGGAAATAAATCAAGAAGATCATGCCATGGGCCCAAAATCTATGGGTTTAAGCTAAAAGCCCATTCCTGAACTTCCTAAATTAAGTTTTCCTACAACTATAAATATGGGGTTTAGGAGGCTCATAACACACAAAATTAATTGAAGAGTTCAAGCATTTGAGGAATTCTCTACAAGAAGGTGAAAGCCCTCCGCATTGACGCTCAAACTTGAAGATCTTCAAACGTTCTTCAACATATCAACCCAAATCTGACAACCGATCTGAAAACAAGGCCAAGGTCCTTCAGATCAACATCGTCAGTCCAAACTTCAAGTTCAAGGAGATCGAGGAATCACATCCTCCAAACAACTCAAGAACATCAAGATCGCTCAACAAATCAAATCAAGAGAAGAATTGAAGTGAAGTAAAGGAAGACGAAGATTTGAAGAGCTCAAGACACTCGAAGAATCCTCTGCGAAGCATTCTCCGACATTCAAAGTCTTCTTCAAGCATTCAAGGCGTTCTTCGTGCAAATCACCACGTTCTTCGCCAAGATCATCTTCCAAATCAAATCAAAGATAGCGTTCAATTACAAACAAGGTGAAAGCCCTCCGTATTGACGCTCAAACTTGAAGATCTTCAGACATTCTTCAACATATCAACCCAAATCCGACAGCCGATCTGAAAACAAGGCCATGGTCCTTCAGATCAACATCGTCAAGTCCAAACTTCAAGTTCAAGGAGATCAAGGAATCACATCCCCTCCAAACAACTCGAAGAACATCAAGATCGTTCAAGAATTCAAGTCGAAGAGAAGAATCAGAGGATAGATAGAGATCGAACTCATCAAATCCAAATCAAATTGATTTTTGTAATGTTCCCTAAATCCTAAGTACGATTTAGCGGGGCTAATACTTGGAATAATAATCAAGGAAGCTTTAATCCAATATATATACAAGAACTCATATGTTCGTAAGTATTCAACTAATCAACATCATAAGATAAATAAATTCAATTGCAATGAAAACGTGTGAATACACATATGACGATGTGTATTCAAGGTTTCTAATATATCTTATTCAAAAGGGTTCCGATTGCTCCGACACATCTCCATCCATCATCTGCTCAACCTGCACATTTAAAAACAACATGCGGTGAGTACAAGATTGCACTCAGGGCTCATGCCAAAATAATTTATCACATTTGAATTACTCGCCCATCACAAGAATACACGAGGTTTTAATTTGAAATACTGTGCTTACTAAATATTTTCTTTCATTTTCCATAAAGATTCGCCTCGCCGACATTTTCCATGTATGTATGATCCATATCCACCACAATAATTCATTCCACAACACCTCGCTACCGAGAGAGGCCTCCTCTCACAGACGCCGTGACCGCCGAGCACCCTTTCAAAGACACAAATACAAAATAATCAATGCACAAAATCCAAGCCATCTCAAGACAGATACTTAATTCTCCATCATCCTTGGGGTACTTCCAAGAATACGAATTCAAGCATGTCATAAAGTGGGAGTTACCCAACATTATGCATCAACAATCATGGATCGATACATACATAAAACATAAACATTTTGGGTGTAATTAAATAAATCGCTCATAAATATTTGCTTGCAATAATGCATCATAAATAAATCATTTGGTAAATTCTACCATTGAGTATAGTAAAGCCCACCTTTACTTTTAAACTTTGAATTTCGATACGCGTGTTCTCCTCCGTTGCGTGTGAGCCTTCACGTCCCACCTTACGCAAAATTTTACGCTTAGCACGTCAGCACGCTTTTCGAGATTTTCAAAGTTCATTCAACTTTGATAAATAATAATAATTCAAGTTTTAATAAATCTTAATACGTCGCTTCAACGCGTATTTCAATAAAATAATTTCGATTTCGAGAGACGAATATGATCTACGCCTCATTTTAACCTTTAGGTTAAATAATTAACGATAATAACGTTATTCAATAAAATGATTTCAATTATGAAATCTTTTCTCACAATTGAGATATTCTATAAAAGTAATACGCTTTTCACGTATTAACGTATTTAACTAACGATTTCATACGTCAATTTCGAAAGTCAACCTTTTTACTTTTCTTTATAAATCCTCAATAAAATTCATTTTAATGAATAAATTAATATAAATCGATTTTCAATCGATTTCTTTTCATAAAACTTTAATCCTCGATTTTTCACGTAAATCGATAAACTTGATTAATATTTTCTTCAATATTAATCTTTTAATACATTAAGCATTATTTATGCTTTTAACGTTATTTAATATAACGTTTCGCCTTAAACATAATATTCTATGTTTAATAATTTCAAAATTTCAATTATGTCTAATATAATTTTTAGACTATAATAAATTATTATTCTTGATTAAAAGGAATTAAAATTCTTTATTTAACAACATATAGCTCACTACTATATGGTAAATTTTCCAAACTTTGTTCCAAAATTCTCTAAATTCATATAGTGTATTATTTTACACTATGATCATTAATATGTATTAATATCAATTATAGGAAATTTGGAAATCACCTATAACTCTAATATAGGTCTCAAAATTTTCCAAAATTATCCAAATAAATTCTAAAATTCTAATTAAATTACACAAGGCCCCAACATCATTATAACATCATTATATCCTATGATAATATCCAACATATACCATTCTACATCAATGTATAATCCAAATAGCTCTCGGTTTTAATCAACAAATAGCCCAAACATTTTTTAAAATTTCTACAAAATTACACTATGCTTAAATACTATCATGTAACACTAATACATCATAATATTCAACTATATCAACACACAACTATCAAACCCATACACAATGGCTCTCGCCATTTAGAAAAATTTCAGCATATTTACTCCAAAATTCTAATAAATTCATATAGTCCATAATCAAAACCCTAGATCAATAATATGCTATCATATCACTTAGACAAAAATTTATACATCAACATACATTTTTTTTTTTCGGTAATATTCAAACTATAGCAAATGATTCTTAAAATTCTCATTTAATCACAATGTGATCCCTAGCTAATATATAATCATTAATCCAACATTAAATCAAACCTTAGAAATTTTGATCATTATCAAATAATTTATAAAATATGCTTAGCTTTATAATAAATCATCAATATGCACATATAATCATATGTAGCATATTTAGTAAACAATAAAGCATGCTTGCATGATTTTATTCATAAGAACACATGCTTGTATATTAAAATCTAACCATTGGATAATTAAAATCTTAATGTATAATCAAGCTCGCTCGATATCTAACCTCGTTAACGGTTTCGATTAATTGTAGAAGGATTTTAAGCTCAAGCTAATTGAGATGAAAGAAGAAGAACTATGTTTGGTTTTTCTTTGAGAAGGTCTCGTGTGAGAAAAGAGGAAGAAATGAATTGTGTTCTGTTGTGGTTTTAATACAATAAATAACTTAACAAATACAAGGAAATGAATTGCACCTCATCTCTCTCTCGGCTCTCTCTCACACAAGACACAAATGAATTTTGTGAGTCAAAGATGATTATGTCACACAAGAAATATCTCTTACAATTCATTAACTAAGCTTTATTAAAGTTTTTGTATTAACAAAACAAATTTTATCCCATATTATACACATAGTCACGACCTTCTCTCAAAAAAAGGAGAAGAAAATTCAGATTTTTTCATGTTCTATACAAGTGTATTTATCTACACTCTTCCCAAATATTATACACTCAAGTGTATTAAAATCATCATCCAAATTTTATGACATAAGTCAAAATAATCGGCTCACTATATAAACACTATTGTTAGTTGTATTTTAATCTACACATTTTAATTGGTAAGTGTGTATTATATACTACATTAAGAAATAACACAAATTGGATGATCAAGAAAATAAAATAATCCTATGTTAAAACATAGAGGTTCACGGCATTTTTGATTTTAATGCTCAAAATTTGATTTTCATGCTATTAGTAGATATATATCATAATATATATCTTAGATGATAAATTATATCATAGGAAAAATTATTGAATCAATCCATAGGTAGAAAACCTAATTTCGATTTAGGGTTTTCGAGAATCTTAAATAATCAAAATATAATTCCAAAATTTTCTAGCATTATTTCAATGCTAAATAATATTCTAATTATATAAAATAATCATAGGAATTTAAATATCATAATTCCTTGATCGTTAGACTTGATTCTCAAGTCATCTCTAAACGTTAACGCTTGAAACGCCTCAAAACGTTAAATATCGACTCATCTCTAAATGGTCGTAATAAAGTCGTAATCACTTTATTAAATTATTCCAATAATAATGGAATTTAATTCTAAGCTTAAACACTTAGAAAAGATTACGAGCATTTCAATTATCGATACGTAATCGACGTTGAAATAATATTGTTAAAATACGTTACATATTCGTATTTCTCAATTCACATTCATTTGTGAATAAAATATAGGAATTTATTATTCCAAAATAATCGAAATCATTATTCGATATTTTAATAATCAAATTATCATAATAATACTCTAATTTACTAAATTAATATCGTAATTAGGCGTTTAAATAATCGGGTATTACATTCCACCCCTTAAAGAAATTTCGTCCTAAATTTACATACATCAAAAAGTATGGGCATCTTAGCACCATAACATCTTAAATTTCCACGTGATTTTCTTTTGTCCATGGTTTCTCCATCGACTTTCATCAAAGACCCAATTTAATTCTTAATCATTTAATCATACGATCAAATAGTCGAGATGTTCATCACAACTCATATTTGAGTTAAAGATCACGCCATTATGATGAATTACGTGATTTGGGTCATATTCATATTTCTTTAGTCGCGACACGTGAAAATCATTATGTACATTCCCAAATTTTGGTGGAAGTACCAATCTATAAAGCATCGGGCTTTTATTTCTGTGGATCTCGTAAGGTCCTATAAAACGTGATCTCAACATTCCTTGTACTTTGAACTTTATAATTTCCCCGATGGAGAAATCTCAAGGAACTTCATTTTCGCATTCAAAATGCGGTTCGATCCACGCATACAACAGAAGACTTTGTCTGCATCGAGCTTCTCTCAGTCTTTGCCTTATTTGGCAAATATCTTAATCATTTCATTTACGTTGTCAAGACCTTATACTTTCTCTCACCTACTTTATTACAATAAAGTGGTGGTCGATATTTCTTTCCATATAATGCCACGTGTGGCTATGTCAATCGTTGTCGACAGCTATGGTCGACGAAAACTTAATAAGTGGTACAACATGTTCCCACTTGCACCTCGATTTAACATTAATGTTCTCATCGTATCTTTAAACATTCATATTGTCCTTTTTATCGTCCATCCGTCCGTGATGGGACATCTACGATAAGGTTCAATATCGCATAACCCCTTTTGGTGAGCTAGCTCAAAATCTAGGGGTAAACTTGGAATCTCTATCTAAAGTGATAGGTATTGGGACCCCTTGCAAAGATACGATTTCCTTTATGTACGACTAAGATAAATTATCAGACCTCTGAGTCATCTGAATAGGTAGAGATGAGCATATTTATGAGTCGATCACTACTACCCATATAGTAGTGTTATTTTTTTATGACTTTGGCAAAACCTATCATAAAATCCATTACTATGTCATTTCATTCTCATTTGTATCTCATTAGAGATTATAACCTCTTATAAGGTCATTGATACAATGCCTTCACCTCTTATAACCGAGACAATGCTCACAATGAGGTTATAGCTCATTTCATTCTTTACTATCTAATTTTTTTCTCAGAAATCATAATATACTTTAATGTCGCTTGGGTGGGCGGTATGAGGAATATCATGAGCTTCATTCATGATTTCATTTCTAAGCTTATCATTGCTTGAAATATATATATAACCTTTCCTTAGACAATATGACATTGTCGCGCCTTTAAAACCCTTCACTCTTCTTCATAGGTGATAGTTTATATCACAATTGAATCTTTTTCCGATTCGAGCCATCTTTTCTATCTCATTTTTAAGTCTCTTGCTCAAGAAAATAATTCAAACTTTTATGGTTTGTGAAGATCTCACAACTTATTCCATATAGGAAATGTCTCCAAAAATTTTGCACGCATACTACCGCGCTATTTCAAGTCGTGAGTTGGGTAATTTATTCGTGAGGTTCAAGTCATCGCGGTGCTGACTATCATCTTTCTCACTTTAATAAGTGGCCTCACATTCATTTGTCCATGTAAATTTGATTCTTCGAAGACATCATGTGTCTAAGGAATATTCCTTCTTGTCGAAATTCATATATTAAACTTGGCAAAATTTTGCTCGACTCTAAAAGTCCGCAATACGCCCTTCGATGTTCTTTAGGTTCTTTCTCGTCCTTCATATGGATAAGAACATCGCTCATAAAGATTTAGACAAAATTGTCTAAGTACATATGGAACACTCGATTTTGAGGTTCATGAATAGGGTGGTGTACTAGCTTGTCCGATTGGCATGACTATAATCTCATAGTAACCATATCTTATTCGAAAAATTTTGCTTTCAGACATCGATACCATTTACACATAAGCCACCATTTACAAATGAGTCTCATATTATCATAGACTCTATGTCTCGAGTGGCCTTCGCCGAATCGCACCTTTCGCTTAGAAACTTGCCTATTTCCGTGCACGCTTACCTCATATATCCGACGATCTTTCTTTCAAAGAGCCGGGGTCACATCGCCCCTCGTTACTTTTGATTCCGTATGTGTGTTACTTTTATCGTAAAGTAAGGTCGATTTGATAACGGTAATTCCTCTAATTTTCGAGGCGATAAGATCCCGCCCTTTTGCCATTCTCGCCTCTTTCTCGTATAATAGACGGCACAGACGGGACGGCATTTGGAACATCGTGGTACAACCATTCCTTTATGCCTCTTGCCGTAACTTGCCGGGACCGTGACAAGTACCAGAGGTGCCGCTCCACATGCATTATATGTATACTTGAGCCTCGCTGACAAAATCCTCGATAAGTCCGCCCAAGTCTTGAATTTTCTACTGGAGAAGATATTCTCGATACTTTTTTGCAAGATCCCGCCAATCTGCTTGGCAAACGATGGATAAGTTATTGGATGTCATCCTCATCCATCTCTCCATAGTTACGAGCATTCATCCAAAGATGTAGAAATTCTTCCAAAACTGCCCCAAGCCATGCCCAGCTTATAATAAAAGAGTCGATACTTATGTGAGCTTTATACTTGTAGGCCTTGGGTTAACCTTTCTACTTGTCGACTCTTTTCTTACCATCCAGAAGATAGTTCTAGATGAGCCAACCTTAAATTAAAGCAATTGAGGATTCAAAATCCCATTGTATAGAATTTCAATGGAGAGGCTATGCCCGTGCTTCTAGTCACGTGAGTGACATCCATTTTGAAACTGCTTTTTGAATTATATCTACGCTCCACATAGATATTATGATCTAACTCATTTGTTAGAACCTTAGGCGATCCTAGGTCCAATTCTAAACTCGAGCAACACCGCGATGGCCATAATTCTCGTATAGGTGAGAGATTTTCATTTCTATCTGCTTACCCCGAATTGGGTTCTATCGCTTCTACGATACTTGTGCGATGTTAGAAAACGAAACACCTATATTGAATGTAAAAATTATAAGTATTATGAGAAATTTTTCTCATATCTATCGTGCCTTCCCGATTGCTCGTCTCTGCTTTCGTGCAAGCATAGGCTCGTCTACTGTGTTCTCGCCTGCTCAAATAAACATCTATTTCATACATCATTGTCCTTTCCTCGGGACATTATGTTCTCGCTATGGCCTTCGTTACTTCGTTAATCATATCCTTCTCTGTCGCACTATTATGCTTTTATCAATAGATTCGTGGTTAGTTTATATCGACCTATCCTCGATATTAATATCTCGATAACTTAATCTCATCGTAGGATCGTGATGTATTCGACACTATCATTCATTTCGATCCAAGATGAATGATTCAATTTCCTTTTACTTTATCAATCTTAGGAATATATCTCATATATCCTTACTTTAAACTCTTTCCGAGAAAATCCTTGATCGGCATTTAGTGCCATCGTTTGTAATATCCTTTTTGATATATACGCCATTTCTTCTTAATCTTTATTGATTCATTTTGCAATTTTGCATAGGATAAAACTTTGTCCGCTAGGGACGATTATACTTTTGCCTTGACGTCAAATATCTTTACCATTTTCTCGACATTTAATGAATGCTTCATTCCCATGTCAGAGATACTTAATATTCCACTTTATTGATCGTCACAAAAGTATGAGGGGTAAGATTTACAATTAGATTCACTTTAAGATTCTTCCAGATGAATCTTTTCATTCGTTTTCTTGAAAACATTTCCTTTGCAAAAGTCTAAAGAAGCTATCGTGTTTGTTAATTTCTAAGACACTCAAAACAAGCGCTTTGTGTCAAAACAATTTAGAGTACTAAGATCCATTTCAAATAATGAATCTGCTTTTACTCGCTTCTTTACTTTAAAGGAATTACTTTACTTATCGAAGTCATAATATCGCTGAAACTTATCTCATATTGTGGCTATCTCATAATTGTATAGCTCATAATTTCTTCACTATTTTGACTTTTGTCCCTTTTCTCGAGCATGGTGTCGAAAGTAATATTATCACATTATACTTCTGTTCTTACTCGTGACTAGAACCGCTATTAATGTCATATAGCTTGGTAAGGTAGTACATTTGTACACCATAACTTAGATTCCAAGCATCTCATCACCATGTCTTCATTTTCAAATCTCTCGTCGAAAAAGTATTTCAAACTTTGTGATCGGTAAAGATTTCACATCTTACTCCGTAGAGATGATGTCTCCATATCTTTAGGGCATGTACTATCGCCGCTAGTTCCGCATCATGTGTTGGGTAATTCAATTCATGCGGTCTCGCTTGTCGAGATGGATAGGCTATCACTTTTCCACTTTGCATTAACACACAACCTAATCCATTTTTGAAAGCATCTCAGATAGACCACGACTTTTATCTCGCTCCGAATCGCTAATACAAAGGCGAGTTAACTTTTCCTCGAGCGTCTCGAAATTACCACCTTCATCACCCAAGTGAATTTAATTCCTTTCCGAGTAGTCGGGTTATTGGTCTTGCTATCTTTGAGAATCCTTCAATGAATCTCCGATAGTAACTCGCTAATCCCAAGAAACTTCAAATCTCATTTTGTGTCTTTGGCGATTTCCATTCTCGATCGCTTCTACTTTGGCCGGATCAACTTTAATCCTTCTACGACATAATGTGTCCAAGGAACATTACTTCCTTTAGCTAAAATTCACATTTGCTAAACTTAGCAAAATTGTTCATCTCTCAAAGTTTGCAAAGACCGTCCCGAGGTGTTCCTTGTGTTCGTCTTCATTGTGGAGATATTTCTCCATACTGATTTACATGCTAGGGCTATCCTAGTGCTCACACATCTCAATGATTATGATTCCTCAATCTCGTTATCATTGGTTTAACCAAGTCTCAATTACTTGAATTGATTATGCTCAAGCATAATTTCATTGATTGAGGTATAAAACGAGAGATTCATTATCCGAGATGCTATCGCTTTTTACATATATGTCCTTTGAAAAGAATATCGCATCTCCATTCTTTATACATGTCCAACCTACTAAGGAGGTTTTAAGGACAATCAACTATCTTAAAGATAAGTTGTAATCTCTCTCGTTATGTCATAATAAGGGGAAATTATATCCCAAGGATATCATGCACTTCCCTTTACTTCAACTCTTGCATTCTATGCTAAAGAGTATCTCATTCATAACATTTCATTATCATAACAACACATGAAGATATAACTTCATCGTTATCAAAATCCGTAAGCCCATCGTGGTCATTGCATCCATGTGCATCATAGGAAAATATCTCGCCTCATCGAGATCTTATTTACATCATATCTTCTTGATGTCTATCACTCACCGATCCGAAACTTTTAGGTTATCCAAAATAAGTCAACCTACATCGCACCGATGTTTGTCACTTTACTAATTCAAAACTTAGGCGACAAGATAAGTCAATCTTTATCTTACTTATTGGTCTCCGTGATTGAAGAAATTGCATCATGTCAACTTTCAAAAGATATGGGTTCATGATTCAAGATAACATATTTTACAATTCGAATCCATATATTCTTTGAATCAATAATTTAGGATCTAGGTCCAAGACCGTAATGACGACTACCGAGATTTCTTTGGTCATATGGGTTGCTGCACCCATCACAAATATTTTCTCACCACACAAGGATTTGGTTTCAAAGGAACATTTTGTAAATTCTCGGTTGAAAATTTTCTTCGTAAAAAGTGAGAAACTCATGTGATTTCTCAATTTGAACTAGTCATGAGTTAAACTCAATGACGTAAATTGGGTAATGAATAGAATTTAAAACTTTATATACACATTATAGGTCATCATCAAAGGTTCCTCTATATGTCATAGCGCCTCTTGTACCATCGAAATACTACTTTCTAGTATCATTCTAAGATTCTAATCGCACCAGAAATTTCCATTCTATAAAACTATAAACTAACATCAACTGACTCTCAGAAATTCTGGAGAAGGAATCAGGGCTTTGGTTCTTCATAATAAGTATAGTACTCTGTGATAGAGTACGTAGGCGAAACCGTCAGAATCGGAGTTCTAACGGGAGAACGGGCTAAAACAAAAACATTGCGCAAAAGCAGTTTTGTTGATGCCGAGCTCGATACCGAGGTCGTAATGCATGCCGATGTCGACACTCGGGTTGTTGCCGAAGTCATTTGCCAATGCCGAGGTCATTGCCGAGGTTATTGACATAATGACGGTCATTAAAGCCGACTCCGAGCCAAAGTTGAAGGTATCGACAAGGTCGACGCCAAGTCAAGTCGAACAGATGCCAAGTCAAGTCGAGGTCGAGGTCAAGACAATGTCGGGTTATAATTTTAATTGTCAAGGTCGAGGTCGCATACCGATACCGAGGTCGCATACGATGCCGAAGTCGAAATCGATGTCGCATATGCCGACGCCGGCCGTAAGATGCCGACATCGTCGAAGGTACCGACGCCGGCCGAGAGCCGGTCGTGAGACGAGGTCGCATATGCCGAGGTTGTACATGCCGAGGTCGCGATGATGCCGAAGTTGTTTTCCGAGGTGGAGGTGATCCGACCGAGGTCAATATAAATTGGCGAGGTGGATGTCACACCGCCGCTGTCGGGTCGTGCCGAGCTCGCACTCCACCGGCTCGCCGCCGAGGTCGCACCGCCGAGCTCGGCCGAGGTGGACAACCGAGGTCGAATCGCCAAGGTCGGACTAGACTTTCGAGGTCGGACCGAATCGACCGGAAGCGGTCAAAATTATACATGCTGGTGCCGTCAAGTCGAATTCAAGGTCGATCGAGCATGATCGCGAGTTCGCCTTTAACCGACTCTAACGAATTCTTTGATCACATTTTTACTTTGCTTCCAACGAAGAGTCATAGATGATTTGAGTTCCGCCATGCGTGAACTTCCAAATAAAAGATCATTCTCGTGTCACTTATCGCATAGTGACATTCATCGCCTCGACATCTTTTCCATTTCGAGCTTAAATTTTCTTCTCGCTCATCAATTCGAGATTCTCATCGATGATGGAATAAAATTCTAATAATCCATCTTCCTATGTTCTTCGCAATTGGGATCATGCGCCTTAAATACTCACGCTCTTTTCGGATAACATACCCATCATCGTAAACATCTTTGGGATTTGAAATAAAATTTTCAAATATTCATATCAATAAATTTCTATCGATTTACATGAATTCAAACATTTTATTCTAAAAAATTTGTCAATACATTCTCGTATGACATTATCATACGCTGGTAGCGAGCCAACGACTTTCATTATCAATTTCATAACTTCATTTGGGATGACAATAGTCATTAATCAAAACAATATGGAGAATTGAAGAATAAAATTTCAATATAACTAACATAGTTCGCTTTAAACATACGCATTTCTTGCGAAAAAAATTTCAATCAATAATCCATCAATCAATAAATCATGGTTATTTACAACCTTTTCATTTCATTTGTCGATAATGTTCTATCGACAACAAATCAAATTTAAATCATTTGTCGATAATGTTCTATCGACACCAAAACATTGGTCGATAATGTTCTATCGACACCAATCATTTGTCCAAATCAAATTCATAAATCCCAAATTTTTCTTTTCAAAGATGAGAAAATAATTTACCTTTTCCCACTGAGCTTGATGTGATGGAGTGTCGAGCAAAGGTCGGTCGACCTCTAGAAGTCTAGTGACTCAATCTAGACTTAATTTTGAAATGGGGTTTTGGATTCAAAGAGCGAACCGCTCGATACCACTTTGTAATGCCCCAAATCCTAAGTACGATTTAGCGGGGCTAATACTTGAATAATAATCAAGGAAGCTTTAATCAATATATATACAAGAACTCATATGTTCGAAGTATTCAACTAATCAACATCATAAGATAAATTAATTCAATTGCAATGAAAACGTGTGAATACACATATGACGATGTGTATTCAAGGTTTCTAATATATCTTATTCAAAAGGGTTCGACCGCCCGACACATCTCCATCCATCATCCGCTCAACCCGCACATTTAAAAACAACATGCGTGGTCGAGTACAAGATTGCACTCAGGGCTCATGCCAAAATAATTTATCACATTTGAATTACTCGCCTTCATCACAAGAATACACGAGGTTTTAATTTGAAATACTCGTGCTTACTAAATATTTTCTTTCATTTTCCATAAAGATTGTCTCGCCGACATTTTCCATGTATGTATGATCCATATCCACCACAATAATTCATTCCACAACAATTCCTCTACCGAGAGAGGCCTCCTCTCACAGACGCCGTGACCGCCGAGCACCCTTTCAAAGACACAAATACAAAATAATCAATGCACAAAATCCGTGCCATCTCAAGACAGATACTAATTCTCCATCATCCTTGGGGTACTTCCAAGAATACGAATTCAAGCATGTCATAAAGTGAGTTACCCAACATTATGCATCAACAATCATGGATCGATACATACATAAAACATAAACATTTTGGGTGTAATTAAATAAATCAATTCATAAATATTTGCTTGCAATAAAGCATCATAAATAAATCATTTGGTAAATTCTACCAGCTTGAGTATAGTAAAGCCCACCTTTACTTTTAAACTTTGATTTTCGACACGCTGTTCTCCTCCTCGTTGCGTGTGAGCCTTCACGTCCCACCTTTACGCAAAAATTTACGCTTAGCACGTCAGCACGCCGAGATTTTCAAAGTTCATTCAACTTTGATAAATAATAATAATTCAAGTTTTAATAAATCTTAATACGTCGCTTCAACGCGTATTTCAATAAAATAATTTCGTATTTCGAGAGAGACGAATATGATCTACGCCTCATTTTAACCTTTTAGGTTAAATAATTAACGATAATAACGTTATTCAATAAAATGATTTCAATTATGAAATCTTTTCTCACAATTGAGATATTCTAATAAAAGTAATACGCTTTTCACGTATTAACGTATTTAACTAACGATCTCATACGTTAATTTCGAAAGTCAACCATTTTGACTTTTCTTTATAAATCCTCAATAAAATACATTTTAATGAATAAATTAATATAAATCGATTTTCAATCGATTTCTTTTCATAAAACTTTAATCCTCGATTTTTCACGAATCGATAAATTTGATTAATATTTTCTTTCAATATTAATCTTTTAATACATTAAGCATTATTTATGCTTTAACGTTATTTAATATAACGTCTTCGCCTTAAACATAATATTCTATGTTTAATAATTCTCAAAATTTCAATTATGTCTAATATAATTTTTAGACTATAATAAATTATTATTCTTGATTAAAAGGAATTAAAATTCCTTATTTAACAACATATAGCTCACGGCTATATGGTAAATTTTCCAAACTTTGTTCCAAAATTCTCTAAATTCATATAGTGTATTATTTTACACTATGATCATTAATATGTATTAATATCACTTATAGGAAATTTGGAACTCACCTATAACTCTAATATAGGTCTCAAAATTTTCCAAAATTATCCAAAATAAATTCCTAAAATTCTAATTAAATTACACAAGCCTAAACATCAATCTATAACATAATCCTAGATAATATCCAACATATACCACTTCTACATCAATGTACCAATCCAAATAGCTCTCGGTTTTAATCAACAAATAGCCCAAACATTTTTATAAAATTTCTACAAAATTACACTATGCTTAAATACTATCATGTAACACTAATACATCATAATATTCAACTATATCAACACACAACTATCAAACCCTACACAATGGCTCTCGCCATTTAGAAAAATTTTAGCATATTTATATCCAAAAATTCTAATAAATTCATATAGTCCATAATCAATACCCTAGATCAATAATATGCTATCATATCACTTAAACAAAAATTTATACATCAACATACATTTTTTTTTTCATTTTCGTAATTTCAAACTATAGCAAATGATTTTTAAAATTCTCATTTAATCACAATGTGATTCTAGCTAATATATAATCATTAATCCAACATTAAATCAAACCTTAGAAATTTTCGATCATTATCAAATAATTTATAAAATATGCTTAGCTTTGAAATAAATCATCAATATGCACATATAATCATATGTAGCATATTTAGTAAACAATAAAGCATGCTTGCATGATTTTATTCATAAGAACACATGCTTGTATATTAAAATCTAACCATTGGATAATTAAAATCTTAATGTATAATCGAAGCTCGCTCGATATCTAACCTCGTTAACGGTCGATCGGTTGTAGAAGGATTTAAGCTCAAGCTAATTGAGATGAAAGAAGAAGAAATAAGTTTGGTTTTCTTTGAGAAGGTCTCACAGAGAGAAAAAGAGGAAGAAAATGAATTGTGTTAAGTGTTGTGGTTTCAAGACTTATATATACAAGTAACAAATACAAGGAAATGAATTGCACATTTCACAATCTCTCTCTCTCTCTCTCTCACACAAGACAAGACAAATGAATAATTTGTGAGTCAAAGATGATTATGTCACACAAGAAATATCTCTTACAAGTAAGTTAACTAAGCTTTATTAAAGTTTTTGTATTAACAAAACAATTTTTATCCCATATTATACACATAGTCACGACCTTCACAAAAAAAAAGGGAGAAGAAAATTCAGATTTTTTCATGTTGTATACAAGTGTATTTATTACACTCTATCCCAAAATTACATACACTCAAGTGTATAAAAATCAAGATCAATTTTGTGTACATAAGTCAAAATAATCAATTATATACGCATATTGTTAGTGTATTTTCATCTGACACATTTTAATTGGTAAGTGTGTATTAATACTACACTTAATTAAATAACACAAATATGGATGATCAAGAAAAATAAAATAATCCTATGTTAAAACATAGAGGTTCACGGCATTTTCGTAATTTTAATGCTCAAAATTTGATTTTCATGCTATTAGTAGATATATATCATAATATATATCTTAGATGATAAATTATATCATAGAAAAATTATTGGAATCAATCCATAGGTAGAAAACCCTAATTTTGATTTAGGGTTTTCGAGAATCTTAAATAATCAAAAATATAATTCCAAAATTTTCTAGCATTATTTCAATGCTAAATAATATTCTAATTACATAAAATAATCATAGGAATTTAAATATCATAATTCCTTGATCGTTAGACTTGATTCTCAAGTCATCTCTAAACGTTAACGCTTGAAACGCCTCAAACGTTAATTATCGACTCATTTCTAAATGGTCGTAATAAAGTGATAATCACTTTATTAAATTATTCCAATAATAATGGAATTAAATTCTAAGCTTAAAAACTTAGAAAATATTACGAGCATTTCAATTATCGATACGTAATCGACGTTGAAATATAATACGTTGAAATACGTTACATATTCGTATTTCTCAATTCACATTCATTTGTGAATAAAATATAGGAATTTATTATTCCAAAATAATCGAAATCATTATTCGATATTTTAATAATCAAATTATCATAATAATACTCTAATTTACTAAATTAATATCGTAATTAGGCGCTTAAATATTCGGGTATTACATTTGTGCCCTTCATTGATTGTTTAGTTATTTGTAACTTAATCTTATTATTTTATTTTTGTAAGATATTTAAACATAATGACAAAGAAATTTAGTATAAACAATTACCTCTATTCAAATAATATTACATTATTATTTAAATTATTATTATTTTTAACTTTAATTTTAAAATTATAACTAATTGAACCCCGATAAAAATTTCCTAGCTCTGTTACTGTCAATAATCCCGAGTTTTTATAAGTTCACGCCTTTTTGAAGCAAGGAAAATGGAGGAATTTCTTTGTCATCCAAGAACACTCCCAAAATCTCGCTATTTAAAAATATAAAATGTCCACCCATCTTAAATCCGCTGATTGTTTCTTGCTCCAAAACAATTCAATTTGATTGTCTCAATTCAAAAAGGTTGGTCCAAAATCGAATGTGTTGATTTGATTAATATTTTTTATGTGAATTTTTGAATTTATACTTTGCTTTTGAATTTATAATAAGATTTTGTTTCAAATGCTTATAGAATTCTATTATTACTTAAAAGATCACGTTGTCACCACACCTGGATAACCCAGAGTTTGGACGGACTAATACTAGGAATAGTATTTAGGAATCATGGGTAATTATAATAAGGGTAATTTGCATAATTAGACGAACATACTTGATCATACATACTTTAATATAGGTCAAACTAAGTGGTTTAAGCTATCAGATCCAAAGATCAACAATGATCTGATAGACTCCAACAGTTCATAACATCTCATCGTCATACATAACATAAAAATAAATTCAGAGTCGCAGCGGAAAGTGCGTGAATACATATATGACGATATGTATTCAAGGATAACAAGTTTAAACATGACGTCAAGGACACCGGACATTCCTCAACACCTCCATCCTCAACATCCGAGCTCAACCTCGCACATTTAAAACAAACATGCGGGCTAGTACAAAATTTGCACCCAAGGGACTCATGCCGAAAACATTTTATTTTCTTTGAATTACATCGCTAATATTATGGTAAGACACAAGGGTTTTAGTTGAAAATGCCTCAGGCTTACTAAAATATTTTCATCGCTCATAAAAGTTGTTCGCCAAGCATTTTCTTGTGTGTATGATCCATATCCCTTGTCATCATTTCATCGTAACATAGATAGTCGAACGCCGTGAAGGAGGCCTCTCTACGACGCCGCGACCGCCGTGAATTGTCCTTACAAAGACACAAATACCTTAGTGTACACGTTAATCCTAGCTGTATAAGCCTTCCCAAGATAGATCCGATATCGATTTTCATTCATAAGTTGGGAGCTACCCAACAACATTTATCATTCATATCAATCTCATGGATAGGATACAATACACAAAACATAAATATTTTCGCGTGTAATCTTATAAACATCTTAATCACAAATTGAAATATGCATCATAAATAAAGTTTGTTGAAATAAGTAGTCAAGCCACATTTTGTTTTAGAAATAAAGCCCACCGAAAACTATTGTTCGCCTTTAACGCCGCTACTCGTCAACGCCCAAATTGTTATGTCGTCATTCACACCTTTATATAAAAAGGATGTTTTAGTACGTCGTTTACGTATTTCGAGACTTACAAAGTCTATAATAAGATTCGATATTTTATATCGATATAAATTGAATTCTTAACTAATTCAATACGCTTATTTCGCGATACTAAGTTTAACATTTCGCTTTTCAATAGGACGAGATATGTTTAAATTACCATTTTACCCCTCTCGTAAATGGTTCAACGCTTTCTCACGCTTTTCGATTTCACGACTTCAAATATGAAATCTTTTCATATCAACGTGATGTTATTAGCAATCGATGCGCCTTACGCCAGATTAGCGTATTTATCGAACGATTTCGACGTTGATTTCAAAAGTCAACAATTTTGACTTTTCTTAGTAATTTAATTACTAAGTCATACTTTAATATTAATTTTCACAAAAATCAATTTCCAATTGATTTCTTTTATAAACTTATTAATATGTTTAAAATAATTTTAAACATATAATTCATTATAAATAATGAATTTAAGGATTTAAAATCCTTATTCAAATTTAAAAATAGCTCACGCTATTTTAAATTTTATATCTTAAATATTTTCAAAATTTCTTATAATATCCAAATATGTCTAAAATAATATTTAGACATATAATTTATTATTAAACTTAATTAAAAGGATTTAAAATCCTTAAAATCCTTAAAAATTCTCGTAATTATTAGAAATTACCAAATGGTGTCCAAATTTTTTCTAATTTTATATAGTGTATTATTATACACTATGGTCATTAATATGCTATAATATCAACCTATCAACTTTCAAACATCACCTTATTTGATTTATAAGGTCACGACATTTTTGAAAAATGCCCAACAATTTTTCTAAAATTCTAATAAATTAATACAAGGTCCAAACATTAGTCCATGACATATTTATGTCATATAATCCATGATATACATTTCCATACCATAAAAATGGTGTCATAGCTCTCGGCTCTTTCATAATATTAACCAAACATTTTTTATAAAATTTCCCAACAATAATAACATGCTCATAAACTATATTGTAGCAACACTACATCATAATAATTATCAAAACCAATTTATTCATCACCATAGTGAGCTTAGCTCTCGGTTTATTTGAATAAAATAGGTAGTTGATTTTCGAAAATTCTAACAACAACACAAGATGCATAAAACATATTCTAGGCCAATAATATAACATTGCATGTACTAAATAAAATCACACATCAACATATATATATATATATAAGCCTCGCATTCTTAAAAAAATAGATAAGATTTTCTTAAAATTCCAATAATTCACAAGGGATTTATATATCATCTTAAATCAACAATATGTACTTGCATGTTCTAAATAAAAATTACACATCCACACATAAATATATATATGTCTCGGTCATTTTAAAAAAATAGGTAGGATTTTTCCTAAAATTTCCAATTAAATCATAGGGTGTATAAATCATACTCTAGAGTAATAAAACATCATTGCATGTTACAAATTAAATTCACATATCAACATATCTCAAGCATAGCTCTCGGTCTTCTTCAATATCCCACATAGAAATTTTTCAAAATTTCTAATTAAAACATATAGTGTATAATTTATCCTAGAACAATAATATGCTATTGCATGTCATAAAATAAAATCATTCATTCATATAATTACATATATAGTCTCGATCATTTTGAAAAATAGCATTGATCTTCTAAAATTTCCAACAAATTGTTATGCACTCTTAATTCATCATAAATCAATAATATCACATTGCATGTACAAAATAAAATCATACACCCACTTATATAACTATACATGCTTCGGTTCTAAAGAAGAAAAATAGCATGGATTTTTCTAAAATTTTCAAATAAATACTATAGACACATATAACATCATAGATCACAAATTCATGCTCAAATAATCTCTCAAAGCTCTCGCCATTTCAAACATTTCTCATACATGTTCAATTAAATTTTAAAATATGAACCAAGCTTTAAAATATCATGCTACACATTCTTAGAACATAATATACTCATAGATTCATAAGATTTTGAACTAACATTTCACATGCAATACATTTTAAGAACAAGAACACACATCTACTTATTTTCTCATCATCAAAACACATGCAATAGCAAAGTATCACCAACAAAGATCATCTAGAACACATGCAATGAACTATACCATATTTTTCAAAACTTTACAAAGCTTCAAGAACAAAACAAGCTCTTGTTCAACTCCTACCTTGATATATGGATGGATGGAACAAAGTACAAGGTATTAAGGTGTTGTATGGAGAAGAGAAGAAGAAAATTACACTTGAGAGGAGAGGAAGCTCTCGAGAATGGCTGAGAGCTTGGGGAAGAAGAAAGAGTTCTGAGAGAGAGAGTTGTTCAAGTGTTGAGTGTTAAAATGAGTGAAATGAATAAAATCTAAACTCCTCCCTCCCTTATTCCCCACGCCCCACACCTCTCTCCCTTACACACAGAGACTCTTCACCTATTATTAATATTTTATTCCTATAATGGGTACTAATCATGAGTGTCTTACACATAAAATATACTTGAAAATAGCTAATATATCCCACTTATGGCTGAGTTCATATATAAAATATATAACACATAAGAGATATATGAAAAGAAATTGTGAAGATAGAACACTTAAATTTTCAACTTTGTATACATATTATATATATATTTCGCCCTTGTACTAAAACATAGGTTAAAATTTTTATTTCATGACATTAATAGGTATATACACCATGGTATATGATTTAGATGATAATTAATATCATAGGATAATTAAAAGATGTTATTGCATGATGAAAACCCTAGTTTTCAAAAATCTAGGTTTTCAAACCTAAGTTGTGATTTTTATAAATTCTAATGTTCAAGCATCATTTAAATGCTTAATAATACTGTAATATCATTTAATAATCATAGGAAATAAATTCCTATAATTTATAGATCGATAAAACCATCTTTCGCTTTATTTCAAAACGTTAACGCTTGAAAACGCCTCAAAACGTTACGATCGACTCATCTTCTAAATGGTCGTAATAATTTCGTAATCACTTTACTAATATAAATCATTAATAAAGGAATAAAATTCTAAGCTTGATTGCTTAGAAAATTTTATGAAATTTCGACTGTCGATTCGCAAATTTACGTTAAAATATACTGCTGATAAACGTTATAGACTTCGATTCTTAAATTCACGATTTTCAGTGAATTTATAACAGGAATTCATTCCTTTGTAAGATAGATCGAATTCATATTCGATCTCAAATCGATTTGATTTCACAATAAATTTATTTTACGGTTTTAAAACCGTAATTAGCTTTTAAAATTACGGGTTATTACATCCTACCCCTTAAAAGAAATTTCATCCCAAATTTGTATACCTTAGAAAAATAATGGGTATCGCTCTTTCATCGCATCTTCAAGCTCCCACGTAGCTTCTTCTCGTCTGTGGTGTTTCCACAGAACCTCGACCAAATAAATTGATTTGTTTTCAATTGTTGAACTTTATGGTCTATTATTGTTGTAGGTTCTTCTTCATAGCTCATATCCGAGTTGAGAACTACGCCGCCTCGACGGATCACGTGTTTTGGGTCGTACATATTTTCTTAATCGAGATACGTGAAAACATTATGCACATTTCCCAAGTTTGGCTGAAGAGCCAACTTATAAGCCATCGGGCCTATTCTTTCTAGGATCTCATATGGTCCTATGAAACGGGTCTTAGTTTTCCTTTCACACCAAATCTTATGATCCCTTCGATGGAGAGACCTTAAGAAATACTTTGTCTCCACTTTCAAACCGCAGCTCGATCTACGTATCGGCGTAAGACTTTTGTCTATCTTGAGCTTCTTATTCTTTGCCTAATTTGTCGAACGATTTCAATCATTTCATTCACCGCTCGCCCTACTACTTTCCTTTCACCCACTTCATCCCAAAGAAAGTGGTGATCTACATTTCGCCATACAAGGCTTCAGATGGGCCATATCAATCGTCGCTGATAACTATTATTGTAGGCAAATTCGATAAGAGGTAAAATGTCTTCCCATTTTGCACCTCGATCTAGTACTACTGTTCTCAAAGATATCTTCCGTAGTTTGATTGTCCTTTCTCGACCGCCCATCACCCGTGGGTGAAATGTCAGATCAAGTTCAACTGCTCCCAATTCTTTGTAGGCTTACCCAAAATCTCGATGTGAATTTGGAGTCTCTATCCGATGTAATAGATTTTGGTACTCCATGCAACGATAATCTCCTTTACATATATCCGGCTAGCTTATCGATCCATAAGTATTCGAATTGGTAGAAAATGAGCGATTTGGTGAGTCTATCCACTACTACCCATATGGCGTTGTTCCTTTTCGACTTGGGTAAATCAGAACGAAATCCATCGTTATTTCATCCCACTTCCACTCGGTATACCCAACGGTTGTAACTTCCGTAGGGACGCTGATGTAAAGCTTTTACTTGTCGGCAAACAAGGCAGCTGTCTCACGAAAGAAGCTATGTCTCGCTTCACGCCTTCCCACCGTAACTTTTCTTTAGGTCCCGTACATCTTCGCATCGCCTGGGTGGGCGGTGTAAGGTGTATCATGAGCCTCACTCATTATTTCGTTCCAACTTCAATATCTTCTGAACACATATTCTTCCTTCAAACATTAAAGCATTATCTTGATGCTTCATGGAAATCCTTCAATTCGCCAGCTCTCACCCTTCCTCTTATCTTTTCCAACTTTTCCTCCATCCTTTGTCTCTCAATGATCCTTTTCTTAAATCGTGTCACGTGAGTGTAGCGATATAGCTCATGATCGCCTCTCGTTGTTCAACCAATTCAATTCTCAATTTTCTAAACTCCTCAATGAGTTTATCTTCTCATGTAAGGAGACATCCCAATTTAGTTTGATTTTTACGACTCAAGGCGCCGCCACTACATTCGCTTTACCTAGGTGATAGTTAATACCACAACGTAATCTTTTACTAGTTCGAGCCATCTTCTCCGCCTCATGTTTAGATCTCTTTGCTCAAAGAAGTATTTCAAACTCTTATGATCAGATAGATTTCACATCTCACCCGTAGAGATGGTGTTCCATATTTTCAATGCATGAACCATCGCCGCTAATTCTAAGTCATGTGTTGGGTAGTTCACTCATGTGGTCTAAGTTGCCGGATGCGATGCTATTACTTTTCCTCTTGCATCAAAACGCAACCTAGTCCGCTCTTCGAGGCCTCAGATAAACCACATATTCCTTGTCTGATTCTCGGACCGCTAGTACCGGTGCACTTGTTAACTTCTCCTCGAGTTTTGAAAACTCGCCGCATTCTACAAATTAAGTGTACTTAACTCCCTTTCGAGTAGTTGGGTCATTGGTCTTGCTATTTTGGAGAATCCTCGATGAATCTCCTCAGAATAACCACCAATCCTAGAAAACTCCTGATCTCATTCTCGAGTTCGCGCGATTTCCATTCTTGCACCGCTTCCACTTTGGCTGGATCTACTTTGATTCCATCAGCAGACACGATGTGTCCGAGGAACATTACTTCCTTCAGCCAAAATTCGCATTTGCTAAATTTAGCAAATAATCTTTCATCCCTCAAAGTTTGCAACACTGTTCTTAGATGTTCTTTATGGTCCTCCTCATTCTTTCAATAGATGAGAATATCATCTATGAAAACCAAGACAAACTTGTCTAAGTACGGATGAAACACTCGATTCATGAGGTCCATAAATACAAATGGTGCATTAGTTAATCCGAACGGCATAACTACAAATTCATAATGGCCATATCTTGTTCGAATGCGCTTTAGCTATATCTTCGTGTCGATTGAGTTGATGATATCCCGACTTGAGATCAATCTTTGAGAATATGCCCGCTTCTCTCAATTGATCAAACAGATCGCCGATTCTCGGCAAAGGGTATTTGTTCTTGAGCGCCATCTTGTTCAAATTCTCGATAGTCTATACACATCCTTAAAGATCCATCCTTTTTCGACAAACAATACAAAGCGCCCCCAAGGCGAAACACTAGGTCTAATGAAACCTAGGTCCAACAGCTTGGATTTGATTTTCGCTCTTCCAATTCCTTTGGGGCCATTCTCAGGGTGCCTTCGACACCGGAGCCGATCCTCGGTTCCAAGTCGATGGTAAATTCTAATTGTCTATCGTGAGGTAATCCTGTAGATCCTTAGAAATACATCCGAAATTCCGACAATTTCTATGTCTTCTACCTTCATTTTCGGCTTTTCTTCTCCGCTCGTAAACGAGAAAAGCATGGTATCCCTTCTTATTCATCATCTTCCTCGCCTTCAATGCGGATACAATCGGACTCTCTTCCCATGCTAATTCCATGGAAGTGTTGCTTCTTGTCCAGAAAATGAAATGATATTTTCCTTTCCTTGCAAAGAATCGTGGAGTGGTTTGCAGCCAACCACCCATTCCTAGGATTATATCTACGCCACCCATGGGTATTATGTTCAAATTATTTGCCGTAACCCTAAGTGATCCTAAGTTCAACTCTAGGTTCGAGCGTAATGTGTAATACCATAATCCCTCCTATAGGTGAAGAGATTCTCATATCCCGATTTGCTTTTATAGACTAAGTCCCAACAGATCTACGCATGATTTTGCTATGAAGGAATGCGAAGCACCAGATCGAACAATACTATAACAGTATGTTGAGAAGAATTCCCATACCGCCGTGTTCCGGTCCCGTTCGCTTTGTCGCCGGCAAAGCATATGCCCTAGCTCGGCCGGCCGAGGTCGACGCTGTGCTTGTCTTTGCCGAGGCTATTGTTGTTGTCCGGCTGCTGCTGCACGCGGGCGCTGCCGTGGTGGTTGTTGCCTTCGTTGTTGAGGTGGTTGCCACCGCCGCCGCATTTGCCGCCACTGTTGTTGTTGCAGCTTGTGGCGAGGTTGTTGCCATTGTTGTGGCTGTATTTGTCGTTGAGGTTGGGGCTGAAATTGGATAGCCCTCAATGGTTGGACATTGCCGGGTTGGTTCGGCCTTACGATCGTTTCCGAACGCATTCCCGGGCAAAAGTTTGCATAGTGTCCTTTCATTCCACACCTAAAACAGTTCCCGCTGCCCGCCATGCACATTCCTGTGTGCATTTTTCGGCACTTTGGGCACGGAAGAGCCTTTCTTTGCTCTTGTGGACCTCTTGTTGGAGGAACAAAAGCTGGCTTCCTCCATCCTTGTCCTCGATTTGTCAGACTTCCTCGCCACCGTTGTCTATTATTCCTGCTCTCAAAATTTCCTCATCATCGTTACTAAAACTTGTATCCCATTTCCTCTTACCCTTGTCCATTGTATTCTGCATCTGAGCTGATGCCGGCTTATCATCCGCATTGTCGCCTCAATGTCTAGAGCTCGTAAGAGCTCTCAGATAGGTCATGTCTCCAAGACCAACGAGAGACATTCTTATTTCTGGCCTTAACCCCGACCTAAATTTTTCTGCCATTTTTAGGTCCGTGTCCACTTGATCCAAAGCATATCTAGACATCTCGCAAAATGTGCGATCATAATCGCCATCGACATCTTTTCTCGCTTTAACAAGAAAAATTCGTGTTCCTTCTTCTTCTTGTAACTTTTGGCACGCACTTATCATACATTTCTCTTTAAAGTCTTCCCATGTTAACTCTTCCATCCGCTCTCATCAGAAGGTTTTCTTTCCGCCTCCCACCGTAAATCAAGCAGTCCATTCAATCGAAGGTTACACATGACACTGCTCTCGTGTCACAGCATCTTAAAAGGTGAAAATCCTTTCAATAGTTCTCATCCACCGCTCAGCCTTCTTCCTCGACTACCCTTCCCATTGAAAGTAGGAGGGTTTTGTCTTAAGAATAATTCCTCTATCCCGCGATCGTTGAGGTGGAGGTGGTTGAGGTATATTCTCCTCTTCTTGCTCGTGAGTTCTACCTCTTCTCCCAGTCCGCCCGCCTTACTCCTCGCTCGTGGTCTTGTCTAGAGGCATTCTGCTTTTGTAAAATACATCATTAGCATCATACATTATTTTTATAACTTGAATATATACAATATCATCATTGTCTTATTGGAAAATAACTTAAATAAAACATTCCATCCTTGTCATACACGATTTTGTTGCAAAAGCCCTCTGTCATATATATATTATGGCAAAAGTACCATAGGTAAAGTACTTGCGATCAAAAGTCATTACAACGAGAATTACTTACATGCTGACTTTCAAAACATTTCAAAAGGAGCCATACACATATCGGCTTACAAGGCTTTACAAAATAAAATCATGCACAACGGCTTTATAGCCTTACAAAATCCAGCCTCGTCATCCAAGTTCTTCAAAACATAAATAAAACATACATAAGATAAATAACATAATCCTTCACACTTTTACTTCAACATCAACCCTCGAGTCTTCCTCATCCTCCTGGGGTCCTCTTCCTCTTCATCCGAGTCATCGCTCGCCGTGTGCTCTGAGGGTCCAGCGCCATTATTCTCTACCATGGGAATATCCCGCAATGACCATAATCCACACGAATCGGATCAGTAGCTGCCATGGATCGGGTTATAACCATCAAGGGTACCGCCACACTTATCCGTGGCTGCCTGACGGAAACTCTCGACCGGCGGTAGGGTGCCGCCATCGGTGGTAGGGCGGAGTGGTGAACGCATGTGGTGTCCAAACATCAAAGGAGGGAAAACAGAGCTCCCAAAGCTCTAGTCCGGCCGCCCATCCGCCGGACGAGTCTCGCCTCATCAATCCGATATCGAGGCACCACCGGGTCGACTATCCGTGGAACCTCGTGCATGTACCACCGTGACTCATCACGCCATGTATACTCCCGTGAGGAGATAAGGTCCTCTCGGTGTCGCGCCATAAATGTTGTACACATATGTCGATGGTCGACGAACCCGTAAATCGCCTATCGATCATAACCTCCGGTCGCACGGTAAATATAGTCTCCTAAACTTCCCGAGCATAGTCTTCCCAATTATATGGGAGTATGGTAAGAAGGCGTTGATGCCATCGTAGTCCGTCACGCCATATGCTCCGCGCCTCCCACGCCTAAGGTAGTACATCAAAACTCTCCTAGATCTTCACCGCACACATCCAGCTTTTCTCGATAGATGCGGATAGTCTCCTCGAGTCGGGTCGGGTCCTATCCTCCTCCTCGCGATATAGCGCATTTCCTCCATCTGTCACGATCAAAACTAATATCAGCACTAATAATATCTGATAGCAGATAAGGTAACTTAGTACATCGGTTAAGCAACTAGAAAGAACTATTCAATCTATAAGGCAATTAAATACTAACGGTTAAAACACGATCATGACATTCTTAGTCTACCTAGGAACAAAACTCCTAATGATATTCTAAGGTATACGAGATACCATAGGTTTTCTCGCCTAACTAAAACTCGAGCTAAACTTTAACCAGACTCTACTGTATTCTGAGACGGAAAAGAAATTCTGTCCTTCATAACAAATGAATTTCAGAGTGTTAGGGTACGCAGGCGAAAACCACGCCAGAAACGGAGTCCTATCGAGAGAGTACGATCAAAACAAATTTATCGCGCAGTGCAGAAAATTTTCGCGATCGTGGCAAAATTTCGAGGCAATGCCGACGACGAAGTTGTGCACGCTATGGCTGCCGCCGACGTAGTACGACTATTACATCCACGTATTCAGGTTGATGCTTAGCATTCTGAAATCCAAGTCAACGGTCACATGTTGAAATTGTGATTGTGGTCGCTAAGTTAAAGTTGTGATGACGATATCAATCCTCTTCATTCTTCATGGTCAACGCCGTTCTCGATCATCTTTACGCTCAACTCTCGACGCTCAAAAATCAAAACTAAAGTCACATTCATGCTTCCTATCATTCTTTTGTTTTCTTTCATTATGTGAGCATGCTTTTATATCGCTCACGCTCTTCTTAAGAGAATAGCATATCCAGTTATCAACATAAATTTCATGATTCATAAGTATAACTTCAAAACAACATCATAGCTCATTCATACATACTTATACATATCAACTTGCTTTCATACATTCTGCCTTTAATCATTCGATTCGCTTCAAAACGTACATTTCAACTTAACCACTTCGATCATTACCATTTAATTTCAAAATTTAAAATTTTGAAAATCTTTACTCATAACTTTTCATTTCTATCATCATAACATTATAACTTTTTTCCTTTCAAAATCCTTTCAAACTTGATCATCATATAAAATTCTTCACTTCATAAGTTTAAAAGAAACCGCCACCTTTTCCCAGCTTGAGCTCGATGTGATGGAGTGTTGAGAATAGCCAAGAGATTTCTAGAAGTCCAAATGACTCAATCTAGACTTAGTTTTGGAAGGAATTTGGGTTTCAAAGAGCAACCGCTCGATACCACTGTCACCACCACACCCGATAACCCGTAGTTTGGACGGACTAATACTAGGAATAGTATTTAGGAATCATGGGTAATTATAATAAGGGTAATTTGCATAATTAGACTAACATACTTGATCATACATACTTTAATATAGGTCAAACTAAGTGGTTTAAGCTATCGATCCAAAGATCAACAATGATCCGATAGACTCCAACAGCTCATAACATCTCATCGCCATACATAACATAAAATAAATTCGTAGTCGCAATGAGTGCGTGAATACATATATGACGATATGTATTCAAGGATAACAAGTTTAAACACGACGTCAAGGACACCGGACATTCCTCAACACCTCCATCCTCAACATCCGAGCTCAACTCGCACATTTAAAACAAACATGCAGGTCGAGTACAAAATTTGCACCCAAGGACTCATGCCGAAAACATTTTATTTTCTTTGAATTACATCGCTAATATTATGGTAAGACACAAGGGTTTTAGTTGAAAATGCCTCAGGCTTACTAAAATATTTTCATCGCTCATAAAAGTTGTTCGCCAAGCATTTTTCTCGTGTGTATGATCCATATCCTTGTCATCATTTCATCGTAACATAATAGTCGAACGTCGTGAAGCGAGGCCTCCTCTACGACGCCGCGACCGCCGTGAATTGTCCTTACAAAGACACAAATACCTTAGTGTACACGCTAATCCTAGCTGTATAAGCCTTCCCAAGATAGATCCGATATCGATTTTCATTCATAAGTTGGGAGCTACCCAACAACATTTATCATTCATATCAATCTCATGGATAGGATACAATACACAAAACATAAATATTTTCGTGTAATCTTATAAACATTTAATCACAAATAAATATGCATCATAAATAAAGTTTGTTGAAATAAGTAGTCAAGCCACATTTTGTTTTAGAAATAAAGCCCACCGAAAACTATTGTTCGCCTTTAACGCCGCTTACTCGTCAACGCCCAAATTGTTATACCAACGCCCACACCTTTATATAAAAAGGATGTTTTAGTACGTCGTTTACGTATTTCGAGACTTACAAAGTCTATAATAAGCTTCGATATTTTATATCGATATAAATTGAATTCCTTAACGAATTCAATACGTTATTTCGCGATACTAAGTTTAACATTTCGCCTTCAATAGGGACGAGATATGTTTAAAATTACCATTTTACCCTCTCGTAAATGGTTCAACGCTTTCTCACGCTTTTCGATTTCACGACTTCAAATATGAAATCTTTTCATATCAACGTGATGTTATTAGCAACCGATGCGCCTTACGCCAGATTAGCGATTTATCGAACGATTTCGTCGCTGATTTCAAAAGTCAACAATTTTGACTTTTCTTAGTAATTTAATTACTAAGTCATACTTTAATATTAATTTTCACGAAAATCAATTTCCAATTGATTTCTTTTATAAACTTATTAATATGTTTAAAATAATTTTAAACATATAATTCATTATAAATAATGAATTTAAGGATTTAAAATCCTTATTCAAATTTAAAATAGCTCACGGCTATTTTAAATTTTATAACTTAAATATTTTCAAAATTTCTTATAATATCCAAATATGTCTAAAATAATATTTAGACATATAATTTATTATTAAACTTAATTAAAAAGGATTTAAAAATCCTTAAAAATTCTCGGTAATTATTAGAAATTACCAAATGGTGTCCAAAATTTTTCTAATTTTATATAGTGTATTATTATACACTATGATCATTAATATGCTATAATATCAACTTATCAACTTTCAAACATCACCTTATTTGATTTATAAGGTCACGACATTTTTGAAAAATGCCCAACAATTTCTCTAAAATTCTACTAAATTAATACAAGGTCCAAACATTAGTCCATGACATATTTATGTCATATAATCCATGATATACATTTCCATACCATAAAAATGGTAGCATAGCTCTCGGCTCTTTCATAATATTAATCAAACATTTTTTGTAAAATTTCCCAACAATAATAATATACTCATAAACTATATTGTAGTAACACTACCTCATAATAAACATCAAAACCAATTTATTCATCACCATAGTGAGCTTGGCTCTCGGTTTATTTGAATAAAATAGGTAGTTGATTTTCGAAAATTTTAACAACAACATAAGATGCATAAAACATATTCTAGGCCAATAATATAACATTGCATGTACTAAATAAAATCACACATCAACATATATATATATATAAGCCTCGGCATTCTTAAAAAAATAGATAAGATTTTCTTAAAATTCCAAATAATTCACAAGGATTTATATATCATCTTAGATCAATAATATATACTGCATGTTCTAAATAAAATCACACATCCACACATAAATATATATATGTCTCGGTCATTTTAAAAAAAATAGGTAGGATTTTTCCAAAATTTCCAATTAAATCATAGTGTATAAATCATACTCTAGAGTAATAAAACATCATTGCATGTTACAAATTAAATTCATATATCAATATATCTCAAGCATAGCTCTCGATCTTCTTCAAAGATCCCAGATAGAATTTTTCCAAAATTTCTAATTAAAACATATAGATTATAATTTACATCCTAGAACAATAATATGCTATCCTTAACATGTCATAAAATAAAATCATTCATTCATATAATTACATATATAGTCTCGGTCCATTTTGAAAAAATAGCATTGATCTTCTAAAATTTCCAACAAATTGTTATGTACTCTCGATTCATCATAAATCAATAATATCACATTGCATGTACAAAAATAAAATCATACACCCACTTATATAAGTATACATGCTTTGGTTCTAAGAAGAAAAATAGCATGGATTTTTCTAAAATTTTCAAATAAATACTATAGACACATCACTACTACAAAAATAGATAGACTACACGCTTTATGTGTGGTATGTGCATCTCGTAGTGTAGAGAAAAGTGGTGTAGAGAAAGTAGGCCAAGACACACACGCTTTTAAGCCGTAGTCTATACCCACCATAGACCACGCTCATCCGACATAGACCACGCCACGCCGTAGTCTATAATCACGCATCACGCAAAGCGCCGCACACACCACGCTTTTAAGCCGTAGTCTATACCCACCATAGACCACGCCGTAGTCTATACCCACCATAGACCACGCCGCACATAGACTACGCCACGCCGTAGTCTATACACACGCACTACACAACAGTTCGCCACACACTACGCTGCTTTACGCGTAGTCTATACCCACCATAGACTACGCCAAGCACACATGACTACGCTTTTCGCCGTAGTCTATACCCACGCACTCACAAAAAATTTCGCACATACACCACGCTTTTACGCGTAGTCTATATGTATTAACCACGGTTTTGAGTTTATTTACTACGGTTTTAATGCCAAATTTACTACGCTTTTTCTATTACAACCCGTAGTCAATTTAATAACAACTACGCTTTTTCAATTTCAACCGTAGTTAATTTCTTTATTTAAACCTCAGACAATTAATAAAGCACAAGCAAATGAGATTAAAATATACTTGCGACTACGCTCAAAATCACTATTCAAAAATATACAATATGTTTTCATTATAACTACAAAATCACTATACAAAATATACAATCTATTTTCATTACAAATACAAAATCACTATACAAAAATACTATGCACATCACATAACAAAACAATAAGACCAGATCCCCATATCACAAGACAAAATAATTCAAAATATCAATAACTTACAACTAAAACATCACAAGACTATATGTGAAGAAGCATGAAATTTGCCCGTTCAACGCGAACTTCATCAATGTCCTCGAGAGTAAGACCGATTTTGAAACTATTAACAATTCAAAATAGAATATTAGCACTCTTGTATGAAAAAATGATTATATTAAAGAATTGAAATGGAATTATCTTACATGTGAACGTAAAGAAACGGAACCGCCTTCATAACTTCTTCAATTATATCTTTCATGAAGCAGAGTACAAAGAACCCGCATTGCTTGAATCGGGTTGTCTTGACACTTTTAAAATATCAAATATTAGCAACATGTAGATGTATATGAAATCCAACATAAAACAAATGTGATTTGATAAATGAAAATACCTTTACAATTTCCCAACTTGGTTGCTTCTTCCTCTTTTCTCCAATTTTGCATTAAACATAAAAATCGCCCTTCAAGCAATTAATAGTAATTAGATACTACCACAAATACACACATTTCAAAGTACAATACATGATCGATGAATAAGCGATGATAAGCTTTATCGAACAATCACTACAACACTAGGTTAGAGAACAACTCGTGAGTAGACCGAGAGTAAGTTCAAACCATACGAGATTTTGTGAAAATAGTCCGCTTTTTATCGCAACTCGTGCTCGCTTGATAGAAGAATAAAAGTGATATTGCGTAGGTGGAAAGGTTTGGATGAAAATACTAAAGCATAGGAAGAGCTTATGGCCTCCGCTTAGCCCCCAAATCTCTAATGATTTAACAAATTGTTCTCGTGACGTGGACTAGATCAATGTAATGCGAAGCAACCAACCCCGTAACCTACAATGATCAAGCCTAGAAGATGTAATAATAGAGGAAGCCTTGACAACACGAATTCACCAATGCCTCCGAGACAGTGCGTAAAAACAAACGCAGTAACACATTCAAAAATACGATCGTTGACGAGTTCCCACTTTTCATCCCCAAAGGATTTAAGCTCCGCCCGCGACTTGTCCGGTGATCCGATGAAGGAACAAAGCGTAGAGAACCCAACAAGTGCGTTTCTTGCAAGTTCTACCGTAAAAGAATCACTAATCACTACATTATCTTTTATCTTATCCAATGAAGCATCGAATCGTTTGGTCCATCCATTAAAGTGTTGTTGCTATAGTTTATAACTATTTCAATGCATATATGATCATAGTCTCTAATAATTTGTGCAACATTTGTTGGGAAGCAAAACTTACATCTACCTCGATCGTAGCAAATATACCTAAATAAATGACTTTATTTCGACGCCTTGACACATAAATTCCATAGAAACATATGGAAAAATCAGATTTTAGTAAAGGGAAAAATCGCCACATAAACTAGAATTCCTCATATCGAGTTAGTATATGCTACTACCAATATAGAAATAACGAAAATAATTTTATCTCATATTTGACACGACGAACAACAAGGCATATCGAGTTAGTATATGCTACTACCAATATAGAAATAACGAAAATAATAAGAAATAAGATTCGCTCGATGCATGGTTGCGCCTAATGAGATGTCTAGACCGGAAACTAATGAACACTTGTTTCCACTAATGTAAAAGTGAATCACCACCGATACCCATCGACACAAAGAGAAAGTTGATGTTTTGTGGGACTACTTCTCCACAAATACATCTCATATTTCATCGATAATATTATGCCCAAAAGGTCCACCTACATGACTCAAATGCATTCACTTTAAGAGGAAAAGTAACCCCATCGCTTTTAATATATCTTTCCGTAATTAGACATACTCCTACATTTCTCTATCAAATTAAAATATAATGGTCACAAAAACAAGGATTTTCTTCCCGCACATTCTATTTTATGCTATGATTTGCAAAGATAAATTAACTAATGCCATGCTATATATGTGAATCTCCTTCGCATTTGTTGTTTCCCAACATCATCACCCTCAACCACTAATCAAGAACATCCAATAATGCATAAACAATGCTACATGTGCTACACCTAATAACAACTGCTTATTCTCTAATCTCGCTTTAATCACAAAAATTAATAAAATAACTAAGCTCTATCTATCATCAACAAGCCAATCTCAGTTTAGATGTACCATTCCAGTGACCAACCAAACTTGTATCCTGCAATTCAAGTTTAAAATCTAAGGAGTACGCACATGAGGGCAGATAATATCATATTGATGCTTCAAAGTGAAGAGACAATCAAAGTCTATAAAATATCCAGATACTAGGTTTTCGATTTGGGAGCCCCTAATCTAGCAAATAGTTATCCAAACCCAACAAATAATTTCCAATTCACTAAAAGAAAAGAAGGAATTAAAGGAGTCAATCTTACGTGTCGACAATATATTTCCGCTATCATCACGAATGCGATGACTAAGAGGATCAAGAAGATAAATCGCTTTCTCCATGAGGATCAACTCATCAGAAGAATCCAATGTTCCCTAATCAATAGAAAACATATAATATTAGACATATTGAGAAAAAGAAGATAATGGTGATGAACTAAGATTTAAGACTTACCCTACATTGCACGGTACTATCACTAATTGATTTTGAGATACACCCTCAAACCTATCACCCAAAGCACGTGTTCGTGCATCTTGATCGCCTTTGGGAACATATGATATCTCAAATGGATTCACAAACCGCAATGACCAAGTGTAGTTGTACTCTCCTCGAACTCTTGGAATAAGTGACTAACAAATAAATAAAATGTATTAAATAAACATATACTTAACATTGCAAAATAAATTTTGAAAGAGTAAATTTTACCACATATAAACCACAATGCAATTTCGAATTGGCTCTAAATCACAAACCGATGATGTCTTCAAGATGTACGAAAATCTCAAAGTGGCTTACCAAAGATTTCATCTTCAAATGGAATTAATATCCCTTTCCCATCCACAAAGTTTTTTTTCAACATGTAACTACAACACTTTCATGGATCTAATGCAAAGTGTCAAAACACTTCACATTTCTATCCTTAACAACTCTTTGTCAGTATTTTTGTTTTCTTCGAGAAAAGACACCCTAATTTGCATAAGCATAAATGTAAATAATAATAATAACAAATAATCATCATTGTCAATCAATACGCTCACACACGGTTCTAAGTCACCTATATATATCCGACTAGAAAAATAAATCACTATGACTAACGTGTTCATAATTTTAGTTTGTTAATCAATGTGCACCGTCCACGGTCACAAACATCTACATATATCAAACTAAGGTTGAAATGGAAGAAATAAATGTTGTGCTAGTTTACATCTAATTATCTCATGATATATTCAAGAACTTGCAAGTTTTAATCACGTAAGGTGTGTTTTGTATGGCCTAATTATGAAATGTGAAATGGTGTTGCTCAAGAACTCAGTATTGTGTAAAATGCAAAAAGGTAAGTTATTGATTCCAGAATGTTGCAAGAACAATGTCTAGGTGAATATCCTCTTTATGAAGTTATTGTGTAAGAACTTTCTAAAACAACTGTAGTCGTGGAAGATGCTATCGCTTATGTTGATTATGTTGCACTGGAAGATGCTACTCAGCAATCGAAAACAATGAATGGGAAATGGATTGGTGGTGCTCATATACGTGTGGATTATCTCGCATCACAATCTTCCAAAAGAGTAAGTTAATTTTGCCACGAGTTGTCTCCGTGATTGTCTATGAAGTCTTCATATTGCCCGTAAAAGTACTTCCTATTTTATATGTTTACCTCATCGGAAAGTGAATTATCTTTGACCGTTGATGTAATGATAATTCGCCTAATCTTACTCGTAGTCGCCCATGCTTAGGGATGGCTGTACTAGATCTTAGTTATGTATCATCTCCTTTATCGATCTATACTGGCTTCTCTTACAAATCTTTACGTGAGCTCGGTCCAGATGCAAAGGAAGGCCATTTTCCGGTAGGAATATGTGGATGGGACATGATCCTATGAGCAATTATTCGACCCTAGTCTTGGCGGGTCCAAAAGGAAAATGTGAGTGCTAACTTAGACAATTCTAGCAGTGGTATTAATGCTAGACATTGTTCTTGCAAAACTTTATGAAGACAATGAACACCAAATAATAATAACAAAGAAGCATAAGTTTATGAAGTAATAATAATAATAACAAATAATCATGTTAAACTAAAAATAATACCATAACGTATCAACTTTCTCAATCAAGATCACTTGGCAATCATCTTCCTTCTCATTCTCCTTCACTTTCTCCTCGAGGTCTTCATCCACCTCAAAATTCACTTGTTTGATCGAACAACTTCCCTTTTCTTCATAATCTTTCCGGTCTTTCAAATTTTGTAATTCTACTTCAAGTTTTTTCACTCTATCGTAGGTGACATATCATCATTTCTTGTTGTTCTCCCATTTTCTTATCTCCCCTTCAACTTACCTTGTCTATGCTCCTCGATTTTTCAAGAAAGTAGTAGGAGTAACATAAGTACCTACTCCCGCACATGCCTGTATGCTCGCGCTTTTGTAATGCACACGAAGCAAATCTTCTCCCAAAGTATTAGTCTTCAATTCACCTTCTTCCTTTAGCGTATGCAATCATCCTTTAGTATACAAATGAAGATTCGTAATGCTTAAGTTCAAGGCGCTTAGTATATGCATGTATTATAAAAATTTATGTTATAATAATAGCAAGATTATTACAAGATATCATCATCATAATAGCAAGAAAATTTTATAATGCATGTATTATAAAAAAGCATGGAACATCTTATAATCCTTTGCACGCTTTGCTTTAATTTATCATCTTCTATATCGCTTTTCTTTGAATTCGGCTTTCTTCCACATGACAGCCCTATCTACATCATCCTCCCACATAATTCATCCTTCTACAATAATAAAAAGTATGTACATAGGATATGAAGCATAAAGGAGAATGTATCAACTGGTGTTCGAAGAAAATAAATAAGAAATGAACAAAGTAAGGAAAACTACCATTGTTTCACCAAACCCGCATAGCCTCTTCGTGAAAGTCTATGTGGGTAAATGTTCTTCTTTACCCTTTCTGCTTGCTCTTCACCCATTTCTACAATATGAAGTGAATTCATCATTAAAATACCGTACTAGAAGATACTTTCTACATAAAGGCGCTTCATTGGTGCCATAAGGCACCGTAATAGTTAAGTAAAATAACAATGACTCCATCCCACTTGCTTCAAGAATCAAGATTAAAGAATGTGATAGTCCACCACATTTCTACTTGGAGCTTTATTCGTACAAGAGTGAAGAGCAACTTGAAATAAACTACAACTTGAAGCCATGCTTGCCGATCGAATAACAAGCTACACCGCCAAGCTAGGCAAAGGCATTAGCATGAAACCGTAATCCTAATACTACAATGCTGCAGTATGCACGCTCTATGTTCTCGTATTCATGTTTTTTCGTGCGATCATAGTCATTTGCTTACCTTAAACCTTCTCATTACTCTAGATAGCACAAATTCACCCAATCTTCACGAGAATACCACCGCATGGGGTGGATCATTCGGCCGAGGATTGTCTATGTTGGGAATAATGTATTTTTATATAATTTAGACTTCCACCGTCGCCACTTTGTGCCCTGAGATTCTTCACATCCCGCCTCCAAGTCTTTTGAACTACATATGCTACCTAATAAACCAAAAGAGAATTTGCTCAAGTTATTCCATAAAAATAGTGCAATATTAAATAATATGCATAAATATTAAGGCTACAATTATTCAATTTATATATGATCAGCAAGAATAATTTAAACAAGCATACTTACATTCACATGCTCCCAAATAATGTCTTTCACTTCTTTTCGCACCATTTTCCAAGTCTTATAACTTATCTTCACCTCTTGTCGAGCAAGAAGACCAATATAGCTTTGCATTTCACTGCAACTCGACCAATTGGTTGTCCTCGCACATTAAATTCAACAACTTCTTTTATCCCTTTCGCCCGCTTTGCAAGCTCACCAAACACACATTTCCTCTTGTTGATTGTGTTTCTTTGGAGTCCAATCCATCGTTATCGCATCACCGTAACCATAGTAACCACAAGACCTATTGAAAAAATATCAATACAAATAATTAGCTTACCATAAATAAAATAAGCAATGTACAATGCAAAACACACAAACATGGGATTGTACCAGCTTTAAGAGTTCAGATTGTTAACCCAAATTCCATCACAATCTCGACGAACACATGATGGTTCATTTTCATCACGGCCATCATTCAAATTCATTTGTGGAAGCTCATTATTGAAAGCTTGGTAACTAAGAGCAATATCTTCCAACTCGCACCACTAATCATTTCACGGTAATCTTTATTGGGACATGAGAGTACCACGCACCATATAGGATCTTGAGGGTCTTCAACGAGAACACTTGTTTAGCTTCGACATCCTAATATAAACGAATCCAGCTTGAACCCAATTCTTTTCAAGTTCACTAAGGTAAAACGAAGATCATCTACTCACGCCACCATTATTCTCAACCCAATCACACTTAAACACTACCATCCAAATGCTTGATAATCAAGCTCCCAAATTTCCGAATTACCCCATAGAACGTCATATCTCGCGACAATTGGGTTTTTATCCTCGCACTGAAACCCGCATTGTCTTTGCAACTAAGTCGACCTGCAATTTTGAACAACTCGTAGATTATCGCGTTTTTTGTATTGGGTAACACCATTAATCAAATAGCTTTGATATTTTAGAACACTTTGCTAGGTCCACGCGCCATCCACTTCTTCAACTTTGTTGAGATTCGACTAATGAACGTGCTTGATTCTAATGAATCGCTTGATTTGATGAATGTGCGATGTCACTCCAACCTTCGAAGAAACTAAAATTAATACAAAAGGATTTGTTGTTCTAATTGTTTAATATTTTTTAAACTATAACACTTACACGCTCACTAAACCAATCGATGAAAGTTTTGTTATGTTCAAATTTTGTTGCCAAGTTAAATTTTGGTAGGATATGTTTTCTTCACAAGTTCCGGATGTTCTCTGTCCATCGATACATCCATAAAAATTAGTGCATAATTATTTAAAATGAAGGCTATCATTAAGTCGGGCATATGTTGAGGACATACTCAATATATGGGTCGACCTCAATATCATTGTTTAATACATATCGATGTGCTCGCTTCCACCCTCAACACCGATTGTGTGGTGTTGAGCACTTGTTAAAGGCCTTGTTCGGATGGCTTGCAGAGTAATGTACGGATTCCAATCGTGTGACATTGGATAAGTAATCACAGAAAATTCCACCGCTTCTTCAAAGAATATAGCATTCAAGAATACAACCTTCAGCCGATTACGATTGCGCACATATCCTTTAAGGAATTTCATAAATCTTTCAAACGGATACATCCATCTATACCAAATCGCCCACATAATTCCACCTCTCGCACAAGACGGACCACTAAATGAATCATTATATCAAAGAATGACGGAGAAATTCCTTTTCAAGCAAGCACAAAGTCGTCACAATATCTCTTTGAATTTTCTCTAACTTTGACACATCAATAACTCTCTCACACAACACATTGAAGAAGTTAAACACAACCTAGTGATGGTATACCTCACATGTTTTGGTAAACACCACGGATGGCAACCGGAAACAATTGTTGCATTAAAGTATGGCAATCATGGGACTTGAGTCCAACTAGTTTCAAATCCTTCATGGACACCAAGTCGAAACATTAGATTTAATAGCCCATAGGCACCTTCATTCCATGCAAAGAACCGCATAATTTTCTTTTCTTCTTTACTTAATGTATGACAGTGTGAGGTAAAATGTTCTAGATCCAATCACTTGGTGCCAACTCAAGTCGGACACCCAACTCCATCAAATCTTGTCTCACCGCAATTCCATCCCTCGCCTTTCCCTAATGTTTAGTAATGTGCCAATCAAACTTTCACACACATTTTTCTCAATATGCATCACATCAAGAACATGTCGCACATGTAGATGTTCCCAATACGCAAGATCAAAGAATATCGACTTTTTTTTCCAACATGTTTTGTCTTTATCCATTTGTGGTGGTTCTTGTGTCTTTGGTTTTCTTTTTGCCTTTCTTTTTCTGCTTGACTGGCCATCATCATAATTTGACTTATTTACATCCTTTTTTCCCCAAGAACAAATGATGTTCTTAACTCTTTCAATTACCTCGTGGCCACTCAACGGATTAGGGGTAAAGTCAAACTCTTGTCGACCATCAAAAGCCTTCTTTGTCGCCGATTAGGATGATGTGCGGTAGGAATCTTCTATGCCCGTATATGACATTTTTCTAGAATGTTTCAACATCTTCGCATATGTTTCTTCTCCACATACCGGACATGCTTGATATCCTTTACGAGCACCCCGATAGGTTTCCATAGGCGTGAAAATCATTGATTGTCCACAATGTAACAGCTTTGAGCAAGAAACTTTCTTCTCGTATGCATCATATGCTTTGATACCCACATCCCATAACCCTTTAAGTCATCAATTAAAGGTGACAAATACACATCAATGTCGCTCCCGGTTGTTTTGGACCGATATTAATAACGCCAAGATCATGAATTTTCTTCATGCATAACCAAGGAGGTAGATTAGACGTGACAAGTAACACCGCCAACAACTATACGTAGAATTCATTAGTCATGTGGATCGACACCATCTCATGGATAGAGCTAACCTAAGATTCCGATTCTCCAAGCAAATTCGCCATTTTTCATCCACTAATCTCCGTGCTGGTGCATCGCCAGGATGTCGAGATACCGTCTCGAACATCTTTCATTAGCATGCCAGTTAAGTCTTTAGATGTTTCCTTATTTCAAACATTCTCAAAAATCTTGGTATTGGTGGAAACTACCACAATAGCTTTGCAGAACGCCAATATGTAAATTAGTTGTCTTCCCACTCTTCTTCCATCTTGACAATCCACATGTAGACACTCATCACGCTTCTTATATATCTTTCTATATAAGATGCAATCATTTGGGCAAGTATGGATTTTCTCATAACTCATGCCCAAGGTACTTAAGATTTTTTTGCATCAGATAGAGACGAAGGCATCTCATTGCAATTTGGAAGCATTTCCTTAATAAATCTAATACCATTTGAAGCCAGATCGCACCACCTATACTTTGCCTTCAAATTGTACAACTTCACAATTGTCGATAACTTTGAGAACTTTATACGACCGGATACAAAGGTTTTCTCGGATCCTCAAGTAACTTCCTAAATTCATTCGATTATTCTCGATAAGTCTCATACGCATCATGTATCATATCAATAGATCTTCATTCTTCCGATAGTGACCATCTTCCCATATTCTATCTTTTTCATTGTCTACGCTTGTGCATCGATTTTCCCCATGAATGTCCATTCTTGGTATGTTAGATCCATACCATGACAACACAAGTGCGCCCTTATTGTAGATACATTTTTCTTTTTAAATTACCACATTTTGCACAAGGACATGGTATTTGGTTAGAATCTCTCGCATTTTGCAATGCAAATTGTAAGAAAGATTCTACCCCATGCTCGATATTCACGTGATAATCTATTCATCGACATCCATGCTTTTTCATCTTAAACAATCAAAATTCACAACCTAATAGTACCAAAGAAACATAAATTTAGCAAATTCACTTCATTATCATCTCTTCTACCAACCAAAATTAAATTTTATATTCTAACACATAACTTGGTGAACTTATCACCCCAACCAAAGATATGAAGTTTTATTCAAGAAATCAATCACTATAGACATAATGGAAACTAGAAAGACAAATACTTATCGACCATCATAAGATTCTCGAAAATATCTTTACTAAAGAGGTAAACTTACTTATCGTGTACACTTGCGCCTTTAAGCCTCTGCGTGTAGATATACCGTCCAAGGAATACAATGTACTGCCTAGTGTTTGGTATGAATCTGTGCTGATTCTTGGTATTGTTTTGCATGTTGTCTTCATTAGTTTATCACATTTATGCCGTTAGTTCAATTATTATTTATCGTTTCGGACTTACTTGGTTCGTTTCAATGTTTTGCAGAAAATCGGCATTAAATAGGATGAAATCTATCTACCAAGGATCAGGTATAATGAAGAGCATCGCGATAGGAGTTCATAGGCGAAAGCGGATCCTATTTCGAGTTCGAGCGAAGGAGAACAAACGAATTGTTGAAGTCGCGACGCGACCGTCGCATGGCGAGCATCCGCGCAAGACGCACGCACGCACGACCGCCAGCGCAGACGCCCGCGCGCCGCCCGCCGCCCAGCGCCCTCGTCCGTGCGCGCACACTGAACGCCGGCTCACTCCGAGCGCGTTCCCAATTTCCCGCGCGCGGAGTGAACGCTGCTCGCCCGCGCACCTCCGCCGCCCGCCCGCCCGCCCGCCACCACCCGATCTGAATGCCGGCTCACCCGAGCGTGCGTTTCCAATTTTACCGCACGCTCGAGTGAGCGCCGCCGCCGCCGCCTCGCCAGCCCGCCTCGCCGCACCCCACGCGCACGCCTTGCCCTCTCGCGCGTTTTTTCCACCGGCCATCGCTTTCCTATATATAGCCTATTTTAGGAAAATGGCAGAAAATAGGATGAATTAGATCTGCCAAGGATCAGATATAATTGAAGATCCTTTCGATAGGAATTCATAGGCGCAAACGGATCGCAATTTTGAGTTCGGACGAGAGAGAACGGATCATTTCTTCAAAGTCGCCACGACGCACTCCACGCGCGCCGCTCGCGCGCCGGCGCTGAACACTTCCAATGATTCTCATGAATTTTGGAGAAGGAATCAAAGATTTTATCCTTCATAAGAAGTAAAGTAAGTTGTGATAGGAGTCCGTGGCGAAAACCGTGTGCAAATCGGAGTTCAAACGAAGAGTGCGGGCCAAAACAAAACACTGCGCAGCAGTGTCGCGCGCGCGCGCGCGCGTGCGCCGCGCTCGCTCGCGCAAATGCACGCCCAGCGAACGCCGGTTCATTGTGAACGCCGGTTCACCTGCTGCCAGCTTCCATTTGAGCGCCGGTTCATCAATTTTACTCGCCGGTTCACCTGCTTGCCTTCACACTTCAGCGCCATCTTCCAACAAGACGCTCAACTCACTCCAGCCACCGACGCTTCTCCATGCTGGAACCAGCGCCCGCCGCCAGCCTTCACCCGTCACGCACCATGCTCTCCTCGCATGCTCACAATGAGCCGCTCATTTGTGAGGCGAAACTTCTCCCACCAGCGCTCAACCCGAACCGGCGTTCATATTCAAGCGAGAATGTATTCGAGCGCATGCTCATTTCAACGCCGGCTCACCTTCATTTAATATATATATGCGCCTGCTTAGGTCAAAAAGGTTCCGTCTTCAGTTCTTATTTCTTAAGCGAGCGCGGTCTTCGCCCATTTTCTTCCGGATTTTCTTCAGCAACAACACGTATAAATCTTAGCTTTAATTCATGCTTTCTGCTTTCTTGATTATTACGTTTTGTTTACCGAATTCATATGTTGGATTTATCGATTATTGTTATTGATTTCCACCATCCGATTTATATTATTGTTTGGTGATTTCTTGCTTTATGATTGTTGTTGGATTCAATTCGATATATGATTTTATGCTTTCGATTACCTCTTGTTCTTGTTAGTTGATTGACGATCATGTTTCATTTACAAGTAAACTTAGATTAGGGCTCGACAAACCCTAAGAATAGGTTTGCTATTGCTTTATTTATCACTTTGATTTATCGCTTTCATAGTTCAACTAGGGATCGACAACCCCGGTTTAGATTTATCGCTTATTAGTTTTGCTCGGATTGACAACCCACGCCTTAGGATCGCTGCTTATTTCTCGTATATCTATTCTCGCATGCTCAACCCCGTTGTTATTAGAATGTTTAGATTTAATTGCTTTACGTGTGGGACACGAACAATCGCCTGCTAAGTTTTCCTTGAGAGACGACTGTTAACTTATCACACTACGATTACCTCGCATTTATTGCGGTGAATTTGAGTGTGTTTTAGCTCGATCACCTAGATCCAACCTAAGCAAGTAAAAGGCCAAAAGAACAAGTTCTAAGTCCAGGGAATACCTTATGCAGATTCAACCGAAGCAATTTTATGAGAAACAAGCAGGATACTTTACAAAGTTTATAAATCATAATTCACGACTTAAATTTAACATGCTGGTTACTTCAAAATATGTAATGCACCTCTTATCCTCCCAATCAGATCAAACTATCAATATGTCAATACCGCCAAATTCATAAGATAATTACATATTCAAAAATAAAGTTGCATCATTATTCCCTTTAGTCTCAAAGATGTTTAGTTGCATTTATTAAGGAAAGAGTCACAAATTATCGATGGTGGCGATGATCAAGAAAGCTAGTTACGTTGTTTTCATTGTTATTTTGTCCAAAAACATCAAACTTTAATATTTTTGTGCGAAAAAATAAAAATTTGCCGTCTTTTCGCATTTTAGTTAATTAGTTAACTAGAAATGGTCAAGAAATAGAGACTTTTGGCTTCCATAACCTCGAGGAGTGTTTATTACATGTTGACGACAAGAAGGGTGTGCAAGAATGATTGATAAGATAGTATCACATCTTGATTGTTTTTCTGCTTTTATGAATTTGTTTCAAATTATCTTTACGTATGGGATTCCTATCGTAAAGGCCACAGAGGTGAATCTATACCCTCTGTGCACTCTCTATTCCTAAACAAACTATCCTTCCAAACATAAACCATGATTTGTTGGTTAAAGACCTTATTTCTCCTCGAGAATGTAGTTCCATTTCGGTATTTACTATATGCTATGTGCTAACGTGTTTGAGAGTATTAGGTCCTCGCTATTTGCTTACATTGTCTTTCATATAATTATTTCTATTTCCGACATTGTCCACTTTACGGACATAGTATTTATCTTCTTGATTCTCTGTGGCGATTTTACTAGTTCCCAAGCATTTAGTGATTCTCATCATTTAGATATGACGGTGAAAAGACACTTTGCAAGTTGTGTATAAATTAACCACGTGCATTAGCTTCGTCTTTCTTGGATACAACTAGTATATATCTTTACGAATTTAGTTTTCATGTCATTCAAAACAAAACACAATATTTGTGGTTTCTCACATGTATCACACAATATAATTTGAAGTCTTGAATTCAGATTCAAGAAGGAGTAATTCTCTTTGACATCTTCCATTAGTTATCATCTTCAAGATTTAAGGCTAAAAATGGAAGCCTTGAACTCTTCCAAAATAGAGAGGATAAAAAATGGGGTCATTTCTAACTTGATAGGATATATGACTTTTTTGCTATCTTTCCAGCCTGAGAACACTAGTCACTAATACCACTACGGTTAGTCAGCCCCACACAAATGGACTTGTGTACTCGAAGCCTACTCCACTTTTGGAGTTTAAATTTCTGAGAGCTGCAACAGCTAAATTGCAATCTATGGGCCAGCTCATACAAATGAGTAAGCAGAAGAAAACAAGTAGGAAACTTTATCTCTACTTTCTGCAAATTTACAATGCAGCTACAAAGCAGGTGAAAACTTTCAAATTTATTTAGATCACTTGATTTAAAATTTATTAAGATGTAGCTACTGACAATATTCTTTGTTGTGAACCAAGATTCATACTTATTAACATTTGATATATTGCAACATGAATCTATAGTAATACATCCAAGACGTACTTTTCAACCTGGATTGAAATTTGACAATACTCTCTTGTGTTGCTCGCAATGCGAACACCAAATATATAAAATCCTAGCTTGTGATTGTCCCCAAACTAGACATATCAACCGACACAAGACTAATAGAACAAGACATAGCTAATTAGCAAGCAGTGGCAAAAACTACCATAAAAATAACCCAATATTGCATCTTCATGATCATCAACTATCTAGCATAATGTCGGGTACTAAACTCTATCAAATTTATCTAGTGAGAATATTGAAATAAAAACTCATGAAAGAAAAACGAATCAAGGCAAAGATTGGCACATCTAACTTTTTTCCAATAAAGTAGCTAAAGATCCCCAACCCGAGCATAGAGGATTGAAGAGCATGTACAAGTTGAAAATAAATCCCGCCAATCCTCATTATAGTGTGCTAGATCAAAATGAATTACCTTAGTAACGGAAGGCGGTAGTCACAGGCGTGAAAGCTACATCGCTTAATGGAGCGGCAAAGGATTTGATGCAACATCACCGCAAAAGTTCGCCTATGGACTTCTATATATATTGAGTTTGGGTGGCTCAAGCTTGCTAAATTATCTTACCGTTACGAATGATAGAATAAATCAAATCAAAATTAAACTTAAAAGCGATGAAACCCCGAATTGAATCCAAACTATTAATAAGAAACCAAACTAATCCCTAATCTGCAGAACAATCTCGGTCCACGGCATGTTGCAAGCGATGAAACCTCGAATTGCTCCCGGCAATGCACCTTGTGATTTCACTCACTTATAATAGCTTGCGACGACCAAATTTTCACCAATATCACACACAAAATTGCACCAAAAGCGGATTAGAAGCATGCTACGCATATTATAACCCAAAATTCAAAGAATCATTTACCTTAGAAAATCCCTGGCGAGAATCAAAATCGGCCACACCTTATCGAAATCCTGCAGCAAGTATATCAACACAATTATTCTACGGCTAAGCTAGCTTCACAAACGAAGAGTGCATCCTTTTTCAAGACTCTTAAAGAACAATATATTATCCACAAACAGTATCCATGAGAAATTATTCTAATTTAGTGAATCCAAAGCTTTCTCAAACCTCGAAATCTTTTAATTAAAAACCAAACTAACTTAATATATGCAAGAAATTGGCAGTCAATGAATGCCAGGGTTTTTCGCCATCATCTTTAACAGCATAGCCGAAGGATATCCATAAAATTCTAGTTCTACGCCCACACAGCATAAACGAATAAATAAGAGAACATACCGAGATATAGATAGAGGTTCAAACAAAATTCTAAGCCCACATGTGGACGCCACGGTAAAATTTAAAGTGCGGATGAGGAAGAAAGACAAGCCCCTCTGCTCTCATTCTCTGCTCTCTCTAAAAGATAAAATTGCGAGACGAGGAAGAAAGAGAACTCACCGAGCGGCGGCAATGGCGGCGGCGACGGCGAAGAGAATGTGGAGCCATGGGATGACGGCAAGGCGATGGAACAACGGTGAGCGCGCAAGGAGGTGAAGAGTGATGATCGTTGCGGCGGGAGTGAAGGGCGGGAGTGTTGGTTGTCCAAATAAATGAATTAAGTATTGTAAATTCGTGTTTTAGTTATAATATAAATATAAATAAAGTCCACATATGAGAGATGTTGAATTGTTGGTGGAATGGTTAAGTGTCATGTTAATAAACCACATTGTGATTTGAATCTCACGTTTGTGATTTTTTTTTTAATTTATGGCATAGACTACGCTTTTATATTAAAAACACGCATACACACTACGCTTTTTAAGCGTAGTCTATACCCACCATAGACTACGCATTTACACTACGCTTTGTTAGCGTAGTCTATACCCACTATAGACTATGCATTTACACCACGCTTTTGTTAGCGTAGTCTATACTCAAAAATTGCAATAGACCACGCTTTGATAAAAGCGTGGTCTATATATGACTACGCTTTTCACGAAAAAGCGTAGTCTATAAGGTGTAGAGAAAAGTGGTTTTTGTATTAGTGCATATTACATCATAGATCACAAATTCATGCTCAAATAATCTCTCAAAGCTCTCGGCCATTTCAAACATTTCTCATACATGTTCAATTAAATTTTTAAAATATGAACCAAGCTTTAAAATAGCATGCTATACATTCTTAGAACATAATATACTCATAGATTCAAAAGATTTTGAACTAAAATTTCACATGCAATACATTTTTAAGAACAAGAGTACACATCTACTTATTTTCTCATCATCAAAACACATGCAATAGCAAAGTATCACCAACAAGGATCATCTAATACACATGCAATGGGCTAAGCCATATTTCGAAATTTTCGAAAGCTTCAAGAACAAAACAAGCTCTTGTTCAACTCCTACCTTGTGATATGGATGGATGGAACAAAGTACAAGGTATTAAGGTGCTGTATGGAGGTGAGAAGAAGAAAATTACGACTTGGAGAGAGAGAAGCTCTCGACAATGGGGAGAGCTTGGGGAAGAAGAAAGAGTTTGAGAGAGAGTGTTCAAGTGTTGAGTGTGAAAATGAGTGAAATGAATAAAATCTGAACTCCTCCTCCCTTATTCCCCACGTCCCACCCTCTCTCTCTTACACAAGAGACTCTTCAATTATCTAATAATATTTTATGTTGCTAGTGGACACTAATCATGAGTGTCTTACATAAAATATACCTTGAAAATAGCTAATATATCCCACTAATGGCTGAGTTCATATATAAAATATATAACACATAAGAGATATATGAAAAGAAATTGGGAAGATAGAACACTTAAATTTTCGGTACCAACATATACAATTATATAGGGCTTTCGGCCTTGTACTAAAACATAGGTTAAAATTTTTATTTCACGACATTAATAGGTATATAGACCATGGTATGTGATTTAGATGATAATTAATATCATAGGATAATTAAAAGATGTTATTGCATAATGAAAACCCTAGTTTTAAAATCTAGGGTTTTCAAACCTAAGTTGTGATTTTTATAAATTCTAATGTTCAAGCATCATTTAAATGCTTAATAATACTGTAATATCATTTAATAATCATAGGAAATAAATTCCTATAATTTATAGATCGATAAAACCATCTTTCGTTTTATTTCAAAACGTTAACGTTTGAAAACGTCTCAAAACGTTACGTATCGACTCATCTTCGAAATGGTCGTAATAATTTCATAATCACTTTACTAATATAAATCATTAATAAAGGAATAAAATTCTAAGCTTAATTGCTTAGAAAATTTTATGAAATTTCGACTGTCGATTCGCAGCCGACATTAAAATATACTGCTGATAAACGTTATAGACTTCGATTCTTAATTTCACGATTTTCGGTGAATTTATAGCGAAATTCATTCTTTTGTAAGATAGATCAATTCATATTCGATCTCGGTGATTGATTTCACAATAAATTCTATTTTACGGGTTTTAAAAAACCGTGATTAGGCTTTTAAAATTACGGGTTATTACACTGTTAGCAATTGAATATTTGTGAATTACAGGACAATAAATTTAATTACGACCAACAGGTTCCCTTTTTTTTTAGAAGAAACCGACATATTCTTATAAGTTAAAATACTATGTGGACATCTAAACACAGTGAGTGTGAGTTTCTCTATTGATGCACGCCAATGTAACGAATCTGAGATTCTGAATTACCTAACTTTTAATGAAGAACGCATTAAAAAATAATTATTATTTTAAACATTGGCTATTTAATTATTTATTATATAACGTTTAGCCTTGAGTTTACTAACCTTTTGAGACCATGATAAAATTCCTGATCAAATGCCATCTTAAGAAACTAATCTCTCATTGATATTAATTAACTGAAATTTTTGTCATTCATCCAGTTTTCCTTTTTTTGAACAAAAGTAGGATATTTGATCTTCTAGTTCTCCAAACTAATATTATTATTCTTGTTGTAAATAGGTATAATATAGATATACCATATATAAGTGATGATCAAATCATAACCCTAGTTTTGTATCTCCCTATATATAAATAAATATATTTAGCCTCATAACAAATAGATGCTCATTTATCTATCTACATTATTATCTCTTCTTTTTATCTGTGCAATATATATATTTTTGTGATTGGTTCAATTGACTCGTGTCACGACCGGACTTTGCTAAGTATAAATAAGCGAAAAAAAGTGACTAGTGGGGGAGGTTAGAAGGGGGGATAGAAAGGGGTTACGTTGGTGTGATTGACTTGATAGAATTGGACCACTAAAACACATACGCATGAACCAAAAAACTCAACTAGCAGAAAGATCACTAAGAACTGAAATATGTACTTACAATAAGTTTGACTATTCAAATGGATCCAAGGAGTAGTTAAGCAGTACCATCCCACAAAAGATAATATTGTTTGGTAAATAGTACTTAACAAAGACTGAGTGTACGCAGTAGAAAAACATAAACGAGATACATGTTTGAAGAAGTGTATCTCCCCAAGAATTCTTCAACAAAACACGACAAAAGCTCTCCTCGGCCCTGCTTCATCACATATCACTGCTCAACATACACATTTAGAAATATATGCAGGACTGAGTACACAGGTACTCAGTGAACATATGCCAAGAAATATACATACATGTATAATGAAAGTTATGAATTGCCATGCCTTTGCAAAAGTAACGCAATGGAGTTTTTTTTATCTAGAAAGGCCCATGCGTACTAAGTTCTTTTGTGAAGCTAAAGTTCGTCCGAACAGACTAAGTTCTTTTACAATCTCCATATCTTAACTGTTTTTGTACCCGAAGGAGGCCTCCTTCCACAGTCGTTGGACCGGCTAACCCTCTAAGATGACACATAGCCGCCATGGACACTAATCATGTTTAGGGATTCCTAGTACAGGACTCGAATTCGACTATGAGATTTTGACATAGCCAAACACATATATGTATCATATACAAATCAAAACATTTATGGCAAGACAATATTTGAAATGATTTTCAGATCATGCTTGAAATAAATATTTAAATTGCTAGTTAAAACAATTTCTTGTATTTGAAATTTTACAAATATATAGGACAGTCCACATTATCTATGTCGGAGGCCCATATATATGTCTGAATACTGTTGGATTTATATACTGAAAGAAGAATGGTTGAGCTTGTATATAATGTTTCCTATTACAACTATTTGTTGGGTTTGTATACTGAAAGCATAATGGTTGAGCTTGTAAATAATGTTTCATGTTACAACTATTTGTTGGATTTGTATACTGAAAGCAGAATGGTTGAGCTTGTATACATTGTTTCCTATTACCACTATTACAGTCTCTTATCTGAATTGTTTAGTTGATTGCATATGTTTGTTCCATTATCTTATAAAAAAGTTAGATCATACAGTGTGTAGAAGATCACAGAAGTTTGTATGATTGGTTAAGCTTATTGAGATATAAAAGGATCACAGCTAAGAAAACTTGAGGACAAGTTATCGGTATAGGCTGTAGTATAGGTAAGAATGTTGGATTTATATACTGAAAGCGGAATGGTTGAGCTTGTATTCAATGTTTCCTATTACCACTATTACAATATCCTATCTCAGTTGTTTACTTGATTGCACATGTTTGTCCCATTATCTCATACAAAAGTTGGATCATACAGTGTGTAGAAGATCATATAAGTATGTATGATTGGTTAAGCTTATTGAGATATAAAAAGGATCACAGCTGAGACAACTTGAGGACGAGTTGTCGGTATAAGCTGCAGTATATATAAGAAGTAACTTGACTTGGTTGATTGTCTATGTTGGTATGTCTTGACGTATTGATGGATCACAATGAGATGAGTTCTTCTATTTGAAATTCGTGAATAACCTAGATCCCGATAACTTTACGTTGATCTAAACCTCGATAAGGTCTTAGGTGAGTATGAGTTATTGACCATCACTTGACTTGTTATGGGTTAGGGTTACATGAGATAACTCAAGATTCTCCGCATCTTGGGCGGTGGCGGTGCATGTATGTCATACTAGTTATCTATATCGAGTCACCGTATCCGTTTAGGATGATGACGTCCCCTTAAGGAGCTCAAAAGGTTTATTGTACTAAACCCTGCAGGTTGAGTTAATCCAAGTACAATAATAAGGTTGAGTAGTACTACTTAAAGAATTAAAGAGATTAATTATTTTAAGAAGTCAAAATGCTATAAATAATTAATGGACATGCGATATCTTAAATACGGGGATTCATGAGTTTAAGTGCAAGCCCGACTCAATTTCGATAATAAAGGGATCAGTCAACATTTATTCTCTAGTGGAATTAATAAATGTTCATGAATTAGTCTATGTTCTAGAATGCATAAGATAATTAATTCATTTTAGGCCCATCTTTATTTCTTGCATTTGATCATTGGGCTGGCCCATCAAGACTTGGAGATGCTGTGAATTTAGCCTACCTTTAGTAGAGTCCCACTGGAACTCTGTTCTGATTAATGTATTATTTTAATACATCTCTAGTAGTTAGATAGATATTATCTGATATTATTAGATATAAAGAGATATTATTTGATATCATTAGATATCAAGATATATTATCTGATATTATTAGATATTAAGAGATAATTATTCTAGATATAATTTATCTAAAAGATATGATTGTATTTATTAGATATGCAGCGATCCTATCTAAATAGGATTCTAAGAATGCATTATAAATACAACGTGAGAGAAAATCACAAGAATCATTATTCATTTCTTAAGATTTTCAAAAATCTCAAAGACTAAAGAAGGAGGCAAATTTTTGTAGTGTTCTCCATAGATTGCTCTCACTCAACATTGGAGAATAAGCATCCGGGATACAGTCCAGAGATCAAAACTGGAGTTTGCCATTGATCTTATATCCGAGAAATTCACAGATAAACACGAGTAAACATCTATGTGTTGCAATTAGTTATATAAATGCATGCTAGGTATATAATCAATGTATGGTGAATTAAACATCCAAGATAGATAATCAAGACGAGGGTAAAATCTAATTTCCCTACAATTGGTATCAGAGCATTGGATCTGTATTTTGGCTCTGTTTGATTAATTCATGTTTGATTATTACGTATCGTGGCTCGGTTGTTTGTTTTTCGTTGGAATCAATTTTCACCATGAGAAAATCCTTCGTTAGATTAGAATTTATTTTTTATAAACTAAATCTGTAAAAACGAGGAACGAAGATGAAGAACACGAAGAACGAGATGAGATGATGGAGTCTCATCATGCGGTGCGATGGGAGGTAGCGGCGCAACGTTCGACGGGACTGGCAATGCGCGCTAGGTACGCGACCTCATAATAGCCCGACGGTACAATGCCAAGGCGTGGAGACGCGCAAGGATGCATAGACATGCGGAGCAATCGGACGACAGCACGCTCAACATGATCGGTGCTTGTAGGACGCAACAACAAAGTTGTGACGAGGCGCTGTCTCTACGGGTGGGTGCCCGTCGCGTGAAGTGTGTTGGCAGACCCGACGTACGAGTCACGTATGTTACGACGTGAAGTGGCTCTCGGTAGCTCGACGGGAGACAGGGCGAAGACGATAGGCGAGACGTGTGACGTACGGTGACAACATGCGACGATATGTGATAGCACGCAGACCCATACGCACACCACCACACATGCACACACACACAACCTCGGTGGGACAGACACGGTGACAGATGGTTGGGCACGCGCGATGGGCTATTTCCCTAGCGCGCAGGCCCCTGGCATGGCCCAACCCACTTGGGGTCGACCCGACCCATTTCTGACACAGACCCATTCCTGACCCGATCAAGTTTTTCCGACACGACCCGACCCAAATCATAGTTCGGTCCACTTTTAATTTTTCGGCCTAAATCCCATTTTGACGTGTCCGATTATGCCCGTGCATGCGAGGCCCGTTTCAAGAAATTTTGAAGATCTGTACTTTGCAAATTTATGTAATAAATTAAGCTGGGAAGTACATGATCCACGAATGGGCCGCAATGAACGAATTTTATTTTATTTTTATCTTTCATAGCATGTCGTGGATGTTTAAATTATGTAGAAGCATGCAATGTATGTTCAATTATGTAGATAAACAAGGATATATATTTTTGTGATTGACTCGTTTAGCAAGCATGCTAGGTTTATCGTGTTTTGAAGCATGTTTTAGAATTATGCGAGCATGTTTTACATGTTGAGTTCTAGAGAAAGCATGTTAGAACTACGTGATCTGTATGGATAAACATTTTGAAACAAAAGACTAAGCAAGAAACCCAACGTATTAATTCTTAAATTAAAAACATCAAGACCTCCACATTTTGATCTCTAAACAAAGTGATACGCACTGTGATTAAATATCCACACACGTGGCTTGTTTGCACTATTTATCATAAGTTTGTTAGATGAGATTTCTAAATAAAATATTTAATCTATTGAGAAGTAGGAGTTTCACGTCTAAACATCCACACGTGTGGCTTGCATGTGCAATTTTCATAAGTTCTCTAGAGATAGATTTAAAATGACATGACAAATGAAATTGAATTGGAAGCGGCATGATTCGAGTGAGTATGCTAATTATAAGAATTTCATTTCTACTGTCAAAATTGTGGTCACTGCTTAGGCATCACATCAAGTACAACTTCACGTGAAGTCCCTTCTTGCGATAGTGATGTGGTCTAGTTAAGGTCCAATTATTAATTTCATTTGTCATATAGATAAGTTGATATGTATTTAAATTAAACGACAAAAAAGTTTATATTAGTCGGTCGAGGGGTTCATGTGTAAACCTCCATACACGTGGCTTACATGTGGGATATCTTGGGCGATTGGAGGTTTCAACCAATATTGTTTTATCAAAAGGTTACAATAATGTTGTTATGAATTATGTGTGATTGTATGCTTATGTGTTTACATTATATTTCAGATATGTCTCTTACTCCGATTATCAATATGCTTGCACAAAACCCCTTATCCGGTCCAAACTTTATCGAGTGGAAATAAAACATGGAGTATATTCTTATCGCTGAAGAAAACAAGTTTGTTCTCACTACTCCTAAGCCCGTGATCAGCTGTAACAACCCTCTAATCCTAAGGACGGATTAACGAGGACTAATACTTAGAACAGTAATCAAGGAACGTGAAAGAAAATTAATCATAGAATTGTGGGACTAAACTCAAGTAAACTAAGAAGCTATAACCATTATATACAAGACATACATAATTTACATATGAGGAGAGATCTACAGATCCTTAACACAAGAATTCAAATGATCTGAAGGTATTCAACTGTCAACATCAAAAGCTAACTTAGAGTTCTATTGCAGCGGAAAAGCATGTGAATACACATATGACGATGTGTAGTCAAGGTTTCTAACATATCATTATCAAAAGGGGTTCTGACTACTCAACACGCCTCCATCCATCATCTGCTCAACCTGCACATTTAAAAACAAACATGCAGGGCTGAGTACAAGAATGCACTCAGTGGACTCATACCAAAACATTTTATCAATTTAAATTACACCGCCCCATCATGGTAAGACACAAGGGTTTTATTTGAAAGGCCCTGTGCTTACTAAAACATTTCATCATTTTCATAAATCATCGTCTGCGCAGGCATTTTCCTTGTATGTATGATCCATATCCATTTCCTTTCATTTCTCATATCTCATCTCATAAATCATCTCATAAGTCATCGCATAAATCATCTCATATATCATCCCGCGCCGGAGAGGAGGCCTCCTCCCATGGACGTCGTGACCGGCCGAGCACCCTTTCAGCACACAGTCACAAAATAGTGCACAAAATCCTTTCCACTCTAGCACAGGATACGAATTCTCAATCATCCTTGCGGGTACTAACAAGGATACGAATTCAAACATTTCCTAAGTTGGGAGCTACCCAACAACATTCACAATTCGATCATGGATAGGATACATACATAAAACATAAACCTTTTGGGCAGGTAATTAAATAAATCATTTCATCATCATTTCTTGCGAATAAAGCATCGTAAATAAAACATTTGATAAGTAATTTATCTTTTTAGTATAATAAAGCCCACCTGATACATAAGCTTTCATAATTCGTTTTCTTTCTACGCCAACGATCACGTCCGCGTCCTACCTTTACGTAAGAAACTAATTCAGTACGTCGGTCACGTATTTCGAGATTTTTAAAGTTCAACAAACTTTGATAACTTTCTATAATAATACTTCGTACCCTTTAATTAAATTAGTACGTCTTTTCATCGCATATCTTAACTAATAACTTTTCGTACTTCGATAGAGACATAATATAATCTACGGTCTCATATTAACATTTAGGTTAAACGTTGAACTCATACCAACGTCTTTCGATAAAATGATTTCAATTATGAAATCTTTTCTCTCAAAAGAGATATTCTTATAAATTTAATACGTTTTACACGTATTAAAGTGTTTATTCAACGTATTTCTTACGTTTAGTCTTAAGTCAACGATTTTGACTTTTCTTAACATATTTTCCAAATTATTCACATATATGCTATCAAAATTTCATCTAAATTGAATTTCAATCGATTTCTTATCATATAATCATAAATCTCGATTTTCCACGTTAATCAATAAACATGATCAATACTTTACTCAAGTATGATCTAACTTGTACATTACATATTATTTTTCACATCTAACGTTATTTAACATAACGTTTAAATAAATAAACATAGTATACTATGTTTCTAAAATCCAATAAATTCTCAATATGTCTAAAATATATTCTAATCATATAATATATGATTTTTATTGGTAAGAAGAATTTAAAACTCTAAATTCCTCCACCATAGCTCTCGGCCTTCTGACATTAAAATCTCAAACTCCTTCCAAAAAAATTCTTCTAAATTCATATAATACACTATATTATCATAGGATCATTAATATGTAATAACATTAGCTATAGGAAAATTGGACATCACTTTCTTACTCTCTATAGCTTTCGAATTTTTTTCTCAAATATTCTCAAACAATTTTCTAAAATTCTAATAAATTCACATGGTATTAAATCAAGGCTCTAGATCAATAATATGCTATAATATCACTTAAACATAAATTGTACATCAACATATATTACCTTAACATTTTCGGTCAATATATATAATTACCATAGGATTTCCAAAAATTTCCAAATAATCACTATAAGCTTAACTATCATCATAGATCACTAATCCATCAACATATTGAACATTAATATTTTCGAGCATTACTATTAAATCATAGCATGCTTAAGCTTTTAATTAGAACAATACATATGCTTAATCTTAGCATAATAAACAATATTAACAAACAACAAAACATGCTAGCATTATTCCTCATATTTTTCATATTTCTATCATTTATTAACATAGCATGTATATAAAAATCTAACCGTTGGAAATCGGAAATCTTAACGTATAAATAAAGATCGTTCGATTCCTAACATTTTAACCGTTGTCGATTTTTAGTGTCAAGGATTTTTGTGTCAAGGTTTGGTGAAGTAAATTGAAGAACACTCTCATTCTTTACTCTCAATGCTCACGGTAGAAAAGGTTTGGAAAGAAAGAAGTGATATTTGGTTTGATGTACTTATCATTTACTAACTAAACTAAATGAATAAAATGATTTACACTTAATTCTTCTCGTACTCACGGCACACACCCATAGCAAATGCAAGACAAATTTTGGTGACTCATTCCACTTTATTACATCACTTATTCCTTAAGTAAATACACCTTGAACAAAACAAATAAAATCCTCTACTTTGATCACAACATAGACGTCGGTCATCTCTCATTGTACACAAGGATGAGCTTTTTATTTATTTGTCTTATACTACAATAATATCTACACAATAATTCATGCAAGACATCCCACATTTGATTGAAGAATAAAAATCCTCCAACTTTTTCTTTTCTTTGGTCAACAATGTCATGCTACACAATTAATTTATCATCATCACTAATTAAATGGAACAATTGTCTACACTTTCTTCTCAAAGCATGCGTCGGTCACCAAGCATAAGGGATGATCTTTTTATTTTGTCTCATACAAGATACATATATAAAGATCCTACACACTACCAAATGCAATCCATCACACAAGTTGTAATATTTCTTCCAACCTCAAAAGTCCACAATTCTCACGGCTATGACAAGCCAAATTACTCCCACTTTATCACTCTCATTAATTTACTTGGTTATTGTGCTAAATATATCATACTATTACATATACTATTACACATTGTCACGCAACATAGTAATTGATCAAAAGAATTTTCAATTCCTTCTATTAACACCAAAACACACGGCACTTTTAATGTATAAGTGCTAAACATTTTTATTTTATTGGATTTAATAGCTATATAACATAATATATGTTTTAGATGATAAATTAAATCATAGGTAAAATAATTAGAAAGATTCATGTTTCAAAACCCTAATTTTGAAATTTAGGGTTTTCGAAAATAACTATCTTTATTCAATATTCATTCCTTAATTCTCTAGCATTGTTTTAATGCTAATTAATACTCTAATTACATAAAATAATCATAGGAATTTAAATATTATAATTCCTTGATCATTAGACTTAATTTTTTAATCGTCTCTAAACGTTGACGTTTGAAACGTCTCAAAACGTTCATAATCGAACCACCTCAAAATGGTCATAATAAAGTCTTAATGACTTCATTAATTCATTTTGTTAATAATGAAATGTAATTCTAAGCTTCGTCACTTAGAAAAATTCACGTAATATTAACTTTCGATATTCAATCGATGTTAAAATATTACTGCCGAAAGAATTATATAAACTATATTCCTTGATTCACTAATCATTAGTGAATATGATATAAGAATTCATTATATCATAAATGATCGAAATCGATCTTCGATAAGTTAATATTTCAATTATCGAGTCGAAACTCTAATTTTCGATTTTTATTATCGAAATTAAGCTTTAAGAATTCGGGTATTACATCCACTTATTTTCAACCAAAATAAATGATAGTAAAAACCACAAGTATATATATCATATCCACCAGAACTGAAACTCGAAAACACAGCAAATAATTAACACGAATCTTGATTATTATTCAGACAACAAAATTAAGAATGATGATTATTTAACTAGACTCAAATAAAATAAGAATGCACTCAGATATGAAAGACTGGCCATAGGGATGTACTTAACCTAACCAGATTCACACAATTAACCTATTAATCTGTTTACCAATTTAATCCACATTCATATGAAGGATCACTAATGTAACTATAGTCTTCCGCCAGGACTGCCTATAGTAGTAGGTTAGCCTAAACTCTATCTTCGCCACGTCTCAAGAGAAGTAAGCTAATCACCAAAAGCACACAAATAATAACCTCCTACAGTTCACCTATCTCCTCCAGGTCTCAAGGTAAAATCTGTATTATGTATTCAAGATATCGACTATGCAATTAATTCCGCCAGGACATCAATCACATAACTAGCATGCATCAATATTGATAAGTTACCAACAAATGAGAATTAAAGCCAAGAATCATAAATCATGAATGAGACAGCAAAACAGTATCAACAGATAAGTCATACGAATCTAGTCAAACATACAAACCCTAGGATCAATATAGAATTTAGATACTCATAATTAAAATACTATAACAAGAATTAAATAAAGATAACATGAATTGAATTGAAAAGATAAAACCGTAAGAATCCACGATAAATATTTGTAACAACTCGAATCCGTAAATATATCTGAACTCTGAACGAAATCTAAAAACGAAAACTGAATGAAAAATAATCTAAAGCTCAAAGCTAAAATTGTGTTCTGTAAAATAAAATGTGCGAAAGGTTCTCTGTAAAGGTATGTCATACCTCTATCAAAGTCTCTCCTCAGATATGTTACATTGCGGCTATATGGAACCCTAGCCCGCATCGATTCGCGAGATTAAATCGAGAGACAAAGTCGCTAGCGATTGTCACGAGCCAAGCACCGTCATTCCTCGTGAGTTTAGCTCGTGACCCTTGGTCACGAATGAAAGTCGCGAAGCAGCCTTTTTGTAACAGCCCTCTAATCCTAACAACGGATTATCAAGGACTATTACTTGGAACAGTAATTAAGAGACATAATAGACCAATGATCATAGACTTGTGAGACATAATTCAAACAAACTTTAGAACTTCAAACCATTTGAGATAAGCACACATAATTTACAAGTGAAACTAGACCAACAGATCTTTAACAAAAGAGGTTCAACTGATCTGAAGGTATTCAACAAACGACTTCAAAACATAACATAGTGTTCTTTTGCAGCGGAAAACATGTGAATACACATATGACGATGTGTAGACAAGGTTCAAACGTAATAGCAACAAAAGGTTCCGACTGCTCAACACATCTCCATCGCATCTTCAGCTCAACCTGCACATTTAAAAACAAACATGCAGGGCTGAGTACAAGAATGCACTCAGTGGACTCATGGAAAAACATTTCATTAACTTTAAATTACACTTCCCATCAAGTAAGACACAGGGTTTTATTTGAAGGCGCATGCTTACTAAATCATTCATCATTTCATAAATATTTGTCTGGCCAGACATATTTCCTTTGTATGTATGATCCATATCCCTTACTTTCATCGTAACATTATTAATACCGTCGTAGAAGTAGGCCTCCTTCTACGCCGTTGTGACCGGCCGAGAATTTTCCTTTCAGCACACAGTCACCCTTAAGTGTACACGTTAACCCTAGCCAGGTATAATCCTTCCGGCATAGGATCCGATATCGATTTCATTCATAAGTTGGTAGCGAACCAACACAATCATCAACATTCATGGATATGATACATACATAAAAACATAAACATTTGGGCAGGTAATTAAATAAAACATTTCATAATCATTTCTTGAAATAAAACATCGTAAATAAATCATTTGATAAGCATTTTATCTTTAGTGAGTAAAGTAAAGCCCACCTGGTATGTATGCTTTCTAAACAGTCTTTCCTTAGCATCAGCAATCGAAACACGTCCCACCTTTACGTAAGAAACTAATTTAGTTCGTCGGTCACGTTCTTCGAGAACATCAAAGTTCAATAAACTTTGATAACTTTCTAAAATAATACTTTACCCCTTTCTAACCAACTTAGTACGTCTTTTCATCGAACATCATAACTTACAATATTTCGTACTTCGATAGAGACGGAATATGACTTATGACCTTATATTGAACATTTAGATCAAACGTCAAACTTATACTTAACGTCTTTTGATAAAATGATTTCAATTATGAAATCGTTCCTGATAAAAGAGATATTCTTATATTTCTAATACGTTTTACACGTATTAATGTATCTATTCAACATATACCATATTTGTAATATCCCGAAGATTTAAAGCTAATTCGTTATTTAAATTTAGTAAATTAGGGTTTCACGAAATAATTGAATTAGTAAATTATCGAATAATGATTTCGATTAATTATGAAGTAATGAATTCTATTTTATATTCACTAAGGATTGTGAATTAAGGAATATAAATATATAAAGTGTTTCGGCAGTAGTATTTTAACGTCGATTGAATATCGATAGTTAAAATTTCGTAAAATTTCTAAGCAACGAAGCTTAGAATTAAATTCCATTATTAATGGAATAATTTAATAAAGTGATTACGACTTTATTACGACCATTTTGAGATGAGTCGATAATTAACGTTTGAGGCGTTTGAAACGTTAACGTTTAGAGATGAATAGAAAAATGAGTTTAATGATCAAGGAATTATAATATTTAAATTCCTATGATTATTATATGTAATTAGAGTATTATTTAGCATTAAGATAATGCTAGAACATTAAGGATTAGTTATTGAACAAATTTGGAATTTTCGAAAACCCTAATTCGAAAATTAGGGTTTTCTCACATGAAAGGATACCAATAATTTTTCCTATGATATAATTTATCATCTAAAACATATATTATGATATATATCTATAATTAGCATGAAAAATCAAATTTTAGCACTTAAGAATTTGAAATAGCCGTGAGCTATTTGTGAAGCATCAAGTTCACGTCAAACTTGGTGCTTGCATTTGCTATGTTGTGATTAAATCATGCAAGTGATATATAGTGTATACATTAACCAAGTTGAATCAAGTGGATACATGGGTTGGTTACAACCGTGTATTTTGGCTCCCCATTTGAAGAAAGAAGCTTTGTCACTCCTCTTAATTCATGATGTATTCTTACATTTGGGATAGAGTGTAGGATATTTATATACATGCATGAATCAAGACAAAACAATTAGATTACTCCTCTTGAAACACAAGAGTGCCGATGGCACTTGTTCAACAAAGAGGATTCAAATTGAATTGTTCAAGAATTTGTGTAAGACATACTTACTCCCATGACATAATACATAGTGAGTCATCACCAAGATTTTTGTGTGTGTGATGAGAGCCGACGGCTCTTGGGTCCAAAGACAAAGGGATAAATTGTTTGGTTCAAAAAACTTTTAGCATGCATTAACTATTGTGATGTATACATGGTGAGACATAAAGTATAATTGAAAAGGCTTCCAACTTGTGAGAGGGTGAGAGTGACCGAGAGTGAGAGAGAGATGTAAGAATGTGTAGGAAATTGTTATGCTTTAATTCAATTGTGCTTAAGTAGAGTATTTACTTTAGAACACTCATTTCCTCTCTCGAAACAAAATAGAACCGAGCAAAAGTGAGAAGAAAACCTTGAGAGTTCATCTTATTCCTTAGCAAAAGCTTGATCTAAAATCTTTGCACACTAAATCGATCACCGTTAAAAGGTTAGAAATCGAGCGACCTTCGATTATACATTAAGATTTTAAATTTTCAATGGTTCGATCTTATGTATAAGTATGTGTTCTTATGAAAATAATTATGCTAGCATGAGATGTTGTGTATTAATAATGTGTAGCATGATGGAATATAAGCATATATCATATTTTTAAATTGAGGTTAAGCATGTTAAAATTTGGTACATGATTACCGAAAATTTCTTGAACAATATAATATTGGTATTATGTTATATATTAGCTAAGGAGTTCATAGTGATTTATTGAGTTAAAAAAAATCCTATGCTAAAGTTTGGGATTACGAAAATGGCCCAAAAATATTAAGTTGATGTACAAATTTTATTTAAGTAATGTTATAGCATAATGTTGATCTAGGACCCTAATTATGGACTATGTGATTTTATTAGAAATTTTGGAATTAATTGCTCCAAATTTCTCAATATAACCGTGAGTTTCAAAGTTTGATACATGAATGACTAAGATGATTTTGGTGAATATTATGATGAAATGTTGTTATACTATAGTGTATTAGCATTGTGTAATTTCGTTAGACTTTTATAAAAATGTTTAGTATTTATTGAGGTAGAAACCGAGACTTGAACAATGAATCATTGATGTAGAAATTGAAAATATTGGACTATATGTTATAATCATGTTATAGATTAATGTTGGGGCCTTGTATAGTTTAATTAGAAATTTAGGAAATTATTTGGACAATTTTTGAGAAAATTTCGAGACCTATAGGAATAATATAGGTGATGTCCAATTTTCCTATAGCCAACGTTAATACATATTAGTGATACTATGATAAAATAGTACACTATATTAATTTAGAAGAATTTTTGGAAGAAGATTGGAATTTATAAGCTCAAGATGCCGTGAGCTTCTTTAAATAAATTAAGGATTTTAAATCCTTAATATCGAGAAAATAATACATTATATGCCTAGAAATTATTTTAGACATATTAAGAATTTATGGAAATTTATAATCATAGTATACTATGTTTATGGAGAAACGTTATATTAAATAACGTTAGAAATGAAAAATAATGTTTAATGAATAAGTTAATTAATATTTAAGAAAAATATTAATAAAGTTTATCGAATTGCGTGAAAATCGAAAATTAGGGCCTTATGAAAAGAAATCGATTGAAAATCGATTTATATGGAAATTAGATTTTAAATATATAAGTTATTAAAGAAATTAATTAAGAAAAGTCAAAATGTTGACTTTTGAAATCAACGTGTGAAATCGTTCGATAAATACGCTAATACGTGTAAACCGTATTAAGTTTATAAGAAAATCTCATTGGTGAGAAAAGATTTCATAATTGAAATCTTTATATCGAAAAAACGTTAGAATACGTTGAACGTTTAACCTAAAGGGTTAAAATGAAATAATTGAACATATCTCGTTTCTATCAAAGTACGAGAAATGCTTAGTTTAAGATCTGCTGATTGAGCAGTATTGAATTAGATTAAAATTCAAATTATATTAGTATAAGTTATCAAAGTTTATTTTAAACTTTGAAAATCTCAAAAACGTGACGAGCGTCTTGAAATCATTTTTACGTAAAGGTGAGGCGGAGGCGATCGTTGGCGTAAAGAAAAGCAATTAAGAAAGCTTACGTGCCGGTGGGCTTTTCTTATCCTCAAGGATAAAATGCTCTATTTATGATGCTTTCTTGAAAAGAAAAGTAATTATTTATGATGCTCTCTTTTGAGAAATGATTATGAAATGTTTGTAAATTACACGCCCAAAATGTTTATGTTTTATGTATGTATCCTATCCATGAATGAATGAATGATGAATGTTGTTGGGTCGCTCCCAACTTATGAATGAAATCGATATCGGATCCTATGCCGGAAGGCTTATACAGCTAGGATTAACGTGTACACCCAATGGTGATTGTGTCTTTGTAAGGACAATTCACGGCGATCACAAATGACATAGAGGAGGTCTCCTTCTCACGGCGTAAATGTTAATGTTATGATGAAATGAAGGATATGGATCATACATACAAGGAAAATGTCTCTTGTGATTTAATGTTTATGAAAATGGTGAAAAAGTTTAGTAAGCTCAGGCCTTTTTAATCAAAACCTTGTGTAACTTACCATGATGGGCGAGTAATTAAAAGATGATAAAATGTTTTGGCATAAGTCCACCGAGTGCATTATTTGTACTCGACCGCATATTGTTTTAAATGTGCGATTGGTGAGTGATGAGATGGGCGGTGTTGAGCAATAAGAAGGTTGTCGTTGAAAGTTATACCTTGATAGTACATCGTCATATGTACATATCACATGTTTTCATTGCAAAGAACATAAGTTATGTAGTAAAGTCGAAAAAACATACTTGATTATGTATTACAGTTTAATGTTAAATGGTCTCATTGTTTATTCATCCATGTTTAGAGTAATAATCCTCGCTAAATCGTACTTAGGATTTAGGGAACATTCTGATGGTATCGAGCGGTTAAGCTCTTTGAACCCAAAATCTCCTTTAAGGTTAAGTCTAGATTGAGTCTCAGACTTCTAAAGGTCGGTGACAATGCTCGACACTCCATCACATCAAGCTCAACTGGAATGAGGTAAATGATTCCTCCTCAAAAGTTTTGAAGTGAAAAGTTTAATGATGAAAAAGATTGAAATCATATTTTGAAAGAAAAAGGAAAGAAATGTTGTGAAGTTCGATTGAAATAGAAGTTACGAGAAAGGAAATTTCAAAACTTTGTTTTTGAAATCAATGAAAGATGAAAGATATAAAATGGAAGTTATGCAAAGTGATCAAGTTAGAAATGAATGCTTATGATTGATAAAGGGCAAAATGTGCCAAGAATGAAATGTTGAATTTGCAAAATTCAAGTAATACATGCATTCAATAAGTATGTTATGAAATTGAACGAAATTTTCAAGTTTTCATAACCAAATTCGTTCAAATTTCAAGATTATGTATAATGAATGAATATGCTTGAAATGAGCGTGAATGGCGAAAGTTGGAATGATGAATTCTTGAAATTCAAAGAAATATGCATGTATGAATGAACTATGTTTTCATTCTTTGAAACTTTAGTTTCAAATCTCAAGATCAATTATGACAAATGACATGTCATCTCAAGAAGAACATAGACGATATAAGAAGCATGATCACGTATTGCAAAGCAACATAGAAGTACGAACTTCATTCTCTTACAAGAACAAAAGAACGACATGAAGAACGAAAGTAAAGTTAGACTCGAGCTTGGAAGGCAAAAGATGAATGTGAAAATGATCGACTTCGACTTCGGCATGTGCAACTCGATTACGACTTCGGCATGTGCGACTCGACTTCGATCTCGGCATGTGCAACTCGATTACGACTTCGGCATGTGCGACTCGACTTCGACCTCGGCATGTGCGACCTTGACTTCTACTTCGGCATGTGCGACCGTCGACTTTGACTTCGGTAATTTTATAACATCAACTTTGACATGTCGACCTTGGTAGTTTATACTACATCGGCATCGGCATCGGCAACAGCACCAAGTACTTCTTGACGCGCTCTAATATGATCAGATTTATAAGTAAGCATCTCTTGTAAAATATGAGCAACACCAAATCCTTCTAGAGCCCAAACCTCCATTTCTCCTACCCGTTGTCCCCCTTGTTTTGCCCTTCCCCTAAGGGGTTGTTGTGTAACAAGCGCATAATGTCCACTGGAACGTCCATGGATTTTATCATCAACTTGATGAATTAATTCCGACCTCGGTGTCGGCATCGCCTACGATCTCGGCGCGAGCGCGTGAATTTTTCCTGCACTGTGCAGTGATTTCGTCTTGACCCGTTCTCCTTCGTGTGAACTCCGATTTACGCACGGTTTTCGCCTGCGTACTCCTAACACACTGAAATTCATTTGTTAAGAAGGACTGAGCCCCTGTTTCCTACTCCAGAATTTACGAGGATCAGTTGAAGTTATTTCTATGATTTGTATAGGTAAAACGATATAGTATGATAAGAATTTTAGAATGTTACTAAGAAAGTAAGATTTCGATGTCTAGTAGAGCCATGACGTACATGAAAACCTTTGTTGATGACCTATTTCGAGTATCAAGGTTTCAAATTATATTCATTATCAATTTACGTCATTGAGTTTAACTACATGACTAGTCCCAATTGAAAATCATTTTAGTTTCTCATTTTTGAAGAAAATTTCCAACACGAAACCTTATAAAGTGTACTTTGAAACCAAGTCTTGTGTGTTGAGAAAATAATTGTGATGGGTCCGCCAGCCCATATGACCAAAGAAATCTCGATGAGTCGTCATTACGGTCTTGGACCTAGATCCCAATTATTCGATCGAAGAGCATATCGATTCAATCATTAAAAAGATGTTATTTTGATTTGTGAGACAGTACCTCTTGTAAGTAGTCGTGATAAATTCTCCTCGATTCTTGAAACCATCAAATATGATGAATGTTGACTTACCTTGTCACCTAAGTACGAATTAGTAAAGCGATAAACATCAGGCATGATATAGGTTGACATATTTCCGTCACCTAAAAGTTTCAGATCAGTAAAGTGATAGACATCAAGAAATTGTGATGTAAAGAAAATCTCGATGAGACGAGATATTTTCTCTATGATACACATGGATGTGATGACCCTAGATGGGCTTTTCAAAGATTGATAACAGTGAAATTATACCTTCATATGACTGTTATGATAATAAAGTGATGAACAAGATACTCTTTAGCATTGAATGCAAGAGTAAAAGTAAAGAAAAGTATATGATATCCGTGGGATATAATTATCTCTCACCATGTCATAACGAGAGAGAGATTACAACTTATCTTTAAGATAGTTGTTTGTCCCTAAACCTCGTTAGTAGGTTGGACATGTTTAAAAGAATGAAGATGCGTGTAAGATATTCTTTTCAAAGAATATATATATTTAAGGAAACTATAGCATCTCGGAAAATAGATCTCTCGTTTTATACCTCAATCAATGAGATTATGCTTGAGCATAATCTATTCCAATAATTGAAACTTGGTTAAACAAGCGATATTGAGATTGAGGAATCATAATCCTTGAGATTATGTGAGCGACTAGGATAGCCCTAGTATGTAAATCAGTATGGAGAAAATATCTCGAAGCGAGACATGGTAATAAGATGCTTGGAATTTAAGTCATGGTGTCGAATGTACTACCTTACCAAACCATCGACAATAATGACGGTTCTAACCACGATGTGAGAACAAAGTATAACGAAAGTAATATTACTTTCGGATACCATGTTCGAGAAAATAGGTAAAGTATAATCGTCCTAGTGGATAAAATATTTTATCCTATGCGAAATTTCATGATGGATCGATAAATAATGTTAAGAAATGACGTATATCCTAAAGGATATTACAAATGATGACGCTAAATGCGGTATAAGGATTTCTCTTGAAAAGAGTTTAAATTAAGGATATATGAGAAATATATTCTAAGATCGATAAAGTGAAAAAAGGAATTGAATCATTCATCTTGGATTAGGAATGAATGATAATGATAGAGACATGGCGATCTCTACAATAAGATTTAATTAACCTATCTTTTGATATTGATGTAGACCTAACCACGAGATCTATTGGTAAAAGCATAACGGATGCGATACCGAAAAGGATACGAAACGGGTGATAGAAGACTATAGAAGGAACATAATGTCCCAATGGAAAGGACAATGACATACGAAATAAATGTGTACTTGAATAAGCGGAACACCGTTGACCAAAGCCTATACTTCACACAGGCGAGCTAACAAAAACCAATGAGGCCTGATAGGTATGAGGAAGATTTCTCAGAATACCTATAACATTTTCTTATTCCATAATATTTTGTTCGGTATAGGTGCTTCATGTTCTAACATCGCACAAGTATGTGCAGAAACAATAGAACCTAATTCGGGATAAACGAATCAAGAAATGAACATTTCTTCACCTATATGAGAATCATGGCCTTTGCAGGTGTTGTAAAGACTTAGAATTGAACCTAGGATCGCTTAAGGTTCTATCCAATGATTTGGATCAGTATACCTGTGTGGAACGTAGATATAATTCGAGAAACAAGAAGTTTCGAAGATGGCTGTCATTCACGTGATTAGTGACACGGGCTAGTCTCTTGATAGAAATTTTACGCAACAGAAATTAGTACCCACTATTTGCTTATGCGAATAAATTTTATAGCGATATCTGATGAAGGTGTAAAGCGTAAAATGAGTGAAGATAACCACAAGGCCTACAAGCTTAGAACTCACACGCGTATCGGCTCTTTTACTATAATCGGGCATGAATTTAGGACAATTTTGGAGGAATTTACGCACCGTTGGAAGGATGCTCGTAACTATGGAGTTACGGATGAGGATGGTATCCGAGGCTTATTAGTCGTTTGCCAGCGGAATGGTAGAAGTTTGCAAAAGAAGTATCAAGAGAATATCTTACGCATGCGAGAAAACTCCAAGACTTGGCGCGACCTACCGAGATTTGTCGACCGACTTAAGCATACATATTATGCGTATGGAACGCACCTACTAGCACTTGTCCCGGTCCTCGGCAAGTCACCCAAGATGGTACAAAGGAGTGGTTGTACCACGATGTCCCAAACGCCGCCCACGCCCCGTGCATGCATTATACGAAAGGGATGAGAATGGCGAGAGGGCGAGATCATACCGCCCTCGTGGACTGGGGTTACCTCTGCCAACCCAACCATACTTTTCGATAAAAGCAACACGAGTGCGGTCTTTGAAGAAGAAGCGGGGCGACTTGACCCCGGCTCTCTAAAGGGAATAGATCATCGGGGGTATGAGGCAGGAACGTACCAGGAGAAAGGCAAGTTTCCAAGTGAGGAGTACGATTCCGATGAAGGCCACTCAGAGACATAGAATCTCATGATGATATGAGACTTATAAGTAAATAATGGTTTATGTTGAAATGGGTGTGGTTAGAATATGTAAAATAAACGTAGTTTGGAGTATTTTGTGAATATGTTAAAATGGTGTCAAAATTTGGAATGTAAAAGAACTAGATGCCATGTAATCGATCGACGATAGACCGACCTTGTAATTAATGTATGAAAAGTCCTCATTGAGGCATTTTGATGTAATATATTATATGGTCTTTGTAGAATGGTATCCGAAATACTGCGAATTGTTCGAATAAGATATGGTTACTATGAGATAATAGTTAAGCCATTCGGACTAACAAATGCACCAGCCGATCATGAACCTCAAAAAAATCGAGTGTTCCACGTATACTTAGAAAATTTTGTCTAAATCCTTTATGAATAACGTTCCTATCCATACGAAGAATGAGAAAGAACGTAAAGAACGTCGAAGGACTGTCTTACGAATTTTAAGAGCCGGGTAAATTTTGCCAAGTACGGTATTGTGAATTTCGACGAAGAGAATTATTCCTCAGGCACATAGTGTCTTTTGAAAGGATCAAAGTAGATCGGGCTAAGGATAAAGAAATGAAGAATGAAAGTCGTCGATGACCTAAATGAGATCGAAATCTCATAGATTAATTGAGTACTAGCGAGATCCATTGAGAACTCTCTAAAAGTAGCAGGCCAATAACATAGCTACCCCAAAAGGAATCAAATTTACATGGATTAATAAAGAAAAGCTATGTATTAATATGAGAAAGATAATAGCTTACGCATCACAATGACTTAAGCCACACGAATAGAAATTCCCAACTCACGACTTGATATAGTAACAAGGGTATAAGTATTAAAGTCTTGGAGACATCACTCCTATGACGATAAATTAAAATTCTTCACAAATTACGTAGTGCAGAATTAATTCTTCAAGCAAGGAGACTTGAATACGTGGATAGAAAAGATGGCTCAAATCGGTAAGAGATTACAATTGTGATATAAATATCACCTACGGAGGGTTAATGTAATTTCTAATGCCCTAAGTTATAAAATTCAGTCTAAATTATGATATGTCCCTATAGAAAGAAAAACTCATTGGAGAGTTTAAGAAAATGAGAACAGAAATAGTTGGGAAATCAGGAACGAGCGTAAGTTGTTTTCTCACACTCAAAGTGACATATGACTAAAGAAAAAGGATGATAAACGATAAGAAAAAGGATGAAAATGGGAATAGAATACAAATTAAGATAAGGAAAGAAGAGCTGAAGAATTTTTAAGAAGCACGGGACAATGTCATATTGTCTGAGAAAGGGTTATATGTATATAATTTTCAAGCAATAATAAGCTTAGAAATGAAATCATAAATGAAATTCATGACCCTTCTCATGCCGCCCAACCAGGCAACAATAAGAGATATTATGATTTACGAGAAAAGTTAGATAGTAAGGAATAAAATGAGATATAACCATATTGTCGAGCAGTGTCTCGGTTACCAACAAGTGAAGGCATTGTATCAATGACCTTATAAGAGGTTATAATCTCTAAAGATACACGAATGAAAATGGAATGACATAGAAATGGATTTTATGACGGGTTTTGCCAAAGTCATAAAGAAGTCGCACTACTATATGGGTAGTAGTGGAGCGACTCACCAAATATGTTCATCTCTATCTATTCGGATGACTCATAGATCCGATAAGTTAGCTCGATCGTACATAAAGAAAAATAGTATGTTTACTGAGGGTGCAAAACCTATCACTTCAGATAGAGACTCTAAGTTTACCCCTAGATTTTGAACTAACTCACAAAAAGGAGTTAGACACGAGATTGAACCTTAACATAGATGTCCATTCATAGATAAATGGACGGTCGAGAAAGAAGGCAACCCAAACGATTAAGCATACGATAGAACATTAATGTTAAATCAAGTACAGTGGGAGCGTGTTGTACCACTTGGTAAGTTCGTACGACCATAGTGTCAGCAATGATCAATATAGCCTTATGAGGCATTATGCGGAAAAAGTACCGACCACCACTTTATTGTAATAAAGTAGGTGAGAGAAAGTATAAGGTCGACAATGTAAATGAAATGATTAAGATATCGCCAAATGTGGCGAAGAATAAGAAAAGCTCGGAGACGGACAAAAGTCTTACGATCGCGTAAATCGACCGCATTTTTAAATGCGGAATTAAAGTTTCTTAAGATTTCTCCATCTAGGAAATTATAAGATTCGAGATACAATGAATGTTTAGATCACGTTTTATAGGACCTTACAAGCTCCTAATAATGATAGGCTAGTAGCTCATAGATTGGTACTTCCACCAAGTTGGGGAATGTACGAAATGTTATCCACGTGTCACGATTGAAATACGAAAATGACCCAAATCATGTGATCCACCATGATGGCGTGATCTTTAACTCAGATGAGTTGTGATAAAATCTCGACTATTTTGATCGTGCGATTCGGCGATTAAAGAATCAAGTTTGGGTCTTTAATGAAAATCGATGAAGGAATCATGGACAAAAGAAATCACGTGGAAAATTTAAGATGTTATGATACAAAGATATCCCATACTTTATGAGGAATGCAAATTTAGGACGAAATTTCTTTTAAGGGGTAGAATGTAATATCCAGAAGATTTAAAGCTAATTCGTTATTTAAATTTAAGTAAATTAGGGTTTCATGAAATAATTGAATTAATAAATTATCGAATAATGATTTCGATTAATTATGAAGTAATGAATTCTATTTTATATTCACTAAGGATTGTGAATTAAGGAATATAAATATATAAAGTGTTTGGTAGTATTTTAACGTCGATTAGTATCGATAGTTAAAATTTCAGTAAAATTTTCTAAGCAACGGCTTAGAATTAAATTCCATTATTAATGGAATAATTTAATAAAGTGATTACGACTTTATTACGACCATTTTGAGATGAGTCGATAATTAATGTTTTGAGGCGTTTCAAACGTTAACGTTTAGAGATGAATAGAAAAATGAGTTTAATGATCAAGGAATTATAATATTTAAATTCCTATGATTATTATATGTAATTAGAGTATTATTTAGCATTAAGATAATGCTAGAACATTAAGGATTAGTTATTGAACAAATTTGGAATTTTCGAAAACCACTAATTCAAAATTAGGGTTTTCTCACGTGAAAGGATACCAATAATTTTTTGTCACGACCCCACTCCGGACCAACCCGGACTGGAGGGCGACTAATACTAGGAGTAGTATTTTAGGGTTACATGGATAAAATAGAGATGCATAAAAATAAACTAACATGCTTGAGCGAATATGAGATGATGTCGTAATGTTTTGGAAAGGTTTAGGCCATTGGACCCCAAAATTTGGCTTGATCCGATGGACCTCGATAGTTTGTAAACATAAGGCATAAATAAAGGGTTCGAGTATAGCGGCGAGTGTGTGAATACATATATGACGATATGCATTCAGGTATAACCCACAAATTGAAGTAAATCGGTCGAGGACACTTGGACTCCTCAACACATTCCCCATCATCACCATCGACTCAACTGCACATTTAAAACAAACATGCGGGGCTAAGTACAAGAAATTGCACTCGGTGGACTTATGCCGAAAACATTTGATAATATTGATTACGCCGCCAATATCGAGTAAGTCGCGGGGTTTTAGTTAAAGGCGCAGGCTTACTAAAATCATTCGATTCGTAAAAGTAGTTTGTGACATTTTCTTGGTGTGTATGGTCCGTATCTCATAGTCATAATACATAATAATAATAAATAATAAGCGTCGAGAGGAAGCCTCCCATCTCGACCGCCGTGACCGCCGTAATCCGTCTGACTGCGGTCGCTCTGCAAGCATATGTTAACCACGGTATATAGTTCGACCTTCACGATCCTAGCGGGCATTTATCATCGACACAGGACCGACATTAAAAGGTTGGGCTACCACAACAAATGATATAATAGTTCCAACCATCTCCACAGCCCTACCGGGCATATGGATCGATCCATACATAAAGCGAAATATTTTGGCGGTGTAATGCGGTAAAACATTTGATAAAAGTTGTAGATAAATCGTAAATAGACTCATTTGGTATGTGATGAGTCACATTTTGAAGATGAGAAACCCACATTAGTGAGGTAAGAAAAGACCCACATTTTAAAGATAAGAAGCCCACGGACTATGGTTCATTGTAAAAGTCCCAGGTTCGATCGTGCGTCAAAATCCGTCATTGCGTTTGCGTCACACTTTCTGGCGAGGCTTTAGTCGTCGCTCAAGTCTCGAGACTTCCAAAGCTAAGATAAACTTGATATTTCATATCGATGTGGTGAATTCATTAGTGAATTGATACGTCTCTAACACGATCTGATTAAATTGTTCTAGTTCGCCGAGATCGTTCGGCGTATAAGTCGTTTTTAGATATATGGTTTCATTTGTGAAATCTTTTCTTACTAATGAGGTATCATACTCAATTAGTATATCTTCAGCGTCTTGACGTATTTATAATCGTAATATCGCATACGTTTGACTTAAAAGTCAACGAAGTCGACAACGTCGACAAAGTCGGCGATTTTGACTTTTAAATAGTAGTTCTTACTATTTTGTTTTATAAATCGAATTTGATCGATTTGAAAGCGTAAAGTGCTATTTTCGATTTATCTAGTATATCGAGGACTTATAAATATTTTAGCATTAAAAAAACCCTTTTATAGATAAAAGCGTATTTTGGTTTTAAAGCGTTATAAAATGAGCGTTAGTCTCAACATAGCAATCTATGTTTATAAAATTTTGTAAAATTTAAATCTGTCCAGAATATTAATTTAGTAAATATTTTATTAATAAACTGATTTAAAAAGGATTTAAAATCCTTATTAATTATCGAAAACTCGATAATTAATAATAAAATGTCAAATGACTTTTGAAAAATTTTCTAAATTAATATAGTGCATTATTATACACTATGGTCCAGAATATGAATTTATAAAATTCATATGATCTTATTTGCTATTTATTTATATATATATACATATATACATTTACGGTAATTCCAATAAATAGGGAATAATTATCCAAAAATTCCCAAAATTGATATATACCTAGTATAATATCCCAACATCAATATACATCACCAATATAACCTATAGTTCACCATAACCATTTATTTAATAATATATAGCAATTATTCACGGTAATAACTTGATAATTACGAAAAATTAACAAACAATTTCTAAAAATTCTAAATAAATTCCAACATCATTAAACATTATATTATAACATTGTAACATCATAACATCAACCAAAAACATTTGAATCATCACCATATGGAGCTCAATAGCTCTCGGCTTCTTTGATTCAATATGCTATTTGATTTTTAAAAATTTCAACAATTATAAACTATGTTTATACACTATAGTATACTATTATAACAACATAATATTTATCAAAACTAATTAAATCATCACCTTCAAGAGCACAAAGCTCACGGCTTATTTGATTTAAAATAGTATTTGATTTCCAAAAATTCTAATAATTTCACACAATGCATAAATAATATACTAAAGCATTAAAACACCATTGCATGTTCAAAAATAAAATCATACACCAATCTATAAAATTATAATGCTCTCGGCCCTTTTAAAAAGAATAGCAATTGATTTTCAAAAATTCTAGTTAAATCATAGAATATATAATCAAGGTTCTAAAGCATTAATACACCATTACAAGCTTGAAATAAAAATTATACATTAAGGTACATACATAAATGGCTCACGGTATTTAGCAAAATTTAAGCTAGGGTTTTCCAAAAATTTTAAATAACATACTATAGTCTTAAATCATAACATAGATCAATAATACATGCTTAGAACATACTAATAAGTATTCGGTCCTCATCCAACAATTTTGTACCATTTTCGAAAATTATTTCCAATACATCCTATGGTTTCGAAAATTATATATATCTGACTAAATCATTACAAACATTTCATATACAACATCTCATGTTTATGCTCATATTTTGAAAAGGAAATCAACAAGAACATAGACATAACCATAGCTCATGCTCAAGAACACTTAAACAAATATGTATACATATATAAAAATTTCGAAACACACACATAAATATATATCTAAAACATGTTCGATTTTCTTGAACAAGAAGGATAAGAATCGATACTATGGTCCATATTTACCTTGTATATGGTATGGAATCACAAGAAAAGGCTAGGAACTAAGATTTTCGAATGGAGAAGGAGAAGTGAAGAAGAAAATTTTTGAAAATGGGAGGGCTGCTCTCGATTTTTCGGAGGAGAAATGGGAGAATAGAGAGTGTTTGTGTGTTTGAAATGTTTGTGAGAAGAATAATGAGTAAGATGAAAGCCTCTCTCCCTATACCTCTCTCTCACTCTCGATTTTTAGCCAAGAATTGGGGCAAAATCTGCAGCACAATGATGAGTATTAGTGTGATGATTAGGCTAAGTGGAAAGCTAAGCCGTGCGTTGGGTAGAAAAAGAGATTGGAGTCATGCTTGTTGGGGAAGAGGGAGATCGGCGCATGGGGGGGATTTAAATGGCTGATTTAATTTTCTTGTTACACATAATACATGTATAAATCATAGTATAGGTCATAGATATATAATACATGCCATAAAAATAATTAAATCAACACATATCCTAAATTTCGAAAATACCGATAAGAATTTGAGAAAATAGGAAATAAAAAGTAAATCACACCTATTATTGATACTCATGTACATTTCGATCAAACATACACATATATATCATAATATATGATTTAGATATTAAATAATAGCATAGGATAAAATTATTACACATTTTATGCAATAAAAACCCTAATTTCGAAAATAGGGTTTCAAATTTTATAAAAACTGAAACCTTCGATTTCTATGGTTAAAAATCTGATTTAAAGCTTAATAATATCCATATATATCATGTTATAAAGTTTAGATACCATAGGATAATTTAATGGTATCATTTCATGCCAAAAACCATAGTTTAGAAAACTAGGGTTTTCGAATTCCATTAATTGGAATTATCGAGTTTTATAACTCAATTATTGATTTTTAATAATCACTAATACTGTAATTATATAAATTAATAATAGGAAATTAATTATTATAATTTCCGAGCATTAAACTCATTTTCAAAACGCTCTCAGACGCGTTGGCGTTAACGTCTCAAAGCGTTCAAAATCGACTCATCTCAAAATGGTGCAGATGGTTCATACTTACTAAATAAATATATTCCTTTTAATAAAGGAATTGAGATGGAATTTAATTCCAAGCTTCATTTTCAGAAAATTTCACGAAAAGGCGGCGTTCGATACGCGTTTGACGTTAAAATATATTATTGAATCATTTCGTAATATTTCAATCCTTAAATTCACAATCCTTAGTGAATTATAAAAAGGAATTCGTTATAACGATATCGTGTCGAAATCACAATATTCGATGTCGTAAAAAGATAATATCTGGAAAACCCTAATTACGGGTTTAGAAAACCGTAATCGTATATTCGTTTCTTTGGAATATTACATTTTTCCTATGATATAATTTATCATCTAAAACATATATTATGATATATATCTATAATTAGCATGAAAAATCAAATTTTAGCACTTAAGAATTTGAAATAGCCGTGAGCTATTTGTGAAGCATCAAGTTCACGTCAAACTTGGTGCTTGCATTTGCTATGTTGTGATTAAATCATGCAAGTGATATATAGTGTATACATTAACCAAGTTGAATCAAGTGGATACATGGGTTGGTTCTGACCGTGTATTTTGCTCCTCGTTTGAAGAAAGAAGCTTTGTCACTCCTCTTAATTAATGATGTATTCTTACATTTGGGATAGAGTGTAGGATATTTATATACATGCATGAATCACGACAAAACAATTAGATTACTCCTCTTGAAACACAAGAGTGCCGATGGCACTTGTTCAACAAAGAGGATTCAAATTGAATTGTTCAAGAATTTGTGTAAGACATACTTACTCCCATGACATAATACATAGTGAGTCATCACCAAGATTTTTGTGTGTGTGATGAGAGCCGACGGCTCTTGGGTCCAAAGACAAAGGAATAAATTGTTTGGTTCAAAAACTTTTAGCATGCATTAACTATTGTGATGTATACATGGTGAGTCATAAAGTATAATTGAAAAGGCTTCCAACTTGTGAGAGGGTGAGAGTGACCGAGAGTGAGAGAGAGATGTAAGAATGTGTAGGAAATTGTTAAGGCTTTAATTCAATTGTGCTTAAGTAGAGTATTTACTTTAGAACACTCATTTCCTCTCTCCAAACAAAATAGAACCGAGAGCAAAAGTGAGAAGAAAACCTTGAGAGTTCATCTTATTCCTTAGCCAAAAGCTTGATCTAAAATCTTTGCACACTAAATCGATCTGGTTAAAGGTTAGAAATCGAACAACCTTCGATTATACATTAAGATTTTAAATTTTCAATGGTTCATCTTATGTATAAGTATGTGTTCTTATGAAAATAATTATGCTAGCATGAGATGTTGTGTATTAATAATGTGTAGCATGATGGAATATAAGCATATATCATATTTTTAAATTGAGGTTAAGCATGTTAAAATTTGGTACATGATTACCGAAAATTTCTTGAACAATATAATATTGGTATTATGTTATATATTAGCTAAGGAGTTCATAGTGATTTATTGAGTTAAAAAAAAAAATCCTATGCTAAAGTTTGGGGATTACCGAAAATGGCCCAAAAATATTAAGTTGATGTACAAATTTTATTTAAGTAATGTTATAGCATAATGTTGATCTAGGACCCTAATTATGGACTATGTGATTTTACTAGAAATTTTGGGAATTAATTGCTCCAAATTTCTCAATATAACCGTGAGTTTCAAAGTTTGATACATGAATGACTAAGATGATTTTGGTGAATATTATGATGAAATGTTGTTATACTATAGTGTATTAGCATTGTGTAATTTCGTTAGACTTTTATAAAAATGTTTAGTATTTATTGAGGTAGAAACCGAGACTTGAACAATGAATCATTGATGTAGAAATTGAAAATATTGGACTATATGTTATAATCATGTTATAGATTAATGTTGGGGCCAGATAGTTTAATTAGAAATTTAGGAAATTATTTGGACAATTTTGAGAAAATTTCGAGACCTATAGGAATAATATAGGTGATGTCCAATTTTCCTATAGTGATGTTAATACATATTAGTGATACTATGATAAAATAGTACACTATATGAATTTAGAAGAATTTTTGGAAGAAGATTGGAATTTATAAGCTCAAGATGCCGTGAGCTTCTTTAAATAAATTAAGGATTTTAAATCCTTAATATCAAGAAAAATAATACATTATATGCCTAGAAATTATTTTAGACATATTAAGAATTTATGGAAATTTATAAACATAGTATACTATGTTTATGGAGAAACGTTATATTAAATAACGTTAGAAATGAAAAATAATGTTTAATGAATAAGTTAATTAATATTTAAGAAAAATATTAATAAAGTTTATCGAATTGCGTGAAAATAGAGAATTAAGGCCTTATGAAAAGAAATCGATTGAAAATCGATTTATATGAAAATTAGATATTAAATATATAAGTTATTAAAGAAATTAATTAAGAAAAGTCAAAATGTTGACTTTTGAAATCAACGTATGAAATACGTTCGATAAATACGCTAATACGTGTAAACCGTATTAAGTTTATAAGAAAATCTCATTGGTGAGAAAAGATTTCATAATTGAAATCTTTATATCGAAAGAACGTTAGAATACGTTGAACGTTTAACCTAAAGGTTAAAATGAAATAATTGAACATATCTCGTTTCTATCAAAGTACGAGAAATGCTTAGTTTAAGATACGCGATTGAGCAGTATTGAATTAAATAAAGGAATTCAAATTATATTAGTATAAGTTATCAAAGTTTATTTTAAACTTTGAAAATCTCAACGTGACAGACGTCTTGAAATCGTTTTACGTAAAGGTGAGGCGCGGAGGCGATCGTTGCCGTAAAAGAAAAGCGAATTAAGAAAGCTTACCTACCGGTGGGCTTCTTTCTTATCCTCGAGGATAAAATGCTCTATTTATGATGCTTTCTTGAAAAGAAAAGTAATTATTTATGATGCTCTCTTTTGAGAAATGATTATGAAATGTTTGTAAATTACACCCCAAAATGTTTATGTTTTATGTATGTATCATATCCATGAATGAATGAATGATGAATGTTGTTGGGTCGCTCCCAACTTATGAATGAAATCGATATCGGATCCTATCTTGGGAAGGCTTATACAGCTAGGATTAACGTGTACACCCAATGGTGATTGTGTGTTTGTAAGGACAATTCACGGCGGTCGCAAATGACGCAGTGAGAGGCCTCCTTCTACGGCGTAAATGTTAATGTTATGATGAAATGAAGGATATGGATCATACATACAAGGAAAATGTCTGCAAGTAGACGAATGTTTATGAAAATGGTGAAAAAGTTTAGTAAGCTCGAGGCCTTTTAATCAAAACCGCGTGTCTTACCATGATGAAGCGAGTAATTAAAAGATGATAAAATATTTTGGCATAGTCCATCGAGTGCATTATTTGTACTCGACCGCATATTTGTTTTTAAATGTGCGATTGAGTACGGTGATGAGATGGGCGGTGTTGAGCAATAAGAAGGTTGTCGCTGAAAGTTATACCTTGATAGTACATCGTCATATGTACATATCACATGTTTTCCTCTGCAAAGAACATAAGTTATGTAGTAAAGTCCAAAAACATACTTGATTATGTATTACAGTTTAATGTTAAATGGTCTCATTGTTTATTCATCCCTGTTTAGAGTAATAATCCCTGTTAAATCGTACTTAGGATTTAGGGGCTGTTACAATATTCCTATTAGACGTACAACATAACATTAATCAAATACTAACGTATTTCATACGTTTTGACTAAAGTCAACAATTTTGACTTTTAATAACATATAAATTTTGAAAGTTTCCATATATGTTCTATAAATCGATTTTCAATCGATTTCTACTCACAATATCATATGTCTCAATTTTTTACGTTAATCAACAATCATACTTGATTTTATTCCCAAGTACGACCTAACTTTGCACTATATATCATTTTTCACATATTATGTCATATAACATAATGTTTTGACATAAACATAATATTCCTTATTTTAAAATCACATAAATCCATAACATGTCTAAAATATATTTTTAGAACATAAAATGTGATTATACATGATAATATAATTTTAAACTTTTTAAATCTTATTCTTAAAGTTTTCGGTCTTATATATGTATATACACTAAAACTTTTCCAAAAATTCTTATAAATTTACATGACATACTATATTAACATGAGATCAATAATATGTAATAACATTGATCATATAAAATTTGTACATCAATTTATTCTTTAATAATGTTTTCGGTAATTTCATTATATATACCAAACATTTGTCAAAAATTCCAATTAAATCACACAACACATAATCAACACCATATATCATCATTATAACATAATTTTCATCAATTACCACTCATACATTAATATACACTAGATCAATATTTTCGAAAATATGGACTTAGGTACAAATAATTTTCTAAAATTCCAATAAATGCATACAACCCTATATTATGAATCTACATCATTAATATGCTATAATATCATTCAAACATGAACCATATATCAACATAATATTTCTTTATAATTTTCGGTATTTTTGAAAGTATAGGCTAATGTTTTCCAAAAATTCTACATAAAATCATATAAGCATATTTAATACCATAGAACATTATTCCATGCTCAAATCAAATATTAAAAATCTTCCTCAACAACATATGATCTTCACTCATTTTCGGTCACCACATAGAATTTTCATACATACATAACTTTGTTCCAAATTCATAATATATGCTCTTAAACAACATATAAACATATTTAGTGAACAACCAAACATCATAACATATTCTCCAAAATTTTCGACAATAACAACATATAAGCATAACATGATATTCCATGGATAGATTTCAAAAATTTAAGCATGTATAGAAAACTTAAGAAATTCCTAACCTTTTAATCGGTTTCGATTTTTGACGACGAACTTTGTTTGCTCAAGGATTGAAGAAGAAAATTAGATAAAATCTCCTCTCTTTCTTTCTCTCCCTCTCGGTTCTAATGGAGTAAATGAGAGATAAGAGTGATCTTATCTCTTAAGTATAGTTAAGCCTCCACTTGTAAAAATATCTATTATAATTACCAATATTTTCCAAATTGCCATAGCAATTTTCGGTCACTTGATCTATACAAGGGACATAATATTAATTAATTACATGATACATACCTATGTCATATCTTAACACCTAATAAGCTAGTGTCCACTTGTTGCTCCAAAATTCAAAGATAATTCACATAAAATCATAGAATTATTTGTACATAAAATCCTCAAATTTTCGTCCACTTGTGTTCAATAAGATAAAAGTTTTAATTGATCACATAACACCTTATTATGTCATACTTTATCACTTAATTAATGCATATGTATCACTTTTAATAATTTGTACAATTTATTCCTTAATACAAATTATTATCGGCTATATACATATAAATATACCACACTTGTTTATTTTAATATGTCACCTCCTTACACATCATATTATATCATATGAGAATTAATTATATGATAATTTCCAAGATTCACAATCATTATCATGAAATAATAAAATTTAAATTCTTTGCACATATATATATAAGTTCCCGGTCCTTAATATAACATAGGACAAAATTTCTATTTTTTTCATGCTTAACTATATCATCTTATCTTATAATTAATTTATATTAATTAAATTCTCTTAATTATCAAAGAATTAATAAATTCATCATTTAACACATATATATATGTGTGTCGCCTATTTCATAATTTAAATAGGAACATTTTATTTCATCTTACATTAAATCCATGAATTATATATGTCATTATCGAATATAATATAATGTTAATACTTTAGGGGACATATCAATTTGAAAAGTCAAACTTTATACAATTTGACTTTTCAACAATTACACTTGTTCACTCATCAACAATTTCGGTCCCTACACTATACATAAGACAAATTTTATTTTCTTACACTTATACACAAGAATTAGTGAGTCGCTATCATACATATCACCCTCATAATCATAATTCTTGAATTTTGTAATATTCTTTCCCCAATTTTTCAAGAATTTCGGCCATAATGGACAAAAGCCATCCCACTTGCACCACTTGAATATTACACCTATGCTTATCCTTAAAATATCTTAGTAACATAATTATTACAATATATTATCATTTGGATAGCCATTTAATTCATTATACACTTAATAGTGTAGTTTTCGAAACTTATAGAAATAATAGGCTACACATTTTATTTTCTTGTAATAAGTAGCTAATATTTAGCTATTTAACATTTTATAATTCCTAGATGATGAATTTAATCATAGAAAAATATTTAGAACAATTTTTTTGACCACAAACCCTAATTTTCAAAATTAGGTTTTTGAAATTTAGGCTCATTTATCAAATCTTTATTCATTAATTCTCTAACATTATTTAATGATATATAATTCTCTTATTACATAAAATAATCATAGGAATTTAAATAATATAATTCCTCAATCGTTAGACTTAGTTTTCGAATTGTCTCTAAACGTTGACGTTTAAAACGTCTTAAAACGTTAATAATCGATTCATCTCTAAAATGTTCATAATAAAGTGACATTCACTTTATTCATTCATTTCTTTAATAAAGAACCTTAATGATAAGCCTCGTCACTTAGAAAAATATCGTATAGCTAACTATCGACATTTAATCGATGTTAGAATTACACTATCGAAGGAATAATATAATTTATATTCCTTAATTCACTAATCATTAGTGAATACGATATAGAAATTCTCGTATCAAAGATAATCGAAATTAATCTCTGATTAATTTCTATTTCAATTTTTGAGTCAAGACTCTAATTTACGATTTTTATTATCGTAATTAAGCTTTAAAACTTCGGGATATTACATTCTACCCCCCTTAAAAGAAATTTCATCCCGAAATTTGCATACCTTAAAAGAGATTGGGGTATCGTTCTTTCATGGCATCTTCAAGCTCCCACGTGGCCTCTTCTTGTCCATGGTGTTTCCACATCACTTTTACTAGAGATATGGACTTGTTCCTTAGTTGTTGAACCTTACGATCTAAGATAGCCGTAGGTTCTTCTTCATAGCTCATGTCTGGGTTGAGGATCACGTCATCATGATGGATCACGTGCTTTGGATCATAAACGTATTTTCTTAATTGTGACACGTGAAAAACATTATGCACATTCCCTAAACTTGGCGGAAGTGCCAATCTATAGGCAACTAGGCCTATTCTTTCTAGGATCTCGTAAGGTCCTATGAAACGTGGTCTCAACTTGCCTTTTACCCCAAATCTTATAATTCCTTTGGACGGGAGACTTTAAGGAAAACTTTATCTCCACAATTAAAATGTAGCTCAAATCTACGCGTATCAGCGTATGATTTTTGTCTATCTTGAGCTTCCTTTATTCTTTGTCTGATCTGACGAACGATTTCAATCATTTCACTCACTGTGTCAGGCCCTAAAATTCTTCTTTCACCTACTTCATCCCAATAAAGCGGTGATCGACATTTCTTTCCATATAATGCTTCATATGGGGCCATATCAATCGTTGCTTGATAACTATTGTTGTAAGCAAACTCAATGAGTGGTAAAACATATTCCCAATTTGCACCTTGATCCAATACTACTGTTCTCAGCATATCTTCAAGTGTTTGAATTGTTCTTTCCGATTGTCCATCGGTCTGAGGATGAAAAGCAGTGCTGAAATTCAACTTTGTGCCCAATTCTTTTTGTAAGCTAACCCAAAATCTAGAAGTGAATTTAGAACCTCTATCAGATGTGATAGACTTTGGTACTCCATGTAGGCGTACAATTTCCTTTACGTATAATTGGGCTAACTTATCAAATCCATGAGTGATTTGAATCGGCAGAAAATATGCACACTTAGTGAGTCGATCCACAACTACCCATATAGCAGTGTTTCCTCTCTTCGATTTTGGTAAACCCGTAACAAAATCCATTGTTATATCATCCCATTTCCATTCGGGTATATCCAAAGGTTGCAACTTTCCATAGGGTCGTTGATGTAACTCCTTCACTTGCTGACAAACAAGACAACGCTCTACAAAAGAGGCTACGTCTCGTTTCATGCCTTCCCACCAATACTTCTCTCGTAAGTCTTGATACATTTTTGTGCTGCCTGGGTGGGCTGTATAAGGAGTATCATGGGCTTCACTCATGATTTCATTCCGCAGCTCATTATTGTTTGGAATGCACAATCTTTCCTCAAACAATAAGGCATTGTCATGTGCTTCCCTAAAATCTTTTAGCCCTTCTGTCCTTATCTTGACCCTGGTTCTTTCCAATTTCTCATATTTCCTTTGTTCATCTATTATTCTTTTTCTCAAATCAGACGTCAATGTGAGTGTAGCAACACGACTCATGATTGTCTCTGGTTGTTCCACCATCTCTATCTTCATTCTTTCAAACTCTTCAATGAGTTTCTCTTCTCTTGTAAAGAGACATCCCAATTTGGGTTGATTCTTACGACTCAAGGCATCAGCTACCACATTTGCTTTGCCTGGGTGATAATTTATACCACAGTAGTAATCCTTTACCAATTCGAGCCATCTTCTTTGTCTCATGTTCAAATCCCTTTGCTCGAAGAAGTATTTTAAACTCTTATGATCTGTAAAGATCTCACACCTCACTCCATAGAGGTGGTGTCTCCATATTTTTAGCGCATGTACCACTGCTGCTAGTTCCAGGTCATGAGTTGGATAATTCAATTCATGTGGTCTAAGTTGTCGAGATGCATAGGCTATCACTTTTCATCTTGCATTAACACACAGCCTAATCCATTCTTGGAAGCATCTGTATAGACCACATACTCTTTGTCTGCTTCTGGAACTGCTAGTACAGGGGCAATAGTTAACTTTTCTTTGAGCGTTTGGAAACTCGCCTCACATTCATCAGTCCACGTGAATTTAATTCCCTTTCGAAGTAGCTGTGTCATTGGCCTCGCTATCTTTGAGAATCCTTCAATGAATCTCCGATAGTAACCAGCTAATCCCAAGAAACTTCTGATTTCATTTTGGGTTCTTGGCGATTTCCATCCTTGTACTGCTTCTACCTTTGCCGGATCCACTTTAATTCCTTCCGCCGACACAATGTGTCCAAGGAATATTACTTCCTTAAGCCAAAATTCGCATTTACTGAATTTGGCAAAAAGTCGTTCGGATCTTAAGGTTTACAAAACCGTCCTTAAGTGTTCTCTATGTTCTTCCTCGTTCTTCGAATAGATGAGAATATCATCTATGAAGACTAAGACAAATTTGTCTAAGTACGGATGGAACACTCTATTTATGAGATCCATGAATACGGCCGGTGCATTTGTCAATCCGAATGGCACAACTATAAACTCATAGTGGCCATATCTTATTCGGAAAGCAGTTTTAGATACGTCTTCTGGTCGTACCTTAAGTTGATGATAACCCGATTTAAGGTCAATCTTCGAGAACACGCTTGCTCCTCGTAGCTGGTCGAACAAATCATCAATCCTTGGCAGTGGATATTTGTTCTTAAGCGTCAGTTTATTTAGTTCCCGATAATCTATGCACATCCTCAAGGAACCATCTTTCTTTTTGACAAATAAGACATGCGCTCCCCAAGGTGAGACGCTAGGTCTGATAAAACCAAGGTCCAACAGCTCTTGAATTTGGATTTTCAGTTCTTCAAGTTCCTTTGGGGTCATACGATAAGGCGCCTTCGACACCGGGGCTGATCCTGGTTCGAGGTCGATGGTAAATTCTAATTGCCTGTCAGGGGATAATCCTGGTAAATTTTTGGGAAAAACATCTGGAAATTCTCGAACAATTTCCACATCTTCGACCTTTATCTCTGTTTTATCCTCCCCATTCAGATAAACAAGGAATACCCGACTTCCCTTCTTGTTTATCATTCTTCTTGCCTTCAGCGCGGATATAATCGGAATTTTCTTCCCCATGTTGATTCCGTAAAAGCTCGTAGCTTCTTGTCCAGGAATGTCGAAAGAAATTTTTCTCTCCTTACACAGGATCGTAGCATGATTTTCTGCTAACCAATCTATTCCTAAAATTATATCTACATCGCCCATAGGTATTATGTTCAAATTATTCGCTAGTACCTTAAGTGATCCTAGATTCAACTCTAGGTTCGAGCAAACATGTGTAACAATCATAATCCCTCCTATGGGTGAAGAGATTCTCATTTCCTGATTCGCTTGTTCAGTTCTAAGTTTCAACATATCAACACATGCTCTTGCAATAAATGAATGCGAAGCTCCCGTATCGAACAAAAGTATAACAGGTATGTTGAGAAGTTTTCCCATACCTGCCAGATTTCCTTAGTTCTGTTCATTCTGTCTCCGGTGCAGAGCATAAGCTCTTGCTGCGCCGGTTGTGGCTTACGGGGTGCTTGGCGTTGTTGATTTTGCTATTGCTGCCGTAGTTGTTGCTTCTTTGTGGTATTCTTCTTTGCTGCCGCTCTTTGTTGTGGTGGTTGCCGTCGTTGTTGTTGTGGCTGCTGCTTTGCCGCGGTTGGGGCCGGCACCAATAATACAGTGGTTGGGCACGACCTGGTTGGTTCGGCCTTTCCGTTATTGCTGGGCGTACTCCTGGACAATCGTATGCAAAGTGGACTTTCAATCCACATCTGAAACAACTGCCAGTGCCCGCTAAGCATATTCCTTTGTGCAGCTTATGGCATTTTGGGCAAGGAAGAGCCCTCATTTGCTCTTGTGGCCCTTGCATGGGAGTGGAAAAGACTGGCCTTTTCCATCCCTGACCCTGAGGTGCCATGTTCCCTTGCCATGGCCGCTTGTTTGCATTCCCAAAATTCCCTCGATTATTGTTACTGAAACTCCCTTCCCATTTTCTCTTACCCTTATCAACAGTACTATGCGTCTGAGTTTGTGTTGGCTTGTCCTCTGGCATGGCTGCCTCAATGTCCAAAGCTCGACTAAGAGCTTCACTGTATGTCAAGTCTCCGTGGTGGCGAGACATTCTTATTTCCTACTTTAGTCCGATCTAAACTTCTCGACATTTTCATATCTCAGTACTTACTTGATCAGGAGCATATCGTGACATATCGCAAAGATGCGATCATATTCCGTCACGTACATCTTTTCCTCGCTCTGATTGAAAAATTCATACTCCTTCTTCTTTCTATAGCTTTTAGGGATGTATTTTTCATACATCTCTCATTTGAAGTCCTCCCATGTGAACTCATCCATTTGTTCTGGAGTAAGAGGTTTTCTCCTAGCTTCCCACCAAAAATCGGCGGGTCCGTTAAGTTGGAAAGTAACACAAGATAACCTCTCTTGTGCCGTGCAGCGGAGAAAATCGAAAATTCTCTCCATAGTCCTTATCCATTGTTCTGCATCGTCCGGACTCCCTTTTCCATTAAAGGCAGGAGGATTTTGCCTAAGAAAAAGTTCTTCGATCCTACGATCGGGTGGAGGTGGGGGTGGTGTGGTATAGCTTCTTCCTCCTCAGGTTGGGGAACTTCGTCCCTTCTCCTACCCCTTCTTCTAATTTCTGGTTCGGGTGCACGTCTAGGTGGCATGCTGGCACTGTAAAAATGAATTAATAGTTGCATGTCATTATCACAGTGTACACATATACACATATAACATTGTCATCCAATCTTATCATAAAACAGCTTTAAAGAAACCATTCATCCTTGTCATGCTCATTTATGCCGTACAAGCCCATCTAGGGTCATCATATATATATAGGGAAAATTTGCCTCAAGGAGGACTGTTACATACAAGTCATCAATATAAAAGGAAGTCAACACATACTGTGGCATTTCTTCTAACTTAACCGTCGTCAACTAACATACTAATTTACATCTCGTTACAAATATGCTATGATTCTATTTCTACTACTATAACATTACTAACACACTACACACATACCATACTACACACTACTACATGATGTTACCATTCAGTGTTACGTTTTTTGAAACTTCCTACCATTCATCGAACCTCCCATCGTCATTGTCATCCATGTTCGCATCTACATTCCTATCATTTTCCCGATTCCCTTCTTGATTCTCTTCTTCGTTCCTTCTTGGTTCCCATTCTCGTTCTGGTCTTCGTCCGGATCTTCCTCTTCGGGTTCCTCTTCTTCTTCCGGATCCTCCTCGGAATCCTCTTCAGAGTCATCCTCGCGTGCTCGTACTCTAGACGGTCCTGCTCCGTCGTCTCCGACAACAAATACATCACGCATCGGGACATAGTCATCTCGAGGATCATAGACTCTCATACGGGCCGTCTGAGAATAGGGTTCCGGTGGAGGTGGCGGTACTATCATGGGTGGCAGGACTGGAAGTGGTGGTCGTGATGGATGTCCTACCGATAGTGGGGGAAAAACTGGAACTCCCAGTGCTCTCGGTCGTGATGCCCTATTCACATGTGCAGGTCGGTCTCCTGCTTCCAGATATCTTGGTACCACGGGATCGACCACTCGAGGAACCTCTGTATACAGCCACTCCGTGAATCATCACGCCAAGTATACTCTCTGGGTGGAAGGTAAGGTCCTCTGGGTGCAACCCTATACACGCTGTAGACATAAATCTCCGATCAAATCATAGCTGCCGCCAACGCGATAGATGTAATCACCCAACACTTCCTTCGCATAATCCTCCCAGTCAACAGGTAGTCGAGTCAGTAGACGCTTGATGCCATCAAAATCTGTCACACCATGTTCATGGGCATCCATCCAATGACGGTAATAATGCATCATAAATTCTCCCAAACTATCGCCCCAGCACATCCCATACGTACGATATGCGTGAATCACTTCCTCTGGTGTCGCTCTTGGCCCTAACCTTCTCTTTGCGATGCGACGAGTCCTCGCCATCTATCATAATTAATACAAACATAAGTCAATCTAAATATATCTGATAAGCAGATAAGATAAACTCAAACATATCTGTTAAGCAGATAAGATAACCGGATATATCTGTTAAGCAGATAAAACAATCCAACATATCTCTTATAATCAGATAAATGTCATCAACAAAGGTCCTCATATAACACACATCATAGCTCTATTTATTCTCCTAGGGATCTTATTTTCTAGTAGCTTTCTAAAATTCTTATCACTCTATAGAATTTTCATTCTTTGTAATCGGAAACTAACTTCCCTTGATTCTCACGAATTCTGGAGAAGGAATCAGGAATTCTGTCCTTCATAAGAAGTAAAGTACAGTGCGTTAGGAGTACGTAGGCGATAGTAGAAGAAAGAAGCACCCTGAAGTTTACATCCTCATTCTGCCTAGATCCGGTAAAACCATGCGCAAATCGGAGCTCAAACGAAGGAGAATAGGCCAAAACAAGAACGCCTTGCAGCAGAAATTTCTCGCACGTCCGCCGCTGCAAGTCCCGCTACGGATGGTATGAACATGCACTCCGCCTCGCCGGTGAATTCGCTCAAAGGCTCGCTCAGCCCTTATTTTGTTCTTGTCGCTCCCCTTTAACACTTAAATTGTCTTCGCTGATCATTTCATTCATTCTCGTATCGTCCTTTCGCTTAATTCAATTCATTTTCACTTTTGTTCTTATTTCATCCTTTTCCTTTTGTTCTCCTAAAAGAAAGAAATTCTTATATTCGTACCTCTATGTTCTTTGTCAATAAGTGATCATGCTTCTTATATCGTCTAGGTTCTTTTAGAAAGACATATTCATTTGTCAATATAAACTTTGGGATTTGAAAGAAATTTTCAAATATTCAAAACATAACTCGTTTTATACATGCGCATATATGTGAATTTTGAAATATTTCAACATTTCCTTTTGGCAATTCATGTCCATTTTCGAACATTGTCATTCATTCTCATCTTTGATCACTTCGAATAGCTTCAAATCCCAACATCTTTCCATAACTTTCTTTTCAAATCATTTATCATAACATTCATTGATTTCCAATCAATTGCATAACTTTCATTGAATCTCAAAACATGATTTCAAAATGAATTTCAAATTCTCTTTCAACCCTTTTTCATAACTTTCTTTACAATCGAATTTCACAACATTCCTTCTCTTTTAAAACACGATTTCAATTCCTTTCATCTTTGAACTTTTCATTTCAAAACATGAGAAGAAATCATTTACCTCATTCCGGTTGAGCTTGATGTGATGGAGTGTTGAGCACAGTCAGCTGATTCTAGAAGTCTAGTGACTCAATCTAGACTTAACCTTTGAAAGAAAGACTTTGGCTTCAAAGAGCGAACTGCTCTGATACCACTTTGAAACAGCCCTCTAATCCTAACAACGGATTATCAAGGACTATTACTTGGAACAGTAATTAAGAAACATAATAGACTAATGATCATAGACTTGTGAGACATAATTCAAACAAACTTTAGAACTTCAAACCATTAATTTACATGTGAAACTAGACCAACAGATCTTTAACAAAAGAGGTTCAACTGATCTGAAGGTATTCAACAAACGACTTCAAAACATAACATAGTGTTCTTTTGCAGCGAAAAACATGTGAATACACATATGACGATGTGTAGACAAGGTTCAAACATAATAGAAACAAAAAGGTTCCGACTGCTCAACACATCTCCATCCCATCTTCAGCTCAACCTGCACATTTAAAAACAAACATGCAGGGCTGAGTACAAGAATGCACTCAGTGGACTCATGGCAAAACATTTCATTAACTTTAAATAACACTGCCCCATCAAGTAAGACACAAGGGTTTTATTTGAAAGGCCTTGTGCTTACTAAATCATTTCATCATTTCATAAATATTTGTCGGGCCAGACATATTTCCTTTGTATGTATGATCCATATCCCTTACTTTCATCATAACATTATTAATACCGCCGTAGAAATAGGCCTCCTTCTACGCCGTTGTGACCGGCCGAGAATTGTCCTTTCAAAGACACAAATACCCTTAAGTGTACACGTTAACCCTAGCTGTATAATCCTTCCAAGATAGGATCCGATATCGATTTCATTCATAAGTTGGTAGCGAACCAACACATTCATCAACATTCATGGATAGGATACATACATAAAAATATAAACATTTGGACAGGTAATTAAATAAAATATTTCATAATCATTTCTTGAAATAAAACATCGTAAATAAATCATTTGATAAGCATTTTATCTTTAGTGAGTAAAGTAAAGCCCACCTGGTATGTATGCTTTCTAAACAGTCTTTCCTTAGCGTCTCCCACCTTTACGTAAGAAACTAATTTAGTACGTCGTTCACGTTCTTCGAGAACATCAAAGTTCAATAAACTTTGATAACTTTCTAAAATAATACTTTACCCCTTTCTAACCAACTTAGTACGTCTTTTCATCGAACATCATAACTTACAATATTTCGTACTTCGATAGAGACGTAATATGACTTATGACCTTATATTGAACATTTAGGTCAAACGTCAAACTTATACTTAATGTCTTTTGATAAAATGATTTCAATTATGAAATCGTTCCTTATAAAAGAGATATTCTTATATTTCTAATACGTTTTACACGTATTAATGTATCTATTCAACATATACCATATTCCTATTAGACGTACAACATAACATTAATCAAATACTAACGTATTTCATAGGTTTTGACTAAAGTCAACAATTTTGACTTCTAATAACATATAAATTTCGAAAGTTTCCATATATGTTCTATAAATCGATTTTCAATCGATTTTCAATCGATTTCTACTCACAATATCATACATCTCAATTTTTTACGTTAATCAACAATCATACTTGATTTTATTCCCAAGTAAGACCTAACTTATGCACTATATATCATTTTTCACATATTATGTCATATAACATAATGTTTTGACATAAACATAATATTCCTTATTTTAAAATCACATAAATCCATAACATGTCTAAAATATATTTTTAGAACATAAAATGTGATTATACATGATAATATAATTTTAAACTTTTTAAATCTTATTCTTAAAGTTTTCGGTCTTATATATGTATATACACAAAAACTTTTCCAAAAATTCTTATAAATTCACATGAGATACTATATTAACATGAGATCAATAATATGTAATAACATTGATCATATAAAATTTGTACATCAATTTATTCTTTAATAATGTTTTCGGTAATTTCATTATATATACAATACATTTGTCAACAATTCCAATTAAATCACACAACACATAATCAACACCATATATAATCATTATAACCTAATTTTCATCAATTACCACTCATACATTAATATACACTAGAGCAATATTTTCGAAAATATGGACTTAGGTACAAATAATTTTCTAAAATTCCAATAAATTCATACAACCCTATATTATGAATCTAAATCATTAATATACTATAATATCATTCAAACATGAACCATATATCAACATAATATTTCTTTATAATTTTTGGTATTTTTGAAAGTACAGGCTAATGTTTTCCAAAAATTCTACATAAAATCATATAAGCATATTTAATACCATAGAACATTATTCCATGCTTGTAATACCCCGATTAATTAAAAGCCTAATTACGATATTAATTTCGTAAATTAGAGTTTTATTATGAGAAATTGATTAATAAATTATCGAATAATGATTTCGATTATTTTGGAATAATAAATTCCTATGTATTATTCACAAATGAATGTGAATTGAGAAATACGATTATGTAACGTATTTCAACAGTATTATTTCTACGTCGATTACGTATCGATAATTAAATGCTCGTGATATTTTCTAAGTTTTTAAGCTTAGAATTTAATTCCATTATTATTGGAATAATTTAATAAAGTGATTACGACTTTATTACGACCATTTTAAGATGAGTCGATAATTAACGTTTTGAAACGTTTCAAACGTTAACGTTTAGAGATGACTTGAGAATCAAGTCAAATGATCAAGGAATTATGATATTTAAATTCCTATGATTATTTTATATAATTAGAATATTATTTAGCATTGAAATAATGCTAGAAAATTTTGGAATAATATTTTGAGCAATTGTAATTCTCGAAAATCCTAAATCGAGAATTAGGGTTTTATACCTATGGATTAATTCCAATAATTTTTCCTATGATATAATTTATCATCTAACACATATATTATGATATATATGTATAATTTGCATGAAAAATCAAATATTAGCACATAAGGAATTGAAATAGCCGTGAGTTAGTGTATGTGTGACATTGTTCACGCCATTTTTGGGTACCCTTTGCTAAGTCATGAATTAATTGATCCAAGTGTGATATAATTACACATAAATCAAGTGGAATCAATTGAGGTATGTTTGGCAAGTGGTAGCCGATTTGTTTGGCTAGAATTACACTTGATGATGTATTATATATATTTTGGGATAGAGTGTTAATTATACACATGCATAATACACAAAATCTGAATATTTTTCTCTTCCACACACACCATAGTTGACGGCAATAATGCTAGAGTGTGAGACAAAATTTTCTTTGTTTATTTCAAAACCTTTATTAAAGCCTTTGCATGTAGTTAATGTTTGTAAGAAGATATTTTATACATGACATAAGCTTTGACCATAAAAATTTTATTATTGTCTTGTGCTATATTGAGAGAGCCGAGAGAGAGAGTTGTGCATTGTGAGAGTTTTAATTCATTTTTCTAGTTGTACTTAAGTTTATTATATGTCTTGAAACTCACACATAACACTTAACATTTCATTTTCTTTCTCTTCCTCTCTAAACTACCGAGAGCATTTCTTAAGAAACCCAAAGCTTTCTTCTTCCATTCTTCTCCAATAGTTTGACCTTTAGTTACCCTACAACCGATCGACACCGTTAACAAGGTTAGATATCGAACAAGCTTCGATAATACCTAAATTTTTCAATCATCCATTGGTTCAAATTAATTTTTCCAAGCATGTTTAATATTTAATTAGTCATGTTATGAAAAAAATTCGATAATGATCGAAAATTTCATGAATGATTTGAGTATGGATTGATGATATATGATATTGTAGGAGCCTATAGTGATTTATTGGGAAATTTATAAAAATCCTAAGCTATGGTTTTAATACTACCGAAAATGCATGAATATGCTATGATGATGTACAATTTTTATTTGAATGATATAATAGCATATTGTTGATCTAGGGTATTAATTATGTGATATTGGAATTTATTAGAATTCTTGGATTTATATAGCTATTTTTACCCAAAATAGCCGAGACCTAATGTCATAGGTTTAATGATTTGTAAGTTGTTATAGTATAATATTATGATGTATTAGTGCTACATGATAGTATTTAAGCATAGTGTAATTTTATAGGATTTTTATAAAATTGTTTGGTATGATCTTGATGATAACCGTGAGCTTCATGGTTTTATTCTTTGGTGTATAGTTTGATTAGGTTGTGTATTATGGTTGAATAATGTTGTAGGATAATTTTTAAGCGTTATAGGAATTTATTAGAATTTTAGAAAATTTATTTGATAATTTTTGAGAATAACCGAGGCCTATAGTATTGATATAGGTGTGTTCCAAATTTTTCTAGAGTGATATTAATACATATTAATGATCATAGTGTAAAATAATACACTATATGAATTTAGAGAAATTTTCGAACAAGTTTGGAAATTTTAGCTCATGACCGTGAGCTATAGTGTTGAAAATAAGGATTTTTAAATTCCTTTTTAATCAAGAATAATAATATATTATATGTCTAAAAATTATTTTAGACATAATTGAAATTTCAAGAATTATTAAACATAGTATATTATGTTTACGACGAAACGTTATATTAAATAACGTTAGAAGCATAAAATAATGCTTAATGTATTAAAAGATTAATATTGAAAGAAAATATTAATCAAGTTTATCGATTTATGAAAAATCGAAATTAGAGCTTTATGAAAGAAATCGATTGAAAATCGATTTATATTGAATTTAGATATTAAATATGTGATTTATTAAAGAAATTATTAAGAAAAGTCAAAATTGTTGACTTTTGAAATCGACGTCTGAAATACGTTTGATAAATACGCTAATACGTGAAAACGACACTTTTATAAAAATATCTCAATTGTGAGAAAAGATTTCATAATTGAAATCATTTTATTGAATAACGTTATTATACGTTGATTATTTAACCTAAAAGGTTAAAATGAGACTGTAGATCATATTACGTCTCTCTCGAAGTACGAGAATTGTTTTTACTGAAATACGCATTGAAACGACGTATTAAGATTTATTAAGACTTCGAATTATTATATTATTTATCAAAGTTGAATAAACTTTGAAAATCTCGAAAAGCGTGCCAACGTACTAAACATAAATTTTGCGTAAAGGTGAGACGTGAATGCTCACAAGCAACGAGGAAAGAACACGCATATCGATAATTGACGTTCGAAAGTAGAGGTGGGCTTTGCTATACTCGAACTGATAAACCTTTATCAAATGATTTATTTATGATGCTTTATTGCAAGCAATATTTATGAAATGAGTTATTTAATTATCTGCCCAAATATTTATGTTTTATGTATGTATCCAATCCATGATGTTTGATGCATAATGTTGGGTAGCTCCCACTTTATGACATGCTTGAATTGGTATCCTTGTAAGTACCCACAAGGATGATGGAGAATTCGTATCCTATCTTTGAGATGGCAAAGATTTTGTGCACCGATTATTTGTGATCGTGTCTTTGAAAGGGTGCTCGTTTATTCATGGCGTCTGTGAGAGGAGGCTCTCCAACAAGGGAATTATTGTGGGATGAATTATTGTGGTGGATATGGATCATACATACGTGGAAAATGCTTGTGCGATATTTATGGAAAATGACAGAAAATATTTAGTAAACACGAGTATTTCAAATTAAAACCTCGTGTGTTCTTGTGAATAGGCGGTAATTCAAAATTGATAAATTATTTTGGCATGAGCCATCGAGTGCATTCTTGTATTCACCACGCATGTTTGTTTTTAAATGTGCGATTGGTGATGATGGTGATGGAGAAGAGATGTTGAGTAGTCAAGTCTTTTGGTATTTATTATGTTTGAAAGAAAGAACCCTTGGGTGCGTATCGTCATATATGCATTCACATGCTTTCATTGCATATTTTGGATATTATTGTATGTTGATATTGTGATTGAATCATCCAAATTATCGAACCTTCATTTAAGGACTTGCGACTTTATATCTCAGAAATTACTTTTGCCTTGTAAATAAGGTTGATTATCGAGTTCGATAAGTATTATTTTAAGTATTTGATTATTCTTATTAAATGTGTTGTAATCACTGCTCCAAGCTCCATTCTCTAAATCTATCCTTTGGATTAGAGGTACGTGACAGAGTGGTATCGAGTGTTTGCTCTTTGAACCCTAAACTTTCTTTCAAAAAGTTAAGTCTAGATTGAGTCACTAGACTTCTAGAAATCATCTGACTATGCTCAACACTCCATCACATCCAGCTCAACCGGGAAAAAGGTCAATTATTTTTCTCATCTTTGAAAAAGAAAAGTTTCAGATTTATGAATTTGATTTGGTGTCGATAGAACATTATCGACAAATGAAATGAAAAGGGGATGTTATGAATAACCATGAATGATTGGTTGAAATTTTTTCACAGGAAATGCGTATGTTTAAAACGAGCTTGTTCGTCATATTTGAAATTTTATTGTTCAATTCTTATGATTGTTTTTGATTAATTCCTATGTCATCCCAAATGGAACATAGACGTAATAAGATGCATGATCCCTTATTAAAAAGAACATAGACGAACAAATGTACGAACTTTTCGCCTTCTTTCGAGAACTAAAGAAACGAGCTCAGAATAAAAGCTAAGGCTTTCCACCTCGTTTGAAGTCAACCCAGAGATTACCTCGACTTGGCGGACCAGTTGATCGCCTCGACTCGGCTGACCAATTAATCCACCTTGGCGTCAACCTGGGCATTTACTCCGGTGTCAATCTTGACATCCACCTTGAGTTCGGCAAGTTCATCTCGGCACTTCACGACGCCGTATTTCACCTCGGCAAATCCACTTCGGAAAGTCGACCTCGATTACGACTAATACGAGCTTGGCCATTTATCTCAAGTTTGGCGATTCATTTCGATTGACCAGCTGACTATCCCTTCACCTCGTCACTTCGGCCTTGGCAGTCCGCCTCGGCAACGGCATGCACGACCATTGTGTCGGCATTGCCTACAATCTCGGCGCGAACGCGCGAAATTTTTCTGCTTTGCACAGTGTTTTTGTTTGGATCCGTTCTCTTTCATTCGGACTCGATTTGCGCACGGTTTTCTCCTACGTACTCCTAACGGACTGTACTATATTTCTTATGAAGGGAAGATCCCCTGTTTCCTTCTCCAGAAATCACGAGAGCCAGTAGAAGCTAGCTCATAGTTTTATAGAACTAGAATTTAGTTATATGATAAGATTTTTTTTTATGCTGCTAGATAACAAGTTTCCTAGTTTGGTTGGAAAGCTGCAATGTGCGTTGTATATGAGAACAATTTTCGTATAACATTTATCTGTTTATCAGAGGTGTTTGGATTGTTTATCTGCTTTGTAGACCTGTCTAGTTTATCCTTTTGCTTAGCAGACGCGTTAAGTTTAGTTTTATCTGTGTAACGGATATCTTTATTTAGTTGTCTTATGCTAGTGATGTCTGTGACAGATGGCAAGGACTCGTCGCATGCCGAAGAGAAGGTTAGGGCCAAGGGCTACGCCAGCGGAAGTAATCCACGCATACCGTACATATGCAATGTGCTGTGGTGACAACTTTGGAGAATACCTGATGCATTACCTCCGACATTGGATGGACGCCCGAGTGCATGGCGTGACCGATTTCGATGGTGTGAAGCGCCTTCTGACACGGTTACCGATAGATTGGGAGGACTACGCACGGGAAGTGTCAGGAGATTATATCTACCGTGCTGGTGGTGACTATGATCTGATAGCGGATCTACCGAGATTTGTAAGCCATTTGACATACGTCTTCAGCATCTACGGGGTAGCACCGAGAGGACCGTACCTCCCTCCGAGGGAGTATACGTGGCGTGATGAGTCACCGGAGTGGCTTTACTTGGAGGTACCTCGGCGAGTGGACCCGGTAGTACCAGTTCCCGGAGGACGAGGTAGGCTTGCGAGGTAGAGAGGCGCCTCGACCCGAGCTTTAGGGATGCCGTGTTTCCGTTGTCGGTTGGACACCCCATACACCCACCGCCTCCCGATCTTGCCGCCCATGACAGCGCCCGAGACCGCCGATGAGCCGTGCACTGGCGGCATTTACCGGGATGTGAGTATCTGATGATCGTGATGACCTCAGTCCGATCCGCGACATTCCTATGGTTGGGGATGACGGAGCGGGACCGTCTAGAGTACGCCGCCGTGAGGATGACTCGGACGATGATTCGGATGACGACGACTCTGATGATGATTCAGACGATGAGGAGGATCCTGATGAGGATCGGTATGACGATGAGTGATACACCTGATGACCAGACTAGCTAGGTCTTAGTCCGTATGTATATAGTTCTGTATGTGTGTAGGTTGCTTTTGTGTTTGAAAAAAAAAGAAGTGAACACTTGTATTTTGTATTATCATGTAATCCCGTATGTTGTTATACGGGTTAAGCTTTTGAAATGCCATCTTATGTACATTATTTCCTTGTATTAATCTGTTTGTACAAAATAGTCCTCTTTGAGGCACAAATTTTCTGATGTATATATATGATAACCCCGAAGTGGGCTTTTATGCAAAATGATTATTGTGATAAAAATGAATGGCATGGTTTAAAGCTGCTTTACAAAAGGATTGTATGATGATATGATATATGTTAATTGTGAAAATGATTTTCAATATTTATCGTATGTTTAAACAATGAATCTTTGCTAGAAGGATCCCGCATAAAGAGGTAGGGGAAGGGGAAGAGGTAGAGGCAGAGGAAGAATTCCTGTACCAGAACCTGCTAATATACCACAACCACCACCACCACCTCCACCCGATCGTAGGATCGAGGAATTATTTCTTAGGCAGAACCCACCTTCTTTTGATGGGAAAGGAAGCCCGGATGATGCCGAGCAATGGATAAGGGCTATGGAAAGGATCTTTGATTTTCTCCGATGCACAGCGCAAGAGCGGCTGTCCTGTATTACCTTTCAACTGACAGGACCTGCCGACTTTTGGTGGGAAGCCCGACGGAAGATCTTACTGCAGGATCAGATGAATGAGTTCACTTGGGAAGAATTTAAAGGAACCGATGAAAATACGTTTGAAAAGTTATCGGAAAAGAAGGAACAAGAATTTTATAATCAAAGCAGGAGAAGATGTCCGTGACAGACACGATCGCATTTTCTGCGATATGTCCAGATATGCCCCGATCAAGTGAATACGGATATGAAGATGGCGAGAAAATTTAGGTCCTGTTTGAGATCGAGTGTAACAGCCCCTAAATCCTAAGTACGATTTAGCAGGGGCTAATACTTGGAATAATAATCAAGGAAGCTTTAACCAATATATATACAAGAACTCATATGTTCTGGAAGTATTCAACTAATCAACATCATAAGATAAATTAATTCAATTGCAGCGGAAAAACGTGTGAATACACATATGACGATGTGTACTCAAGGTTTCTAATATATCGTATTCAATAGAGGTTCTGACTGCTCCGACACATCTCCATCCATCATCTGCTCAACCTGCACATTTAAAAACAAACATGCAGGGCTGAGTACAAGATTGCACTCAGTGGCTCATGCCAAAATAATTTATCAAGTTTAAATTACTACGCCCCATCACGGTAACACCGAGGTTTTAATTTGAAATACTCGTGCTTACTAAATAATTTCTTTCATTTTCCATAAAGATTCGCTTGGCCAGACATTTTCCTTATATGTATGATCCATATCCACCACAACAATTCATTCCACAATAATTCCCTACTGGAGAGTGAGGCCTCCTCTCAAAGCGTCGTGACTGCCGAGCACCCTTCAAAGACACAAATCACAAAATAATCGGTGCACAAAATCCGAGCCATCTCGGTACGGGATCTGAATTCTCCATCATCCTTGGGGGTACTTCCAAGAATACGAATTCAAGCATGTCATAAAGTGGGAGCTACCCAACATTATGCATCAACAATCATGAATTGGATACATACATAAAACATAAACATTTTGGGCAGGTAATTAAATAAATCATTTCATAAATATTTGCTTGCAATAAAGCATCATAAATAAATCATTTGGTAAATTCTACCAGTTTGAGTATAGTAAAGCCCACCTTTACTTTTAAACTTCGATTTTCGATCACGTGCTCTCTCTCGGTTGCGTGTGAGCCTTCACGTCCCATCTTTACGCAAAATTTACGTTTAGAACGTTGGCACTTTTCGAGATTTTAAAGTTCATTCAACTTTGATAAATAATATAATAATTCGAAGTCTTAATAAATCTTAATACGTCGTTTCAACGCGTATTTCAATAAAATAATTCTCATATTTCGAGAGGCGTAATATGATCTACGCCTCATTTTAACCTTTTAGGTTAAATAATTAACGATAATAACGTTATTAAATAAAATGATTTCAATTATGAAATCTTTTCTCACAATTGAGATATTCGATAAAAGTAATCGTTTTTCACGTATTAGTGTATTTAACGAACGATTTCAGATGCGTTAATTTGAAAGTCAACCATTTTGACTTTTCTTTATAAATCCTCAATAAAACACATTTTAATGAATAAAATCAATATAAATCGATTTTAATCGATTTCTTTTCATAAAGATTTAATCCTCGATTTTTCACGCTAATCGATAAACTTCGTTAATATTTTCTTTCAATATTAATCTTTTAATACCTTAAGCATTATTTTATGCTTTTAACGTTATTTAATATAACGTTTCATCGTAAACATAATATACTATGTTCAATAATCCTCAAAATTTAATTATGTCTAATATAATTTTAGACATATAATAATTTATTATTCTTGATTAAAAGAAATTAAAATTACTTATTTAACAACATATAGCTCACGGCTATATTGTAAATTTTCCAAACTTTGTTCCAAAATCCTCTAAATTCATATAGTGTATTATTTTACACTATGATCATAAATATGTATTAATATCACTATAGAAAAATTGGAACATACCTATTTTCTCTACATAGGCCACGGTTATTTCAAAATTAATACCAATAATTTTCCAAAAATCTGGATCTTGATTCGCCTCCTCCAACTCTTTTGGGGCCATTATGCGGTACCTTCGACCTTTGGAGCCGAGCACGGTTCCAAGTCGATGGTAAATTCTAATTGTTTATCGGGGGTAGTCCCGGTAGATTTTAGAAATCGTCAGAAATTCCCGAACAACTTCAATATCTTCGATCCTCGCCGGGTTTATCTTCCCGTTCAAGTAGACAAGGAATCGTGGCATCCTTTCTCGTTGATCATCCTTCCGACCTTTAGTCTTGTCTGATCGGGATTCTCCTTCCCATGCGATCCCGTGAAAATCGTAGCTTCTTGTCGAGGAAAGTGAAGCGAAATTTTCCTTTCCTTACATAGAATCGTGGAATGATTCTTAGCTAACGATCCATTCCCGTGATTATGTCTACATCATCCATGGGTATTACGTTTAGATTGTTAGCGTAACCTTAAGTGATCTAGTGTCGACTCTAGGTTCGAGCGTAAATCGCGTGATCGTAATCCCTCCTACAGCGATGAGATTCTCATATCCCGGCTTGCCCTTTCGCACCTAAGGCCCAGCATTTCTACGCATGATTTTGCTATAAAGAATGCGAAGCACCGTGTCGAACAATACTATAACGGTATGTTGAGAAGAACTCCCGTACCGCTGTGTTTCCCGATTTTGCTCGTTACGCCTCGGTGTAGGCGTAAGCTCTAACTGAGCCGGCCGAGGCCGACGGGCGCCGTCCTTGCTGATTCGCGGCTGCACGGGCCGCTGCTGCTGCTGCTGTTGGCGTTGTCGCGGTGGCTGCCGCCTCTGTTGTTGAGGTGGTGGCTGCCACTGCTGTTGCGGGGGTTGTTGTTGCGGCTGCTGCCATTGTTGTTGCTGCATCAATTGTTGGGGTTGCTGCCACTGTGGTTGCTGAGGTTGGGGCTTGAATTGGATAGCCCTTAGTGGCTGCACATTGCCGGGTTGGTTCGACCTTACATCGAGCGTGACCTTTGGGCAATTGTTGGCATAATGCCCTTTGCCCGGCTCACCACGTTCGCCGTGCACACTCTGTAGGGAAAACTAGGTTTAGCCCTCGCCCCGAGGATCCATCTTGGATATTTAATTCACCATACATTGATTATATTCCTTGCATCGTCTATTTAATTAATTGCAACACGTAGGGTTTTCTCTTGTTTACCTTTGGATCCGCTCGGGTCGAGCGGAATGAGCGGATCGAGACTCGTGCTTTGACCTTCTGGACTGTATCCCGGTTACCCAATCTCCAACGCCGAGTGAGGACGATCTATGGAGAATGCTTCGGAAAAAATCGCAAATGCTCTCAAGATAATTTTCGAAAATCCTCACTAAAGCTCTAGTGATTTTCGAGAATTATGAGGATGGATAATTAAGGATTAGCTTTGAATCTATCTCTTACCTTATATTTATAATGCATTACCATAATCCCATTAGGAAAGGATCCATGCATATCCATAAATATAATAATATCCTTATGGGACGAAGAGAATCAAATCCTTTCCTTATACACATAGGGGCGCCGATTTTCCTTAGCTAAAGGGCTGGATGGGCCGGCCAGGATCAAATGCAAGGAATAAAGATGGGCCTCAAATAAATTAATTATCTTATGTTCAGCCGAACATAAATTAATTTATAAACATTTATTCATGCCATCGAGAATAAATGCCGACTTACCCCTTTATTGCGAAGGTGAGTCGGGCTTGCACTTAGACATTACTGAATCCCGTATTTAAGATATCGAGCGTCCATTAATTATTTATAGCATTACGATCGCTTAAAATAATTAATATCTTTAATTCCTTAAGTAGTACCACTCAACCTTATTATTGTACTTGAGCTAACTCAACTGCGGGGTTTAGTACAATAAACCTTTGAGCTCCTTAAGGGGCGTCATCATCCTAAACGGATACGGTGACTCGATCTGTATAACTAGCATGACATACAAGCACTGCCACCACCCAAGATGCGGAGAATATTGGGTTAGAATATATAACCCTCACCCATAACAAGTCAAAGTGATGGTCAATAACTCATACTCACCTAATACCTTATCGAGATTTAGATCAACGTAAGTCACCGAGATCTAGGTTCTTCACTACGGTCAGATAGAAGAACTCATCTCACTGTGATCCTTCAATACATCGAGACGCATACCGGCATAGACAAGCAACCAAGTCAAGTCACTTCTTATCTATACCGCAGCTATACCGACAACTCGTCCTCAAGTTGTCTCGGTGTGAAACTTTTATATCTCATTAAGCTTGACCAATCATACAGACTTACGTGATCTTCTACACAATCGTATGATCTAACTTATATATGAGATAAGGGGACACGATATATGCAATCAAGTATTCAATTCGGATAGGAGATTGTAATAGTGGTAACAGAAACATTGTATACAAGCTCAACCAAAACGCTTTCAAGATACAACCAACAATCTCCCACTTATACTAAAGCAAACTTTTAGTATACAATGTGTCTCTCTACTAGCTATTACAAACAAAACCATCACTTTGCTTCTCCCACTTATATAAAAGTTTCCTTTCTAAGTGGGTGCCATCAGCGCAATCCAAGTCCTCTAACGTGTCCGTCGTAGACTTTTGCTGCAGCTCTTCGTGAATGGATCCGCTAGTTTTCCGTCGTATCAATCTTCTCAATCAAGACGTCACCTCGTCTAACGATTTCTCGTATGACATGGTACTTTCTCTATATGTGTTTGGTCGCCTTGTGGGTCCGTAGTTCCTTCGAGTTTGCCACTGCACCTGAGTTATCACAGTAAACTATAATACTCTTGGGCAAACTAGGTACCACATCTAGATCCATGAGGTAGTTCTTGAACCATACAGACCTCTTTAGAAGCCTCTCCGCGGCTACATATTCGGCTTCCATGGTAGAGTCCGCAATGCATCGCCGCTTGCACTCCGCCAGATACGGCTCCACCTCCCAAGGTAAACACATAGCCCGAGGTAGAATTTTTCTCATCACGGTCAGCTTGGAAATCCGAGTCTGTATAACCCAAAGGCATTAGACTATCTGCATGGTAAACTAGCCTATAATCTCGAGTCCTTTTCTCGTACTTGAGTATATGCTTTCTTTGCCCAATGAGCTTGTCCAGGGTTAGATCGATATCTAGCTACTATGCCTACCGCATAATAGATATCGGCCTCGTGCATAGATTGCGTACATAAGACTTCCCACGGCGAAGCGTAGGAACTTGTCTCATTTCCTCTATCTCCTTTGCAACATAGGTAATCTGCGTCTTAGATAAAGGAATGCCATGTCCGAAAGGTAGCAATCCTTTCTTGGCGGTCCGCATACTAAAGCGGGTAATCACAAGATCAATGTAAGGCGCCCGAGATAAGCTCAACATTTTCTTCTTGCGATCTCGGTAAACCTTGATCCCAAGAATGTACGTTGCATCTCCTAAGTCTTTCATTTGAAACCGATCGGATAACCAACTCTTTACGCCCGATAACGCTTCACGTTGTTGCCAACTAGAAGAATGTCATCTACATAAAGTGCAAGAAATACCACATCACCGTTAACATCTAACCGATATACACAACTCGGCTGAGCAACTGGGTAAATCCATAGGACTTTACCACCTCGTCAAAGCGTAAGTTCCATGATCGGGAGGCTCGCTTAAGTCCATAAATGGACTTCTTAAGCTTCCATACTAGATGCTCTTCACCCTTTACCACATAACCTTCGTTCTTGCATACATAGATGTCTCTACCTTCCTCAAGGTAACCGCTAGAAAAGCGGTTTTAACATCCATTTGCCAAACCTCTAGGTTCAAGTGGGCTGCTATGGCCGTAAGAATTACGATGGACTTGAGCATTGCTACAGCGAAAAGGTCTCATCGAAATCGATGCCCTCAATCGAGTGTACCCTTCGCCACAAGCACGGCTTTAAAAGCGAAACCTCCATCGGAATCTCTCTTCCTTTGTATATCCACTTACTACCTATGGCTTCCTTGTCATCCGGTAGAGGTGTCTTTCATATACATCCATAGCCGTTATGGACTCCATTTCTAAGTCCATAGCGGTGTGCCATGATCTTGCATCAATGTCTCAGATCGCCTCCTTGTATGTCCATGGGTCGATTATTGCTTGTTCGCTTCACGACCAAATCAAGATTCTCCCACGAACATAAATCGCCGAGTTGACGAACAACCCTCCCACTACGACGAGGTTCTACAGCACTATGGCAACGGTGGGTGCGTAAACTTGTGGTTCTCATCTTGCACAACATGCTGGGTAGGTACCACTTGTACGGTCGGTATCTCCAGTGGAACTCGACCCACTTCAATTTTTGAAGTATCTAGTGTCGATCCCTCCCACTAGACTCGACATCTCGTACCTTTGGCCTAATCGGTGGTGGAATACGATCATCTTCTAATTCTCAAGAATGATTTCAACTTTGATTTATGATTTTTCATGTAGTCCTCTTCTAAGAATCGAGCATTAGTGCTAATAATGACCTTCTCGATCCTTAGGACTATAGAATAAACCACCTTCGCTCCTCTAGGATAGCCAATAAAAACCTTGCGTCGGATCTAGCCTCCAACTTGTCGCCCTTCTTGTTCAAAGACGCTACGGATCGCCCCATATCCTTATGTGGCTTAAACCGGCTTCGCCAAACCACAACCTCGAAGGGTCTTTTCGATGACTTGATGGTACTAGATTCAGCAAGTATGCCGCTTCTAAGGCATACCCCGTAACGAAATAGGCAATGTAGCATAACTCATCATAGATCTAACCATTTCCAAAAGAGTCCTATTTCTTAGCTCGACACACCATTTTGTCAGGTGTGCCCGGTGAAGTCTTCCGGGATGTAATCCCACACTTCACTAGATAGTCCATAAATTGCTATCGAGGTATTCGCCACCGCGATCGCATCACAGCGACTTGATACTCTTACCTAGCTTCGCCTCCACTTCCGCCTTAAACTCTTTCAATTTCTCAAAGCATTCGCACTGCGCGTGAGCGGTATACGTATCCGCACCTTGAGTAATCGTCAATGAAAGTGACAAAATACTGCATTCTCCACGAGCTTGTGGACATCGGTCCACACAGTCGAATGGACTAACTCCAACATTTCTTTGGCTCTATAACCCTTCGCTTTGAAGGGTCTGGTCGACATCTTACCTTCTATACAGATTCGCAGACCGAACCGAGTAACCGTGAGATTACCCAACGCCCATTCTTAGCCGCCTTTGGATCCTATTTTGATTGATGTGACCTAATCTAAGATGCCGAGAGAAAAGTGGTGTCATCTTCATGAAGAAAACTTTCTTTTTTAGGGTTTGAAGAAGATGCAACATAGTTATAGTATTATGTTTTGCGTAAATAGTATAAAGCTTAATTATATAAAGTGCCAACACAGATAACTTCGTCATTTCTTATGATAGAAACACCACTATCAAAATGACAGAATATCCATGAGCAAATAATTTCAAACAAACAAGGTTCCACTGAAAACTGGTACATATAAAACATCCTTTAAAACTAAAACTGCTTTTATCAAAACATAATGTAACATCTCCGATCGCAACAACCTCGACTTTTGCGCGCTGCCCATAGAGATCGTTATCTCGCCATCACTCAGCCTCCTTGTCCGCGGGAACCCTCAAGGTGTAACAAACATGGTCGGTCGACCAGATCTACTACCCAAGAATGGGTAGAACAAGTCGCTAAACATGTTTACACATTAAAGCAACGGCGTGCACTGAGCCTTGAGCTTGGGGCACTTAGCCTTCCAATGCCCGGCCTCACCGCACTTGAAGCACTTGCCCTTCTCCTTCGCTTTTTCAAACCGTGGTAGAGCCTTTCAGACATTACTCCCACTCTTTCTTTAGCCTTAGCATCCTTGAATTCCACTTTCCTTTTCATCTTTCGATAAAGCGTGGGTATTCTTTGAGGTGTGTGCTAAGTCTCATGCACCTTTACCCATTTTACGCTCTTCCGCTACTAGATCCTCTTGCAATGAATCTAGAGTATAACTCTTATCATAAAGGACCGTTCTATAACGGAAATCATCAAAAGACTTGGGCAAAGTGTTGAGGATCATATCGATTCTGGACTACGCCATCAATATATCCTCAAACCAACTCGAGCTCTCAAAGAGATTGATCATTTGCTCTACATGGTCATGCACCGAATCACTTTCCTTCATTGAACTTGACATTATAGATTTTGTCAAATTATGACAAGCGATTCTGTCCGACTCCTCATACGATTTCATAAGATTTAGCCATATCGTGGCTGCATCTTCCATCTCGATGCCGAGGAGCAGGACTCGCACATGGTGACCAAAAGAAGGCACTTTGCCATTCTGCTTGATTTGTCCCATTTCTCGTGCTCCTTGCGCTATCGAGATAAATCGCCTAGAGGCTTGGGACGGGTGTAGTGAGTACAAATAAATTATCTTCTGCAAGAAGAACATTCTCAATGTTTCGCTTCCACTCGATAAAATTTGGACCGATAACGGATTTTGTGCGAGCATATTGATAATCGATGTAAGAGACATATCTCAAACGATAATGAAAACACATAAGCATACGATCGCACATAATTCGTAACAATAATATTGTAACCTTTGATAAAACAATATTAATTGAAACCTCCAATCGCCCAAGGAATCCCACATGCAAGCCACGCGCGTGGACGCTACACACGAACCCCCGACTGCACTAAAATATACCTTTTAGTCGCTTAATTTCAATCCTTGTCAACTTAACCTTATGACAATGAAATTAACAATTGGACCTTACTAGACCACATCACTATCGCAAGAAGGACTTCAAGGGAAGTTGTACTCGAGGTGATGTCTAAGCAATGACCAATATTTTAACAACAGAAAATGAATTCTTAGAATCGCATACTCACTAGGACCATACCGCCCAATCCAAATTCTTTTGTTATCTCATTTTAAATCTATCTCTAGAGAACTTATGAAAATCGCACATGCAAGCCAATGCGCTGTGGACGCTTACACATGAAACTCCCACTTCCCAATAGATTTAAAAGGTTTTATTTAGAAATCTCATCTAACAAACTTATGATAAACAAGTGCAAGCAAGCCACGCATGTGGACGCTTACTCACGGTCGTATCACTTTGTTTAGAGATCAAAAGTGAGGTCTTGACATTTTAATTTGAAAAATTAATTTGTCGGGTTGCTTGCTTAGTCATTTTGTTCAAAAGGTTTGTCCATGCAGATCACGTAATCCTAGCATGCTAGTCTATAGAACTCAACATGTAAAACATGCTCAAGAATTCTAAAATATGCTTGAAAACGCGATAAACCTAGCATGCTTACTATGCGCACTTAAATACGTAAAACACTTAAAGGTTTGTCAACGTAATTTAAACATACATAGCATGCTACCATAATTTAAACAACCACGACATGCAATGAACGATAAAATAAAATAAACGCTCATCGTGGCCCACTCGTGCAACCCGCACTTTCGCCTAATCTATTACATAGAATAGAAAGTATGCAATTAAACTTCAAAACGGCCTCACGGCACCCGGCGCGGACGGATTCATCAAACCGATTCGGGCCTAACAATGGAACGGGCGAACGGGTCGAAAAATCGGATCTGGCTGAAAATGTGCCGGGCCGAACCCGGTCGGGTCGACCCGGAACAAACAGCCGGGTCGAAACAAGGGTTGGGCGCTGCTGAGGGCAGCCCACGCGCGCTCGACTTTCTTTGCCGCCACCCCTCATTCGCCGAAGCGACCAGCGCCAGCCTCCTGCCGAGAAGGCGCCGAGCTGCCGAGCCCCGCCGAGTGCCGCCGAGGGAGCTGCGCCTTCTTCCGGTGCCAGCGGCTGCTGCCGAGCAGCGTTGGCGTCGCGTGAAATCGCGCGCCGCGTCCGCCCGGTGCCACCGCACACTTTGAGGTTCTGCGTGCGCGCCGCGGCTGGAGGCTGCCGAGCACCGCCGAGGCCTCGCGCGTGATCGCACGCCTCACGCCGCCCACGCCTACCGAGGCGCGTTGAGGTTTCCATTGCGGTATTTGTCGAGTGCCGCCGAGGCTCCCGCAGCGCGTCGCGTGCCCGCGTCGCCAGCGCGCATGCCGCACGCCATGCCCCCGCCTGTCCGTCCGCCGCCGAGAAAACACTCGCACGCCAGTGCGGCGTGATCGCGCCGCGCCGCGCCAGCGTGCCGTCGCCCGCACGCCGTTCGCCCGTGCACCTGGGTTTCCGGCGTCCATCGTCGTCTCGTTCTTCGTGCTTTCGTCTTCGTTCTTCTTTTACAGATAAGATTTACAGAAAAATAAATCTAATCTAACCACGGATTTTCTCGTGGTGAAAACAAAACCCAACAAAAACAAAACGAGCCACGATGAGCGCCGGATCCAACAATTAATTAAGCGCGCGTAATAATCAAACGTGAATTAATCCAGCAGAGCCAAGATTCGATCCTGTGCTCGATACCAGTGTAGGAAAACTAGGTTTAGCCACCGCCCGAGGATCCATCTTGGATATTTAATTCACCATACATTGATTATATTCCTAGCATGCGTCTATTTAATTAATTGCAACACGTAGGGGTTTTCTCGTGTTTACCTTTGGATGCAATCGGGTCGAATGGAATGAGCGGATCGAGACTCGTGCTTTGACTTTACGGGCTCGTATCCGGTTACCCAATCTCCAACGCCGAGTGAGGCGATCTATGGAGAATGCTTGGAAAAAATCGCCAATGCTCTCAAGATAATTTTCGAAAATCCTCACTAAAGCTCTAGTGATTTTCGAGAATTATGAGGATGGATAATTAAGGATTAGCTTTGAATCTATCTCTTACCTTATATTTATAATGCATTACCATAATCCCATTAGGAAATGATCCATGCATATCCATAAATATAATAATATCCTTGTGGGATGAAGAGAATCAAATCCTTTCCTTATACACATAGGGCGCCGATTTTCCTTAGCTAAAGGGCTGGATGGGCCAAATTTCAGGATCAAATGCAAGGAATAAAGATGGGCCTCAAATAAATTAATTATCTTATGTTCAATTTCGAACATAAATTAATTTATAAACATTTATTCATGTCACTAGAGAATAAATCTTGACTTACCCTTTATTGCCGAAGGTGAGTCGGGACTTGCACTTAGACATTCTGAATCCCGTATTTAAGATATCGAGCGTCCATTAATTATTTATAGCATTACATTGCTAAAATAATTAATATCTTTAATTCCTTAAGTAGTACCACTCGACCTTATTATTGTACTTGAGCTAACACAACTGCGGGGTTTAGTACAATAAACCTTTTGAGCTCCTTAAGGGGCGTCATCATCCTAAACGGATACGGTGACTCGACATGAGATAACTAGCATGACATACAAGCACCGCCACCACCCAAGATGCGAGAATATTGGGTTAGAATATATAACCCTCACCCATAACAAGTCAAAGTGATGGTCGATAACTCATACTCACCTAATACCTTATCGAGATTTAGATCATCGTAAGTCACCGAGATCTAGGTTCTTCACTACGGTCGGATAGAAGAACTCATCTCACTGTGATCCTTCATACGTCGAGACGCATCGGCATAGACAAGCAACCAAGTCAAGTCACTTCTTATCTATACGCGGCTATACCGACAACTCGTCCTCAAGTTGTCTCGGTGTGAAACTTTTATATCTCATTAAGCTTGACCAATCATACAGACTTACGTGATATTCTACACACTGGTATGATCTAACTTATATATGAGATAAGGGGACACGGATATATGCAATCAAGTATTCAATTCAGATAGGAGATTGTAATAGTGGTAACAGAAACATTGTATACAAGCTCAACCAAAACGCTTTCGATACAAATCCAACACACTCCTTGTGCATCCTATGGCATCTAGGGAATGGAGGTGCCCTTATTTGTTCTGCGGGCCTCTCGTCGGTGGGGGCGGCTGCGCTTTTCGATTACGCTTCGGCTGCGCCCGGTTCCTTGCCGAGGTCGCTTGTGGCGTCGCGTTCTCATAGCCTCCCTGCTATGATTGCCGCGATTGGGTTCCCACTTCCCTTTCCTCTGTCCGTAGCATTGTGTGTGCGAGCCGACACCCACTTACCGGACATTCTCGCCTCAATATCTAAAGCTCGTCGAGAGCTTGATGTAGTCAGTCTCCATGGCCGGCAAGAGACATCCGTATCTCCATCCTCAGTCCTGACCTAAACTTTTCCGACATTTTCAAGTCGGTGTCTACCTGCTCTGGTGCATACCTCGATATCTCGCAGAAAGCGCGATCATAATCGGTCACAGACAACTTTTCTTGCTTCAGCAGGAAAAATTCCTACTCCTTTCTCTTTCTATAGCTCTTAGGTATGTATTCCTCGTACAGCTCTCTCTTAAAGTCCTCCCATGAGAACTCTTCTAGTTGCTCGGCAGTAAGGGTCTTTTTCCTGGCCTCCCACCAGAAATCTGCGGGTCCATTTAATTGGAAAGCTACACAGACGATCGCTCTGTGTGGTGCATCGTGAAAATTAAAGATCCGTTCGATGGTTCGGACCCATTGTTCCGCTTCCTCTGGGTTACCCTTCCCATTAAAGGTAGGTGGGTTCTGCCTTAGGAATAACTCTTCGATCCTGCGATCGGGTTGGAGTGGAGGTGGTGGTTGGGGAGGAGGTGGTGGTTGGGGAATGTCCTCGCCTTCTTGTTCGAGGATTCTACCCTTCCTCTAGGCCTTCCCGACCTCGGCCTCGGGTTCCCGCTCGGTTTCTTCTCGGAGGCATCTTTGCTAGAAGCAGTAATTATCAGTCACTTATTCTTTCCATAACTTAACATACATAATACTATCGTAGCCTTATTGCAAAACGATTCTAAACAAAATATTTCACCCTTAACAAACATAATTTGCCGCAAAAGCCCTATCAGGGTCATATATATCCAAAATTTTCTACCATAGGCAGGATGTTCAAAACCAAAGAGTCATAAACAAAAATTTAATCCCGGCCCACACGGCCTTCCAAGAATTTCAGGGTTCTAGTTCCATCAAAACCAAACATAGAAAAAGGAAAACAACGGAAGCTTAAACATAACAAAAATCTATTTAAGCTTCATCCGGTGCCTGCATCATGCATCCTCCCACTGCTCGTCCTCCTCGGGATCTTCCTCTTCCTCGGAGTCGTCCTCACTGTCAGAAACGTCCACGCGGGGTCGTACCCTGGATGGTCCTGCTCCATCGCCTTCCATCATCGGTATGTCACGCATGGGGTTGAAGTCGTCATTGCCATAGAGCTCATTGTCTTGGCGGATCGGGCTATAACCATCTGATGCGTCTGTTACCCTCATCCGCGCTGTCTGGCGGAAGTGCTCGACTGGTGATACGGATGCGGCCATAGGCGGTGGAGGTGGTATCGGTGGACGTACGGGGTGTCCAGTAGGTAGAGGAGGGAACACAGGCTCTCCCAAGGCTCGCGGGCGTGCTGCCCTCTCCAAGCGAGCAGGTCTGCCCTCGTCGAATAGGAATGGAGGCACAACTGGGTCGATCTGCCTCGGAACCTCAGTGTATAGCCACTCTGGTGACTCATCCCGCCAGGTGTACTCTCGGGGAGGGAGGTAGGGTCCTCTCGGTGCTGCCCCGTAGATGCTATACACGTAAGTCAGGTGACTTACGAATCTGGGCAAATCTCCCACCAAGTCATAGCCTTGCCTTGCCGGTAGATATAATCCCCTGATACTTCCCGGGCATAGTCCTCCCAATCACAAGGGAGTATGGCTAGGAGACGTCTGATGCCATCATAGTCAGTCGCGCCATGGGCTCGGGCGTCTCTCCAAAGGCGGAGGTAATACGCCAGAAACTCGCCCAAATCCTCTCCAACAAGACATCCACCGGGCGATAAATACTCATCACCTCCTCGGGGGTCGGGTGTGGTCCAATCCTCCTCCGAGCGATATATCTCATCCCCTCCATCTGTCACGATCAAAACTAACATAAGTCAACTATCGTCATCTCAAAAGCAGAAAGGATAACTTAAGTACAACGAGAAGCAACTAGGTTGAAACTAAACAAGCTATAAGATAGGTAAGTCATAAGGTATAATACTCATCAAAACTTACCTTCCTACTCTTACCCAAACGTATACATGTAAACCAATGACGTCTTAATATATATATGCTATGCTACGAGATCCTCGTCCTATACCAACCACTTGAACTAAAGTTCAACGGACTCTATCGTATTCTGGAGACAGAATTAGGGATTTTGTTCTTCATAACAAATGAAGATCAGGGCGTTAGGGGTACGCAGGTGAAAACCATGCGTAAATCGGAGTCCTAACGAAAGAGAACTATACAAAAACATTTACCGCGCAGTGCAGGAAATTTGCGCGATCGTGCCAAAAATGTAATTCGAGACGTATGTCGATGTAATACGTCTACCATACCCACGTATTTAGGTTGAGGCTGAACATTCTGAAGTCGTAATTGATGTCCACGTCATAACCCATGTCGACGGTCACTCATGTCGAAGTGGTGATGAAATATCAACGTCGTTCATCTTCAAGGTTGAGGTCGTCCTCGTTCATCCTTCTCGCTCGTCTTTCGTCGTTCGAGCTCGAGGCTATCATCACTTTCATTCATCCTAACATTCTTTGTTCTTGTAAGGGAAAAGAAGTTCATACTTCTATATTCTTTCACGATACGTGAGCATGCTCCTTAGAGTCTAGGTTCTCCTCATGATAACATATCGTTCATTGAAAACAAGTTTTGAAGTTTGGAAACAGTGTTTCATTTGAGAATTCAAAAGTAAAGTTTCAAAATGACAATCATAGTCAACTCATACATGTATATCAAAAATGAATTCATCCAATCCATGTTGATCATTCAACTTAGTACCACCATGTACTTTCATCTCAATGCTTGAGCACTCACATCAATTCAACTCAAAGTTTTTGGAAAAATTTTCTTGCTCAACTTTCATTTCATCATCAACCTCATAATATCATATCCTTTTCTCCAAGGATAACCCTTCCAATTTCTTTCAAAAGTTCTTCCAACTCGCTCATCAATCAAAACTTTTTCATTTCATGAGTTTGAGAAAGAAATCGCCACCTTTTTCGGTTGAGCTCGATGTGATGGAGTGTTGAGGGGAGTCAGTAGGTTACTAGAAGTCCAGTGACTCGATCTAGACTTAAATTTTAAAAGAGTTCGGGTTTTCAAAGAGCAACAGTGCTCTGATACCACTCAGTCACGCCCCCACTCCGGATAGCCCGGACTAGAGGGTGACTAATACTAGGAATAGTATTATAGGACAAACTGACTAAGATAAAGGTACACATTGATTATAACTAGCATGCTTGACATGACATAAGATAATAACCCAATAATTCAAAAGGTTTAGGCCATCAGACCCAAAGACTTAACGATGGTCTGATGGACCTCAATAGTTTATAACAGTCAACATAATGTAAAAGAGTTCAGAGATTGCAGCGGAAAGTGTGTGAATACATATGTGATGATATGTATTCAAAGTGAAAAACCGAATTCTAAATATAACGGTCAAGGACACTGGACTCCTCAACACATCCTCCATCATCATCATCAGAACTCAACCTGCACATTTAAAAACAAATATGCAGGGCTAAGTACAAATATTGCACTCAGTGGACTTATGCCGAAAACATTTGATAATTTGATTACACTGCCAATATCAAGGTAAGTCACAAGGGTTTTAGTTGAAATGCCTTGTGCTTACTAAAACATTTTCAGTTCGTAAACATCGATCGGCCGAGCATTTTCTTGGTGTGTATGATCCGTATCCCGATATCATAATTCATCATAATGTCAAAGATCAAATGTTCAAACGTCGTGAGGGAGGCCTCCCTCAACGATGCCGGAACCGGCCGTGGCCCACACAACACACAGTCCCGTTCAAGTGTACACGTTAACAATCATATTGTTCCAACCTTCACGCCAATCCTAGCCAGGCATTAACCTCCGGCTCAGGACCCGATATTAATTTCATAAGAAGGTTGGGCGCGACCCAACAAAATTCATAACATATAGTTCCAACCTTCACGCCAGATAGGATCCACACAAAACAGAATATTTTTGGAAGGTAATATTGCGAACAACGATAAACAGTTGGAATAGTGCTGTAAATGAATTCATTTGTAAAGAGTAGCAAAGTCACTGTTGTTTGAAAAGAAAGCCCACCTGGACTATAATTCGTCGTAAACTGAGTCCTAGGTTTGTTTGCTTTGTCAGTGTCCGATCGTCTGCGTTCGGCGTCCACGCTTTACGCAAAAGCGATATTTTAGTGCGTTGTCGCGCTTTATCGAGACTCTCAAAGTCTAAGATAAAATTCGATATTCTATATCGATGTAAATTGAATTCCTCAAAGAATTGAACACGCTTTCAAATCGTAATTGATTGAATTGTTCTCGTTCTTGAGACACGTTCGACTATTTCGGTTTAACCTTTCCGGTTTAAACGTTCAACGTATAAGTACGTTTCTCGATATAAGGATTTCATTTGTGAAATCTTTTCTTACTAATGAGGTATTATACTCAATTAGTACGTCTTACGTGTATTAGCGTATTTATCGATCGTATTTTCATACGTTTGACTTTAAAAGTCAACGAAGTCAACACCGGTCAACAAAGTCAACAATTTTGACTCTTAAATAGTAATTTCTTACCATTTCATTTTATAAATCGAATTTCGATCGATTTAAAATCGTAAAGTCCTATTTCTCGATCTATCACGTAAATCAAAGGACTTATAAATAATTTTCGTAATTATTAATCCTTTTAATAATTAAAACGCATATTTTCGATTAATACGTTATAAAATGTAACGTTTGTCTTAGATATAGAAGTCTATATTTATAAAATTTCATAAAATCCAAATATGTCTAAAATAATTATTAGACATATAATTTATTATTAAACTGAATTAAAAAGGATTTAAAAACCCTTATAATTATCGAAAATTCTCGGTAATTAATTAAAAACTACCAAATGACTTTCGAAAATTTTTCTAAATTAATATGGTGTATTATTATACACTATGGTCCAGAATATGAATTAGTAACATCCATATGATATTGTTTGTCATTTATTAATATATATACATATATTCCTCACGTTAATTTAGAAAAATTAGGGAATAATTGTCCAAAAATTCCCAAAATTGATATACACTTAGTATAATATCCCAATATTAATATATATCACAAATATAACCTATAGTCCATCATAACCATTCATTCATGAATAAACTAACAATACACACGGCATTTTCGAGTTAATTACCAAACAATTATCAAAAAAAATTCCCAAAAATTCTAATTAAATTCTAACATGATCAAACATTATATTATAACATTGTAACATCATAATATTAACCAAACCAATTGAAATCATCACCATATGGAGCTCAATGCTCTCGGCTTATTTTATTTTCAATAGGTAATTGGTTTTTCAAAATTCCAACAATTATATACTATGATTATACACTATACTATAACATTATAACATCATAACAATCATCAAAACCAATTAAATCATCACCTTATTGAGCATATAACTCACGGCTTTTTTGATAATATTGGTATTTGATTTCCAAAAATTCTAACAATTATACACTATGTTTATACATTATAATATGACATTATAGCATAACAACATTCATCAAAACCAAATTAAATCATCACCATATTTAAGCTCAAAGCTTTCGGTTTATTTGATTTAATTTAGCATTTGATTTCCAAAAATTTCCACAAAATCACACAACACATAATCAATATACTAAAGCATTAATACACCATTGCATGATAGAAATAAAAATCATACACCAATATATACATTCATATAGCTCACGGTACTAATGAAATATTAATCATATGATTTTTAAAAAAATTCTAAATAAATCATAGAACATATAAACAAGGTTCTAAAGCATTAATATGTCATTGAATGATTAAAATAAAAATTATACACCAAGGTATAATACCATATGCTCTCGGTAATATTAAGAAAAATAGCTAGGATTTTCCAAAATTTTTAATTATCATACAATAGGTTTAAAACATATCATAGATCAATAATCCATCACTAAAATAAATAGGAAACAATCGGTCATTACAAAATCATTTTATAAAGTTTTCAAAAATTATATCAATGTATCCTATGGTTCGAAAATCATGTATATATGCTAGATCCATTCCAAAATTTAGTATACAACATCACATGTTCATATATTCACATATTTTGAACTAAAAACCATCAAGAACAATATATGTAAACAATAGCTCATCCAAGAACATTCAAAACATATAAATATATATATAGAGCATTCGAAACACACATATATATATATATACCCATGTTCGAAATTTTTGAACCAAGGATGATAAAAATCGAAGCTATGGTGTCTCATTTACCTTTGAAATGGTATAGACTCACAAGAGGTAAGGTATGGTATTAAGCTTGGGTGATTGAATGGAGAAGAAAAGAGAAAAAAAATTTGAGAGAGAATGAGAGGGAGCTCTCGGCTTCTTGGTGAAGAATGGGAGAGTGGAGAGTATTTTGAGTGTTCTATTGTTTTGGATGATAATGTGTTGAAGAGAAGGTCTCCCCTATACCCTCTCTCTCGGTCACCCTCACACACACACCCAATAGGATAGTTTGTAGCCAAATGATGGAGTGAGAGGTGATCATTAGGCTAGGCTAGAAGGGGCTCCATGGATTGGGTGTTAAAAAGGTGGCATTGCATGCGCTTGTTGGAGAGAGAGACCGGCGGCTATGGGGTTCCAAGGGTGGGTTTTAATTATTTTGTATCACAATACAATGTATTAATCATAGTATAGGTCATAGATATATAATACAAGCCATTAAAATAATTAAAACATCACTTAGGCATATAATCGAAATTATCGAAACAATAGGGAAAATAGAATTAAAATTATAAATTACACCTATTATAGTAGGTAATAGTATTCACGACGGATAACGAGGACAATACTAGTAGTATTCACGGATACGACGATCGTCGCGATAGGACATATCATATGAGAATATAGACCTTAAGATTAAACAAACACTTATATCATTTCGGTTCAAAAGGTTTGTGACGGATCGAAAGGATATAACGATCGAAAGACTTCATAGTTTACTTCGTTATAATATCCAGCGTGAAAATAAAAGCAGTTCGAGTTTGCGGCGGAAAGTGTGTGAATACATATATGGCGATATGTATTCGAGGTTATCCATTCTAACGAACAACAAGGACATATGGCTTTCTCAACACTCCTCCATCACCGACAATCGAGCTCGACTGCACATTTAAAACAAACATGCGGTAAAGTACAAAATTTGTACCCGGTGGACTTATGCGAAAACATTTCATTTTGTTTAATTACTACTTGATATAGTGGTAAGACACGAGGGTTTTATTTGAAAATGCCTTGTGCTTACTAAAATATTTTCACGAGTTTATAAAAGTTGCTTGGCGACATTTTCTTGGTGTCGTGATCCATATCCCTTATTATCGTTCCATCATGTTATCATAGTCGAAAGTCGTGAAGGAGGCCTCGCTTCAGCGACCCGTGACCGGCCGTGATTTGTCCTTACGACACGGTCACCATCGGTGTACACGTTAATCTAGCCGGTATAAGCCTTAGGCATAGGATCCGATATCGATTTTCATTCATAAGTTGGGAATAACCCATCAACATCACATCATACATGGATAGGATCGATACACAAAGCGTAAACATTTTGGCGGTAATCATTTAAAGAATTTTAGCATTAGTTGAAAATCGTAAACAAGGCGGTTGGAAAGAAGCGACAAAGTTGTTACGTTTTAGTAATAAAGCCCACACGGAAATTATTGTTCGTCTTTAACGATTTCCTTATTCGTCGGCGTCCGGTGGTGCGTCGGCGTCACGCCTTTATATAAAAGGATGCTTTAGTGCGTCGTTTACGTGGTTGAGACTTACAAAGTCTATAATCAAATTCGATATTTCATATCGGCGTGAATTAATTCCTTAATGAATTTAATTCGTTTCTCAACGTATCAACTTAACATTTCTCGTTCTTGATGAGGCGAGATATGTGTTGAAAATGACCAATTTACCCTCTTGGTAAATGGTCCAACGTTTTCTCACGCTTTTCAATTTCATGAATTTAAACATGAAATCTTTTCATATTAACATGATATCATTAGCAAATCATACGTCTTACGCATTTTAGCGTGTTTATCGAGCGTTGATTTCAAAAGTCGACAATTTTGACTTTTCTTAGTAATTTAATTACTAAGTCTTATTTTAATATTAAATTCTTTCGAAAATCAATTTCCAATTGATTTCTTTTTATAAACTGTTTTAATATGTTTAAAAATAATTTTTAAACATATAATTCATTATAAATAATGAATTTAAGGATTAAGAATCCTTATTTGAAATTAAAAATAGCTCACGGCTATTTTAAGTTTTATAACTTAAATAATTTCGAAAATTTTTCAAATATGTCTAAAATAATATTTAGACATATAATTTATTAATTAACTTGATTTAAAAGGATTTAAAAATCCTTAAATATTTTCGGTAATTATAATAAATTACCAAATGATGTCAAATTTTTTTTTCTAATAATATATAGTGTATTATTATACACTATGGTCATTAATATGTCATAATATCAACTAAACATTGTTCAATCATCACCTTAATATTTAATAAGGTCTCGGCATTTTTTGGAAAAATGCTCAACAATTTTCTAAAATTCCAATAAATTACTACAAGGTCCATATATTAGTCCATAACATCCTTATGTCATATAATTCATGATATGACATTTATATACCATATAAATGGTATATTAGCTTTCGGCTTTTTCATTAAGCATATCAAACAATTTTATAAAATTTCCAACATATATATATCATGCTCATAAACTATAGTATAGCAACATTACATCATAATATGCATCAAAGACCATTTGATCATCACCATTTAGTGTGTAACTCATCGGTTTTGAAACAAATGTGTAATTGATCTTCAAAATTTTAACAAAATTCTAGGATGCATAAAACACATTTTAGAACAACAATATAACATTGCATGTCATAAAATAAAATTACACACTAACATATATATATATACATGTCTCGGCTTTTTTTTAAAATAATAGATAGAATTTTTCAAAAATTTCAATTAAATCACTATAGACTTTTATAACATCATAGAGTAATTATATGTTCTTGCATGTCTCAAATAAAAATCATTCATTAACATATAAATATATATATGTTCGGTTATTTTGCAAAAATTATAGAAATGATTTTCTAAAAATTTCCAATAAATGTCTATACACTCTTAGTTCATCATAATTCAAGATTAACACCTTGCATGTTCAAAATGAAATCATACACACATATATACATATATATATGTTTCGGTTCTTATGAAAAAAATAGCAAGAATGTTTTAAAAATTCTCAATTAAATCATATGCACTCTCAATACATCATGAATCAATAATATCATATTGCATGTATCAAATAAAAATCATACATTCACCTATTTTTCTTATGCTCTCGGTTTCAATAAGAACATTGGCATAGATTTTTTTTCTAAAATTTCAAAACAAATACTATGGTCACATGTAGTATCATAGATTATAATTTCAAGCTCAAATAATTTCTTATAGGTTTCGGCCATCACTAGCATTTTTCATACATGTTCAATTAAATTTTTAAAACATGATCTAAGCTTTAAAATAACATGCTACACATTCTAGGAACATAACATACTCATATATTCATAAGATTTTGAGGTTGGATCATACATGCAAGACTTAACAATGTAGGAACACCAACATCCATATTTATCTACCATAAGCTAACATATACACACAAGATCTTTCAAAGTAAAATCAAGAACACATGCAATGTTCTTGCATTGTGTTCGACGATTTTGAAAAGAAGCAAGTATGCTTGAATCGATCCTACCTTGGATATATAGATTAATGGAACAATGTCTAAGGTTCCAAGCTAGGTATAGAAGAGGAGAAGAAGAAGAATCAAAGCTTGGATGGGAGGGGGAGGTCTCGGCTGTGCAGAAAAAATGGAGGAAGGAGATGGGTTTCTTGGGAGAGAAATGAGGAACTTGGGGAGAGAGAAGGGAGAGCTTGAGTGTGTGAGTGATTGAGAATAGTGGGGAATGAAAAGAAATCTGAAATATCCCCCCCTATACCCATAAGTCTCGGCCTCTCTCTCTCTGAGGAGACCTTGATATCTAGTAATATTTTATGGTGTTAGTGGATACTAATCATGAGTATCTTACACACAAATCTTCTTGAAACTAGCTATAATACATCACTAATGGAAGATTTGATGATGCAAAATCTGAATATATACCTATATATATATATAGGAGTGATAAAATAAAAATTACACTTTGTTATACATACATACATAGCTCTCGGCCATGTGGCCAAACCTTATGTTAAAATTCTTATTTCATGCTAATTATAGATATATAAATCATAATATATGATTTAGATGATATTTAATATCATAGGTTAATTAAATAGTATAAAGGAAGAAAATAATTCAACTTATGTACAACATAAATGGCTATCGGCCATTTGATTAAATCATAGGTTAAAATTTTTATTTCATGTCATTAATAGGTATATACACTTTGGTATATAATTTATATGATAATTATATCATAGGATAATTAAAAGAGTATTTAATTTCGAAAGAAACCCTAATTTCGAAGAATTAGGGTTTTCGAAATTAGTTTTGATATATATATTAATTCAAATGTTCAAGCATTAATTAAATGCTTATTAGTACTGTAATATCATAAAAATACCATAAGAAATAATTTCCTAAAGTTTCTTGATCATTAAAACCATCGTTCGTCTTATCTCTAGCGTTGGCGTTCGAAAGCGTCTCAAAACGCGTTACGTGTCGACTCATCTTTAAAATGGTCGTAAATACTAAGTAATCTCATCATAAGAATATTCCATTAATAATGGAATATAATCCCAACTTGATTGCTTAAGAAATATCGTGACATTTCATAGTCGATATCGTTCGACGTTAAAATGTCTTCTTAGATAAAAGTTAAAACTTTCGATTCTTTCATTCACTAAGTTGGTGAGTGTGTAACAGAAATTATTCCTTGTAAACAATTGAAATCATACTTGATTTCATATGTGATTTGATTTCACGGCAAAATTTTATTTTACGGGTTTTAAAGACCGTAATTAGGCTTTTAAAACTGCGGGTTATTACATCCTACCCCCCTTAAAAGAAATTTCATCCCGAAATTTGTATACCTTAAAAGAATAATCTGGGGTATCGTTCCTTCACTGTATCTTCTAGCTCCCACGTGGCTTCTTCTTGTCCGTGGTGATTCCACAGCACTTTGACCAACGAAATTGATTTATTCCTCAATTGTTGCACTTTATGGTTTATTATTGCGATAGGCTCTTCTTTATAACTCATGTCTGGATTGAGAACTACGTCGTCTTGACGGATCACGTGTTTTGGATCGTACACATATTTCCTTAGTTGAGATACGTGAAAAACATTATGCACATTTCCCAGTTGGGTGGAAGAGCGACTTATAGGCTCTTGAGCCTATTCTCTCTAGGATCTCGTATGGTCCTATGTGGCGGGGTCTTAGTTTTCCTTCGCACCAAATCTTGTGATCCCTTGATGGAGACTTTGAGAAATACTTTGTCTCCAACTTGAAATGCAGCTCCGATCTCACGCGTATCGGTAGGATTCTGTCTATCTTGAGCTTCCTTGATTCTTTGTCTAATCGACGGACGATTTCAATCATTTCATTTATCATACGGCCCTACTATTTTCCTTTCACCTACCTCGTCCCAATAAAGTGGTGATCTACATTTCTTGCCGTCTGAGGCTTCGTATGGGGCCATATCGATGGTAAACGATAACTATTATTGTAAGCAAACTCGATAAGAGGTAAAATGTCTTCCCATTTGCACCTCGATCGATACTACGGTTCTCGGCATATCTTCTAGGGTTTGGATTGTCCTTTCGATTGCCCATCGGTTTGTGGGTGAAATCTTTGTCTTGAAGTTTAATTTTGTTCCCAACTCTTTTGTAGGCTCGTCAAAATTTTGATGTGAACTTGGAATCTCTATCGATGTAATAGATTTTGGTACTCCATGTAGCCGTATCACTTCCTTTACATATATTTGGGCTAGTCTATCAGCCCATATGTATTTTGAATTGGTAAAGTGGCGCGCTTGGTGAGTCTATCCACTATTACCCATATAGTAGTGTTTCCTTTTGAGACTTGGGTAAATCCGTGCTGAAATCCATCGTTATTTCGTCCCACTTCCATTCGGTATACCCAGCGGTTGTAACTTCCGTAGGAACGTTGGTGTAAAGCTTTTACTGTTGGCAAATAAAGCGACGTTCTCGAAAGAAGCTATGTCTAGTTTCATGCCTTCCCACGAATTTCTCTTTTAGGTCTTGGTACATCTTACGTCTTTGCTGGGTGGGCGGTATAAGGTGTATCATGAGCCTCGCTCATTATGTTGTTCGAATCTCGGCATCATCGGGAACACATATCCTTCCTTTGAACATTAGAGCATTATCGATGCTTCGCGGAAATTTTCAATTCGCGATTCTCGCTCTTCCTCTTATCTTTTCCAACTTTTCCTCAATCCTTTGTCTCTCAATGATCCTTTTCTTAGATCGGTGTCATGGTGAGTGTAGCAATACAATTCTTGATCGTCTCTGGTTTGTTTAATTAATTCAATTCTTAATTTCTTGAATTCTTTGACAAGTTTATCTTCTTGTGTCGAGACATCCCAAATGAGTTTGATTTTACGACTCAGGCGTCGGCTACTACATTCGCTTTACGGGTGATAGTTAATACCACGATCGTAATCTTTTACTAGTTCGAGCCATCTTCTTTCTCGTGTTTAGATCTCTGCTCTCGAAAAATATTTCAAACTCTTATGATGCGTATAGATTTAGCATCTCACTCCGTGAGATGATGTCTCCATATTTTTAGTGCATGAACCACTGCTTTGCTAACTCTAAATCATGTGTTGGGTAGTTTAGCTCATGTGGTCTAAGTTGTCGTGATCGTGTGCTATTACTTTTCCTCTTGCATCAAAGCGCATCCTAGTCCGTTCTTGAGGCGTCGGTATAAACCACATATTCCTTATCGATTAGGGACGCTAACACCGGTGCACTTGTTAACTTTTCTTTGAGTTCTTGAAAACTTGCCTCACATTCCTCGGTCAAGTGTACTTAACTCCTTTTGAGTAATTGGGTCATTGGTCTTGCTATTTTGGAGAATCCTCAATGAATCTCCTATAATAACCATTAACCTAGAAAACTCGGATCTCATTACGAGTTCGCGGTGATTTCCATTCTTGCCTTCTTCCACTTTGGTGGATCACTTTGATTCCATCGGCGACACGATGTGTCCTAGGAACATTACTTCCTTTAGCCAAAATTCGCATTTCTTGAACTTAGCAAACAATCTTTCATTCCTCAATGTTTGTAACACCATCCTTAGATGTTCCTTATGGTCTTCCTCATTTTCGAATAGATGAGAATGTCATCTATGAAAACCAATACAAACTTGTCTAAGTGCGGATGAAACACTCGGTTCATGAGGTCCATAAACACCGCTGGTGCATTAGTTAATCCGAATGGCATAACTACAAATTCATAATGGCCATATCTTGTTGAATGCGGTTTTAGCTATGTCTTGATTCGTACCTTGAGTTGATGGTACCGACTTGAGATCAATTTTGAAAATATACTGCTCCTCTCAGTTGATCGAACAAATCGTCGATTCTTGGTAAAGGATATTTATTCTTGAGCGTCATCTTATTCAGCTCTCGATAGTCTATACACATCCTTAAAGATCCATCCTTCTTTTTGACGAACAATCGAGCGCTCCCAGTGCGAAACACTAGGTCTAATGAAACCTAGGTCCAGCAGTTCTTGGTTTGAATTTTCAGTTCTTCCAATTCCTTTGGGGCCATTCATGGGGTGCTTTTGACCTTTGGGCCGATCACGGTTCCAAGTCGATGGTAAATTCAATTGTCTGTCGGGAGGTAATCTGGTAGATCCTTAGAAATACATCAAATTCACGACAATTTCAATGTCTTCTATCTTGATTCGGCTTTTCTTCTCCGTTCGGTAAGCGAGAAAAGCATGGTATCCTTCTTATTCATCATTTTCCTCGCCTTCAATGCGGACACAATTGGGACTCTCTTTCCATGCGATTCCATGGAAATCGTTGCTTCTTGCCGGAAAATGAAATGATATTTCCTTTCTTTGCAAAGAATCGTGGGTGGTTTGTAGCTAACCATCCATTCCTAGGATTATATCTCGTCACCCATGGACATTATGTTCAAGTTATTTGCTAGAACCATTAGTGATCCTAAGTTCAACTCTAGGTTCGGCGATAATGTAACGATCATAATCCCTCCTATAGGTGAAGAGATTCTCATATCCTGATTTGCCTTTACAGCATTCAGTCCCAACAGATCTACGCATGATTTTGCTATGAAAGAGTGCGAAGCACCTGTGTCGAATAATACTATAACAGGCATGTTGAGAAGGATTCCCATACCTGCCAGGTTTCCCTGGTCCTGTTCGTTTTGTTGTCGGTGCAAAGCATACGCTCTAGCTTGAGGTAGCTGCGGCTGGCGTGGTGCTTGCCTTTCTTTGAAATTTATTCTTTGTTATGCAGGCTCTTGTTGCCGTTAGCGTTGCCGTTGTGGTTGTTGTCTTCGTTGCTGAGGTGGTTGCCACTGCTGTTGCGGTATTTGTTGTTGTGGCTGTTGCAACTGTTGTGGAGGTGGTTGCCATTGTTGCGGCTGTAGTTGCTGTTGAGGTTGGGGCTGAAATTGAATAGCCCTTAGCGGTTGGACATTACGGGTTGGTTCGGCCTTACAATTGTTTCGAGCGTATCCCGGACAAAATTTGCGTAATGTCCTTTCATACCGCGCCTAAAGCAGTTTCCACGCCCGCCATGCACATTCCGTGTGCATCTTTCGGCATTTAGACGCGAAAGAGCCGCTTGTTGCTCTTGTAGTCCCTTCTTTGGAGGAATAAAGGTTGGCTTCCTCCATCCTTGCCCTTGATTTCTTGAGTTCCCTTGCCACTTTGTTTTGTTACCTTTGTTTTCAAAGCTTCCTTCTTGCTATTACCAAAACTAGCATCCCATTTCTCTTTCCTCTGTCCATAGTATTACGCATCGGTGATCCCGACTTATCATCGGCATTCTTGCCTCAATGTCAAAGCCCGTGTAAGAGCCTCGGTTATAAGTCATGTCTCCAAGACCATCAAGAGACATTCTTATTTACGGCCTTAACCACGATCTAAATTTCTCCGCCATCTTTAAATCCGTGTCCACTTGATCCAGTGCATATCTAGACATTTCGCAAAAGTGCGATCGTAATCGGTTATCGACATCTTTTCCTGTTTTAACAAGAAGAATTCATGTTCCTTCTTCTTCTTGTAACTCTTGATACATATTTATCATACACTTCTCTTTTAAAATCTTCCCAAGTCAATTCTTCCATACGCTCTGCTGTGTGAATGTTTTCTTTCTAGCCTCCACTGAAATCGGCGAGGCCCGTTTAAGCGGAAGGCTACACATGATAGTCTTTCTTGTGTTGTGCACCTTAGAAAAGTGAAAATTCTCTCGATGGTTCTCATCCATTGTTCGGCATCTTACGACTACCTTTCCCATTGAAAGTTGGAGGTTTTGTCTTAAGAACAATTCCTCTATCCTGCGGTCGAGGTTGAGGTGGAGGTGGTTGAGGTCTGACTTGTTCCTCACATTCGGAGTTCTACCTCGTCTCCTAGGTGCGCCTCTGCCTCTTATTTCTCGTTCGGGATCTTGTCTAGGAGGCGTTACATTGTGTAAAATATATCATTAGCATCATGTATCATTTTATAACTTGAATATGTATGATTTCATTTCCTTGCCTTTTAGAAGCGATGACTTAAATAAAACATTTCATTCTTGTCATACATAAATTTGTTGCAAAAGCCCTCTTGGATCACACATACATACAATTGCAAAAGCACCACGGATAACGTACTTTGCAAACACAAGTCCTTACATCAAGGATTACTCACATACTTGCTTCCAAAATATTTCAAAAGAAAAGGCCATGCACATATCGGCCTTAGGGCTTTACAAAATTGAAGTCATGCACGATGGCTTTATAGCCTTACAAAATTCAGTTTCCCCATTTATTCGAGTTTTTCAAAGCATAAATAAAACATACATAAAATAGATAACATAATCCTTCAAATTTTACATCAACATCACTAGCTACATCAACTCCTAGAATCTTCCTCATCTTCCTCCGGATCCTCTTCCTCCTCGTCCGAGTCATCAACCTGGCCATATGCTCTAGAGGTCCAGCTCCATTACTTTCTACCATCGGGATGTCCCGGATGGACCATAATCCACACGAATCGGTTGTAGCTGTCATGGATGGGATTATACCCATCAAGAGTACTGTCACACTAATCCGTCTTTGTCGGCGGAAACTCTCGGTGGCGGTAAGGGTGCTGTCATCGGTGGTAGGCGGAGTGGTGAGCGCACGGATGTCCGAATATCAAGGTGGGAAAACAGGGGCTCCCAAAGCTCTAGGCCTAGGCTGCTCAGTCCTTTGAACAAATCGCCCTCGTCGATCCGATATCGTGGTACCACCGGGTCAATAATCCGTGGAACCTCGGTGTACAGACCACTCGGGTGACTCATCACGCCATGTATACTCCGTGGAGGAGATAAGGTCCTCGGTGCTGCGCCATAGATCTATATATCGTCGTCGGTGGTGATGAACTGGGTAGATCACCTATCAAGTCATATCCTCGGTCATACGGTAAATGTAATCCCGGACACCTCACGAGCATAATCTTCCCAATCGCATGGAAGTATAGTAAGAAGGCGGCTTAATGCCGTCGTGGTCCGTCACGCCGTAAACTCTGCATTCCTCCACAATCTAAAGTAATACATCGGGAACTCTCCTAAATCCTCGCCAGACACATCCGGCTTTCCCGATAGATCTGAATAGTCTCCTCGGGAGTCGGGTCGGGTCTATCCTCCTCCTCGCAATGTAACGCATCTCCTCCATCTGTCACGATCAAAAACTAACCGTTAGACACTACTAATACCTGATAGCAGATAGGGTAGCTTAATACTTCGATTAATCACTAGGATAAACTATTCAACCTATAACCAAACATTCTTAACCCGTCTAGTAAACAAAACTCCTATTGCTATGTTAAGCTACACGAGGTATTATAGGTTCCTCTGTTCTATCTAAAACTCAAATTGAACTTTACCCTGACTCTACTGTATTTGGGAGATGGAAAAGAGATTCTGTTCTTCATAACAAATGAAGTTCAGAACGTTAGGAATCATGGCGAAAACCATCGTAAAGCGGAGTCCTATCGAGATGCGGTTAAAACAAATTTACTGCGCAGTGCAGAAAATTTTCGCGATTATAACGACGTTTCGAGCAGGTGCCAATAATGACAACATACGCGCTATGGCTGCTGCCGACTTAGTATAACTATTACGTCCACGTCTTCAAATTGAGGCTTGCCGTTCTGAAATCTCGGTCCTCAGTCACGCAAGTTGAAAATTATGGTTATGATCGCTCACTTTGACTGTAATACAGCATCCACCTTCTTCATTCTTCATAGTCAACGTCGTTCCGATCATCTTTACGTTCCACTTTTGCCGTTCAAAACCCGAGATTAAAACACATTCATGCTTCCTATCATTCTTTTGTTTTCTTTCATTATGGGAACATACTTCCTATATCGTCTACGTTCTTCTCAAAAGCATAGCATACTTTGTTATTAACATGGATTTCATAATTCATAAGCATAACATCCAAATCACATCATTCTTCGTTCATACATAACTGTACATATCATTTTGTTTTCATACATTTATCTTAAATCATCATGATTCATTTCAAATATACATTTCAACTTATCCACTTCATATCATTGCTATCAACTTTCAAAATTTAGGATTTTGAAAATTTTCATTCATAACTCATCATTTCAATCATCATCACATTACAACTTTCCTTTTCCTTTTACTTCAAAATCTTTTCAAATTTGGCCATCATATAAAATTTTCATTTCATAAACTCAAATGAAACTAATTACCTTTTCCCCGTTGAGCTCGGTGTGATGAAGTGTTGAGAATAGCCAGTAGATTTTCTAGAAGTCTAGTGACTCAATCTAGACTTAGTTTTAGAAGGAAATGGGGTTTCAAAGAGCAACTGCTCTGATACCACTCTGTCACGACCCCACCCAGGATAACCCGGAGTGGGCGGACTAATACTAGGAATAGTATTCACGGATACGAGGCGTCACGATAGGACATATCATATGAGAATATAGACCTTAAGATTAAACAAACACTTATATCATTTCGGTTCAAAAGGTTTGTGACGGATCGAAAGGATATAACGATGCGAAAGACTTCATAGTTTACTTCGTTATAATATCCAGCGTGAAAATAAAGCGATTCGAGTTTGCGGCGGAAAGTGTGTGAATACATATATGGCGATATGTATTGAGGTTATCCATTCTAACGAACAACAAGGACATATGGCTTTCTCAACACTCCTCCATCACCGACAACCGAGCTCAACTTGCACGTTTAAAACAAACATGCGGTAAGTACAAAATTTGTACCCGGTGGACTTATGCGAAAACATTTCATTTTGTTTAATTACTACGCCAATATAGTGGTAAGACCGAGGGTTTTATTTGAAAATGCGCTTGTGCTTACTAAAATATTTTCACGAGTTTATAAAAGTTGCTTGGCGAGCATTTTCTTGGTGTCGTGATCCATATCCCTTATTATCGTTCCATCATGTTATCATAGTCGAAAGTCGTGAAGGCCTCGCTTCAGCGACCCGTGACCGACCGTGGTGTCCTTACGACTACGGTCACCATCGGTGTACACGTTAATCTAGCCGGTATAAGCCTTGGGCATAGGATCCGATATCGATTTTCATTCATAAGTTGGGAATAACCCATCAACATCACATCATACATGGATAGGATCGATACACAAGCGTAAACATTTTGGCGGTAATCATTTAAAGAATTTTAGCATTAGTTGAAAAATCGTAAACAAGGCGGTTGGAAAGAAGCGACAAAGTTGTTCGGTTTTAGTAATAAAGCCCACTGGAAATTATTGTTCGTCTTTAACGATTTCCTTATTCGTCGGCGTCCGGTGGTGCGTCGGCGTCACGCTTTATATAAAGGATGCTTTAGTGCGTCGTTTACGTGGTTCAAGACTTACAAAGTCTATAATCAAATTCGATATTTCATATCGGCGTGAATTAATTCCTAAGGAATTTAATTAGTTTCTCAACGGTGTATCAACTTAACATTTCTCGTTCTTCGATAGAGACGAGATATGTGTTGAAAATGACCAATTTACCCCTCTTGGTAAATGGTCCAACGTTTTCTCACGCTTTTCGATTTCATGATTTTAAACATGAAATCTTTTCATATTAACATGATATCATTAGCAAATCATACGTCTTACGTACGTTGATTTCGAAAGTCAACAATTTTGACTTTTTCTTAGTAATTTAATTACTAAGTCTTATTTTAATATTAAATTCTTTCGAAAATCAATTTCCAATTGATTTCTTTTTATAAACTGTTTTAATATGTTTAAAAATAATTTTTAAACATATAATTCATTATAAATAATGAATTTAAGGATTAAGAATCCTTATTTGAAATTAAAAATAGCTCACGGCTATTTTAAGTTTTATAACTTAAATAATTTCAAAATTTTTCAAATATGTCTAAAATAATATTTAGACATATAATTTATTAATTAACTTGATTTAAAAGGAAAATTTAAAAATCCTTAAATATTTTCGGTAATTATAATAAATTACCAAATGATGTCAAAAAAAAATTTCTAATAATATATAGTGTATTATTATACACTATGGTCATTAATATGTCATAATATCAACTAAACATTGTTCAATCATCACCTTAATATTTAATAAGGTCTCGGCATTTTTTGGAAAAATGCTCAACAATTTTCTAAAATTCCAATAAATTACTACAAGGTCCATATATTAGTCCATAACATCCTTATGTCATATAATTCATGATATGACATTTATATACCATATAAATGGTATATTAGCTTTCGACTTTTCATTAAGCATATCAAACAATTTTATAAAATTTCCAACATATATATATCATGCTCATAAACTATAGTATAGCAACATTACATCATAATATGCATCAAAGACCATTTGATCATCACCATTTGAGTGTGTAACTCATCGGTTTTTTTGAAACAAATGTGTAATTGATCTTCAAAATTTTAACAAAATTCTAGGATGCATAAAACACATTTTAGAACAACAATATAACATTGCATGTCATAAAATAAAATTACACACTAACATATATATATATACATGTCTCGGCTTTTTTTTAAAATAATAGATAGAATTTTCAAAATTTCAATTAAATCACTATAGACTTTTATAACATCATAGAGTAATTATATGTTCTTGCATGTCTCAAATAAAAATCATTCATTAACATATAAATATATATATGTTCGGTTATTTTGCAAAAATTATAGAAATGATTTTCTAAAAATTTCCAATAAATGTCTATACACTCTTAGTTCATCATAATTCAAGATTAACACCTTGCATGTTCAAAATGAAATCATACACACATATATACATATATATATGTTTCGGTCATTATGAAAAAAATAGCAAGAATGTTTTAAAATTCTCAATTAAATCATATGCACTCTCGATACATCATGAATCAATAATATCATATTGCATGTATCAAATAAAATCATACATTCACCTATTTTCTTATGCTCTCGGTTTCAATAAGAACATTGGCATAGATTTTTTCTAAAATTTCAAAACAAATACTATGGTCACATGTAGTATCATAGATTATAATTTCAAGCTCAAATAATTTCTTATAGGTTTCGGCCATCACTAGCATTTTCATACATGTTCAATTAAATTTTAAAACATGATCTAAGCTTTAAAATAACATGCTACACATTCTAGGAACATAACATACTCATATATTCATAAGATTTTGAGGTTGGATCATACATGCAAGACTTAACAATGTAGGAACACCAACGTCCATATTTATCTACCATAAGCTAACATATACACAAGATCTTTCAAAGTAAAATCGAGAACACATGCGATGTTCTTGCATTGTGTTCGACAGTTTTGAAAAGAAGCAAGAATGCTTGAATCGATCCTACCTTGGATATATAGATTAATGGAACAATGTCTAAGGTTCCAAGCTAGGTATAGAAGAGAAGAAGAAGAATCAAAGCTTGGATGGGAGGGAGGTCTCGGTGTGCGAGAAAAAATGGAGGAAGGAGATGGGTTTCTTGGGAGAAATGAGGAACTTGGGAGAGAGAGGAGAGCTTGAGTGTGTGGTGATTGAGAATAGTGGGAATGAAAAGAAATCTGAAATATCCCCTATACCCATAAGTCTCGGCCTCTCTCTCTCACACAAGGAGACCATGATATCTAGTAATATTTTATGGTGTTAGTGGATACTAATCATGAGTATCTTACACAAAATCTTCTTGAAACTAGCTATAATACATCACTAATGGAAGATTTGATGATGCAAAATCTGAATATATACATATATATATATATATAGGGTGATAAAATAAAAATTACACTTTGTTATACATACATACATAGCTCTCGGCCATGTGGCCAAACCTTATGTTAAAATTCTTATTTCATGCTAATTATAGATATATAAATCATAATATATGATTTAGATGATATTTAATATCATAGGTTAATTAAATAGTATAAAGGAAGAAAATAATTCAACTTATGTACAACATAAATGGCTATCGGCCATTTGATTAAATCATAGGTTAAAATTTTTATTTCATGTCATTAATAGGTATATACACTTTGGTATATAATTTATATGATAATTATATCATAGGATAATTAAAGAGTATTTAATTTGAAGAAACCTAATTTGAAGAATTAGGGTTTTGAAATTAGTTTTGATATATATATTAATTCAAATGTTCAAGCATTAATTAAATGCTTATTAGTACTGTAATATCATAAAAATACCATAAGAAATAATTTCCTAAAGTTTCTTGATCATTAAAACCATCGTTCATCTTATCTCTAAACGTTGACGTTCGAAAACGTCTCAAAACGTTACGTATCGACTCATCTTTAAAATGGTCGTAAATACTCGTAATCTCATCATAAGAATATTCCATTAATAATGGAATATAATCCCAAGCTTGATTGCTTAAGAAATATCGTGACATTTCAATAGTCGATATGCGTTCGGCGTTAAAATGTCTTCCGATAAAAGTTAAAACTTTCGATTCTTTCATTCACTAAGTTGGTGAGTGTGTAACAGAAATTATTCCTTGTAAACAATTGAAATCATACTTGATTTCATATGTGATTTGATTTCACGGCAAAATTTTATTTCGGGTTTTAAAGACCGTAATTAGGCTTTTAAAGCTGCGGGTTATTACACCTTAATTCACTAAAAGCGTCGATGAATGTCACATGCGACATTATCAAATTATGCTTAGTCAAAATCGAACATTGACTAATTAAGAGTTTAATTATCGAGGTTAAACTCTAATTACGATTTAATTTATCGTAATTAAGCATTTAAAACTGCGGGATATTACATTCTACCCCCCTTAAAATAAATTTCATCCTCGAAATTTGTATACCGTAGAAAAGTACGGGTATCTTTGCACTATAACAATCTCAAATTTCCACGTAACTTTCTTTTGTCCATTGTCTCTCCATTAGACTTTCACCAACGGTATAAGCTTCTTTCTTAACCGTTGAATTTGACGATTAAAACAATCGTAGATCCTTTCATAGCTCATATCTTGATTCAAGAATAACGTTATCATGATGGTCATGTATTTTGGACCATATTCGTACTTTCTTTAACTGTAACACGTGGAAAAACTCCTGTATATTCCCCAAACTTGGTGGAAATAACAATCTATAGGCTGCTGATAAACGCGCATTTTACACGTTTATTGTTGATATTTAAAGATGAGTTTAGATCATTTAATGTGCGTTTATGTATCGATTCTTAATGTTTTATCTATTTCTAGAAGATACTGCTCTTGGGTGTTCCTTTGACGTTTTGTAGGTTTATATGTTGATAATCGAAGCAAGGAATGAAGCACGAGCCAAAATGCAATTCTGCCCAGTTTCTAGCGACCAGCCTAGCGGTCGCTAGGCTGGCCGCTAGGCAAACCAGCGAGATCCCAGAGAGAGAGAGCGGCCGCGAGTCGCGGGCGCGAGCAAACACGCCCAGCGCCGAGAAGCTCTTGATTTCTCGCGGCCTGCTGGCGACCGCTAGCCAGGCCGCGAGGCTACCATGCGTCATAGCGTAGATCGCGAGCGAGAGGCCGCGCGTGAAATTTATCCCTCGCGACCGGGCTAGCGACCGCTAGCCATGGTCACGAGACGGCGCGGCAGATGAGAAATTAGGGTTTCCATCCCTATCTATAAATAGGGGATCAACCCCCTCGCGCCTCCTCAGACCCAGACGACCCCAGAGAGCTTTTTATTCAGTTTTTCCTCAGTTTTTGCTTTTCTTTAGCTTCCGTTTAGTTCTAGATTTAATTCTTGCATTGTTCTAGTTTAGTTCTTCGCTTTGTTATCGATTCGGAACGTTTTGTCCGATCGTTTTCCGATTGTTTTCCGTTTATCGCTTGGGATTGGATTCAAGACCAACCATTGTTCATCCAATGCTTCATCACGGGTTTTATATATTTATTTTCCGTTTTCATGATTAAATCGTATTTTATTCCGATTATTATGTCTGGCTAGATTTTCGTTCTAATCCTAGGGTTTGCATTATTCGATCCTATATGTTGTGATTCACAGTATCGCTATTTACCTTCCGGCATTGATTCATGATTCTTGGTGCTTATTTATATGTGTTAATTTCGATCAATCTTGATGCATATCTAGTTGTCGGTTAATTACGTAATTGTATTAATTGTCGATCGATCTTGAATGCATGATACGAATAAGCGCTTGAGTCGATAGGCGAGATAGGATATTCGTAGGAAGCATATTCTTGTGATCTGTTTATAGTTGCTTGTTTTCACCTAGAATGATAGGAAAACTCGTAATCTCTGCCGCAATTGTAAATGGCGAAGTTGTTGGTTATATATGTGATCTTCCATCTTATGCGGATTAAAATTGGCTAATAGGAAGCAGGATAAACATCGTTGTGGATAGGATTAATGCATCCCAGGGTTAGTCTCTCTTATCTGTTTTACCATCCAGTGTTTGTTTGCTTTATTTTATTTTACGCTGGTTACATCTCTTTGGATTAAATTCGAAGCCATTAAACCTCTCACCCAATTTACGTGCGAATAATGATGAATTATCGTTGAGCTAGCTTCTATGTTTTCGTGATACAATCCCTGTGGATACGATACTCGTCTTACCTATATACTTACACCTTTTACGTGTGAAAAAGGGGCGATCAAATTTTGGCGCCGTTGCCGGGGATTGTTAAGATTTCATAGGAATAATTTGACGATTTGGATTTATTAATTCAAGTTATATATTATATTATTTATTTAGTGTTACGGAGTGAATTCTCTTTTCTCGGGTAGTTTGTCGTACAAGATCTCGGGGACCTCCAAATATTACTAGATCCCGAGATCGAAAGCTCTCAAAGGAGAAGAGGGCGAGAGAAGAGGCGGGCTGCAATGGCGACTAATCTGAGCAATCCGGGCATTCCCCGAGCAAGGCTGCACGCATGTTAGGCGATTTCGCGGAGATGCGGCGCGGATGGCGAATATGGGACTCCTAGTCCTGCTCCCGACGAGACCTCAGAATTATATGTACCGACCTCCCACCGAGCAATTCCAAGGAGGCGGATGGGGCCCTAAGTCAATGCAAACAACCCGAGTTAAAGCCGGCCCTAATCGGCGTGGTACAAGGAGAGCGGTTTGGGAGGAGTCACGAGAGGACCCGAATCGCATCTTGAGACATTCCTCGATATTTGTGACACCATCAAAGCAGAATGGGGTGCCACAAGACACGATCCGGATCGCATGTTCGATTCTCTGTGACCACGCCGAAAGATTGGTTCAAGAGTTTGGACCGAATGGCATTAACACTTGGGGAAACTTTGCGAGAAGTTTCTCGGAAATATTTTCGCGGCAAAAGCACGAAGATCATCGCGAAATCTTCCATTTTGCCAAAACCACGCGAATCTCTATTCGAGGCATGGGAGATTCAGAGGTATATTGAGGCGATGCCCACACATGGATTCTCCAAGAGCGGCGGATCACGCGGTTCTGATGGAACGGCGTTTGAACGAGGCATAGTGGATCGTCGGCGAGGGCTATTTATTGAACCGGCACGAGTAGACGAGGCGAGCCGCATTTAGAGGAGATGGCTGCAACAGCTATCAATGGCCGATGGAAGGGCGCGCTGGATGGTTAAGAAGTGGCCGTCGGTGATTCGAGATCTGACGAGTTGATGAAGCAATTCACTCTTTTGAAGAGTCGGATCGAGGCGAGGAGGTAAATCATATCAATCGAGGAGGAACCATGGAAATCCGGCATACAATCCGAATAACAAATGTAATATTCGAAAAGCGAATATCGATTACGGTTTTCTAAACCCGTAATTAGGGTTTTCGTATATTATCTTTTCGACATCGAACCTTGTGATTTCGATACGATATCGTTATGAATTCTTTCATAATTCACTAAGGATTGTGAATTAAAGGATTGAAATATTACGAAATGATTCGTCGATATATTTTAACGTCCGAAACACGTATCGAACGTCGACTTTCATGAAATTTTACGAGCGGTGAAGCTTGGAATTAATTTCCACCTTAATTCCTTTATTAAAGGAATATACTTATTTAGTAATCTGAACTTATGCGACCATTTTGAGATGAGTCGATTTTGAGCGTTTGAGACGTTTTGAGCGTCAACGTCTGAGGCGTTTTGTAAAACGAGTTTAATGCTCGTGAAATTATAATAATTAATTTCCTATTATTATTTATATAATTTCAGTATTATTAATTATTAAAATCGAATTTTCAGTTATTAAAATTGATAATTTGATAATAAATTTTCAAAACCCTAAGTTATAAACTTTGGTTTCTCACATGAAATGACACTATTAAATTATCATATGGTATCTAAACTTTATAATATGATATATATGAGTGTTATTAAGCTATGAAATCAGTTTTAGATCATTAAAAATCGAAAATGATTTTATAAATTTCAAACCTAATTTTCAAATTAGGGTTTTATATCGTGAATTAATGCTATAATTTTATCCTATGATATTATTTAATATCTAAATCATATATTATGATGTATATATGTATATTTGGATCGAAAATGGCATGAGTATCAATAATAGGTGTAAATTGTATTTTATTCCTATTTTCTTAATTTTCTATCGGTATTTTCGAAAATGTGTATAGGTTGTGATTTAATTATTTTAATGGCATGTATTATATATCATATGATCATGTGTGATTAATACATTGTATTATGATACAAAATAAATTAAATCCCACCCCTAAACACCCTTAATACCGCCGGCTACCCCTATTAAACAAGCATGGGATCACCTTTTCTATTGCCCAACCCATGATCACCCTTTTTCCTCTAGCCTAATGATCACTCTATTCACATCATTTGGCTACATATTTGGTTCAGATTTTTGGACAAAATCGAGAGAGAGAGAAGGGAGATGATAGGGGGACTCTTCACTTAACACCCCACTTTCATCATACACTCCCACTCCAAAATTTTGAACTCATTTTCACTCCATTTTCCTCTCCCATTCAGCAGAAAAATCGAGAGCCTCTCCCCCCATTATTTTCGAAAGCTTTCATCTCTATTCTTCTCCATTTCTCTTCCAAACCTTGATACTATATTGTTCTTGTGATTCCATAGCTATTTCAAGGTAAAACAAACCATAGCTTCGATTATTCTACCTTCCTTATTCAAGAAAATCGAGCATGCTTATATATGTGTGTGTGAGTACCGAATGCTATATATATATATTTATGTATGTTTTAAATGTTCTTGAGCATGAGAATGTTGTTCTTGATGATTTATTTGAAAAATATATGAAATGTATGCTTAGATAATCATATGTTGTTGTATATTTAATTTTTGAAATGGATCTAGCATGCTTATATTATTTTCGAACCATAGGATGTGTTAATAAATTTTTGAAAGCTTTATAAAATAAAATGTTGATGACCGATTATTTCTTGAACTTTTTAATGATGAAATATTGATGTATGTTATGATTTAAACCTATGGTATGTTAATTAAAATTTTTGGAAAACCCTAGCTATTTATTTCATGAATGCCGTGAGCTTCTTAAATAAATACCTTGGTGTATAATTTTTTTTTTAATCATATAATGACATATTAATGCTTTAAGGTATTGATTATAGGTTATATGATTTAATTAGAATTTTTGAAAACCATATGCTTAATATTTAATTAAGGCCGAGAGCATTAGGAAAACATTTGTTGATGTATGATTTTATTTTTGAACATGTAATGGTGTTTTAATGCTTTAGTATATTATTTATACATTGTGTAAATTAATTAGAATTTTTGGAAATCAAATACCATAAATAAATCAAAAAAGCCGTGAGCTATGTGCTCAATAAGGTGATGATTTAATTGGTTTTGATGATTGTTATGATGTTATATTACTATACTATAGTGTATAAACATAGTATATAATTGTTGGAATTTTTGAAAACCAAATACTAATTTTAATCGAAAAAGCCGAGAGCATTACAAGCTCATATGGTGATGATTTAAATTATTTTGGTTGATGTTATGATGTTACAATATTATAGTATAATGTTTATTGATGTTGGAATTTATTTAGAATTTTTAGAAATTGTTTGCTATTTATTTGGTAATTATCTTATTATTACCGTGAACATTGTTACATTTTGTGAAATAAATAGTTATGATGAACTATGGGTTATATAAATATTATATACTGATTTTGAGATATTATAATAGGTATATATCAATTTTGGGAAGTTTTGGATGATTATTCCCTATTTATTGAATTGCCGTAAATATTTATATATGTATATATATAAATAAATAGAAAACAGTGTTATACGAATTTCATAAATTCATATTCTGGACCATAGTGTATAATAATACACTATATTAATTTAGAAAATTTTTCAAAGGTCATTTAGTATTTTTAATCTAATTATCGAAATTATCGATAATTAATAAGGATTTTAAAATCCTTTTTAAAAAAAAAAACAGTTTATTAAGGAAAAATTACTAAAATAATATTCTGGACAGTTTTTAAATTTTACAAAATTTTATAAACATAGATTGCTATGTTTGAGACGAACGTTCATTTTATAACGTTTTAAAAACCAAAATACGATTTTATTTATAAAAAGAGGTATTAAAAATGCTAAAATAATCATAAGTCCTTGATTTACAAGATAAATCGAGCAATAGGACTTTACGTTTTCAAATCGATCAAATTCGATTTATAAAACAAAATAGTAAGAAGTTACTATTATTAAAGGTCAAAATCGTTGACTTTGTTGATCAATGTTGACTTCGTTGACTTTCAAGTCAAACGTACGATTATACATTTATAAATACGTCAGTACGCGTAAGATATACTAATTGAGTATGATACCTCATTAGTAAGAAAGGATTTCACAAATGAAATCCATATATCGAAAAAAACGTACTTATACGTTGAAAGCATCTCGAAGAACGAGAACAAGTCAATCGATACGCAGTTAGAGACGTATCAATTCACTAAGGAATTCGGTCTACATCGATATGAAATATCAAGTTTATCTTAGTTTTCGAAAGTCTCGAAAGACTTGAGCGACGACTAAAACCTCGCTTTTTAGTAAGGTGTGGACGAACGCAATGACGGGATTTCGACGAATCGAACAAACTGGGACTTTTAACAACGAACCATAGTCCGTGGGCTTCCTTTCTTATCTTCAAAATGTGGGCCTTTTCTTACCCCACTAAAAATTGCTTTATCGTTATTTTCCAAACGAGTTTATTTACAAGACTTATTCTACAACCGTTATCAATCGCTTTCTTGCATTACACCGCCAAAATATTTCGCTTTGTGTATGGATCCTATCTGTTATGCCCGGTAGGGCTGTGGAGATGGTTGAACTATTATATCAATTGTTGTGGTAGCACCCAACCTTTTAATGTCGGGTCCGTGCCGGATGATAAATGCACAGCTAGGATTGGCGTGAAGGTTGGAACTATACCGTGTTATAACATATGCTTGCGAGAGTGACCATGTTTATGCGGGATTACGGCGGTCACGGCGTCAGACGGGAGGCCTCACCTCGGCGCTTATTTATTTATTATTATGTATTGTGACTATGAGATATGGACCATACACACCAAGAAAATGCTCGGCGAGCTATGTTTATGAACTGAATGATTTGGTAAGCACAAGGCATTTTAACTAAAACCACTGTGACTTACCCAATATCGCGCCAGAATCCAACTCTATCAAATGTTTTCGGCATGAGCCCACTAAGTGCAATTTCTTGTACTTAGCCCCGCATGTTTGTTTTAAATGTGCGCAGTTGAGCTTTGATGGTGATGATGGGGAAAGTGTTGAGGAGTCCAAAGTCCTCGACCGATCTACTTGAATTTGTGGTTTATACCAATGCATATCGTCATATATGTATTCACACACTTCCATTGCTATACTCTAAACTCCTTTATTTATGCTTCATATTACAAACTATTGAGGTCCATCGATCGGGCGAGTTTTGGGGTCCGGTGGCCTAAACCTTTTCAAAACAATATAACATCATCTCGTATTACATTCAAGCATGTTAGCTTATTTTCACGCATCTCTATTTTATCCATGTAACCCTAAAGTACTACTCCTAGTACTAGTCACCCTCCAAACGGGTTGGTTCGGAATGGGGTCGTGATCAAGTGGTATCGAGCTTTGCTCTTTGAAACCCAAACTCTTTTTATTCTAAGTCTAGATCGAGTCATCGGACTTCTAGAAACCAAC
>CM072813.1:50922024-51122967 GCA_036937905.1 Salvia rosmarinus
GGCGGGCGCCGGGCGGGGGCGAAGGGCGCAACGCGCGCCGGGCGAGGCGCCGGGGGCGAGGCGAAAGGGCGAGGAAGGTGGAGCGCCGCCGCCTTGAGCGCCGAGGTAATCGGGCGCCGGACCTTCCCGGCGCTGGTGGCCGAGTGACGCGGCACGCTGGACGCGGCGTGTGGGCGCTGGGTGCGGGCGCAGGGCGCTGCACGCACGTGAGCGACTTCGACATTTGGCCCGCTTTCAGCGCCCGAACTCCGATTACGAACCGCTTGTTCCTACGAACTCTGTCAAAATGCTCTTCAATAATATATGATCCTTGAAGATCCAATTCATCCTATTTTATGCCGTTTTCACAAAACATCGAGATTTAACTAAGTAAGTCCGAATCGATAAATATTAATCGAACCAAAGGCATAAATAGGACAAACCATAAAAATGACATGTAAAACAATACCAAGAATCATCACAAAATCATACCAAACAACTCCCCACACTTATCCATTTGCTTGTCCTCGCTAAAGTCTATACTAATAAGAGTCAAAGATAACTCTATGCAACTTTACTCTTATTCTAATCAATCAAACCTCATTGCATTTCCCTCACACTTGGTGTTTACTTAATTCAAAGATAAAATGAAATAAATCAAGAACTATAATTGATTTCAATAAATAAAAAGGTAATATTTGCTCGCACTCAACTCTCCGTTAGGGGTGAACTAACTAATGTGGTCACCTTTAGCAACAAGTTTCTTTTATAAAGCATAAAGAAAGTTTTAACAGATTTTGGAATAATATTCGAAAGGTGCACTCTCGATGAACTCGAGTCTCCTAACGTGGTTTCCCATGTCCATTTCTCAAATTACGAGAAAGAGGGACAGAATCCCATCCTCTATTTCAACAATCTCAACAAGATAGTGGAGCTTTCATTCTCCTCATTTTCTTCTTCTTTTTCACATATTTTTTTTTTTTATATAAATAAAAATGAAACAAGTATATAGGCAACCACAATGTTAACACTCCCCCTGACATTAGCCGGACAAATCACATCAATTTCCCCCTATTCATTTTCTATCAATCACGCCTCGTCAATTCACATTATAACCGAAATCATATAACACCAAAAGTTTCGAAAATTCAAAATCAAGATGACCAATACCACGTAGTTCGGTTGCACAAATCAAGATCCTAACTTATTCGTGATAGACACAAACTCAAGTCCAAACAATCAAAATAAGCATACGGCACAACATTAAGCATACAAAACAATATAACACGCACACAAAACTCGAGCAAACATCCCACATTTTAAATCGAAAGATCGCCCTCAAAGGCTCAAAACATTAAAAGCTCAAAATAACCATAGAGGATGATACTCCACGATAATCGATTTAATGTGCGATGTAGAGTTGGAGCATCCCACCATCTCACCACCGATCAAAATATGCAAAATCCTTCCTTCCCAAATTCAAACAAGACTAACACAAAGATAACAAACAGATCAAAGAACAACAAAACAAGCAAAAAGAAAAAGAAAGAAAAACAAAATAAAAAAAAAACCGTGGGTAACTCCCACGAAGTACTCAATTTAACGTCTTGAGCACGACGTGGTCCGGTAAACAACGGACTATCCATAGTCCTTCACCTGCAGGATTACCATCTCGACCAGAGCATCAATAGTAACCACATATGCACAAAGAACAGTTAAGAAAGAAAATAACAAATCATTTAAGCTCAAGTCGAACATCCTATTCTCCAAAGTGAAATAGATAATTTCAATTCCCAAAGCACAATACTTTGGAGAATTAAGAAGTTGACAAACTATAGAAATTACCTCGACTTTTGTTATCACTGTGTCCTCCTCAGGGGACACGTATTTCACATGTTGAGGCAGCTCTTTCACTTTCAGAGTGGGTTTTGGCGTGTCATCGGTTTCATGCACCCACTCTTCCTCGTCAGTCATCCTGGTAACAACTCCCTCGTGGCTCTGATCTAGCACCTCATCCTCACGTTCCCACTCGTTCTCACTTTCCACCTCATCTGGCTGCATCGGCTCTTCAGGTGTCTCTCCTTCCCCATCTTCAACAATTGGGTCACTTCCAAGAGTGGTGACCATCTGAGCTTGATCGGGTTGGTGCGGAAAGATGTGATTTCGATCATTTCCTCGCTTTTCCACCCCCGTGATCTGCAGCACTCATCCGATGTCTCTTCCACCCAATTTTCAACTATCGATCACTTTCAGAACAAAGGACCGATCGGATCTCGATCGGATTGGTTAGGAAGTTCCTCCTTGTCGCAATGTACTTATCATGTGCTCGACATATCCTATTTATGCCTCCAAACGCAAAGTCGAGGCATTTGCAAGATCCAAACCTTTGACTAAAGCATCCGCTTTTGAATGGACAACTTCTTTTGAGTTAACTCGCCTCCCAAGCCGCCATATGAGGTGGAGGTGGGTGCTGGGTATGAGTAATGAGGTGGAGGTGGTTGTTGTGGGTACTCATACCGAGGTGGAGGTGTGGTTGCCCCAAGAGGGCATTGTAGGATTGATCCTCAGTGTCATGGCGCGGTTGATCCCAAGAGGGATTGGAGGCTCGATCCTCAAAGTACGGTGGATTCCAATATTAGGGTCGTTGTGGAGGGGCTGCTGCCGTGGATCCCAATATCCCAAATCGGGTCGGTGAGGTCATGATCATATGTTGTGGCTCATATGCTTGACGGACATCCTCGAAAAGTCGAATTGGGCTCCTTTTTCGAAAGAAGAATTTGCCCAATATTTATTAACTTTCCTCCCCCACCGGGTTGACTATAATCGCATCGTTGATAACCCCGCATTAGCGTATACCAACAACAAAAACAAAATTACACGCACTGTGGGAGAAAATAACCAAATGTAAAGAAAAGAAACACGTAAAACAAACAACACAAACAATACGCTAAAGTCGTCCCCGGCAACGGCGCCAAAATTGATCGAGCTAAAAACACACTCAAATTCACTCGCAATCGTACGAGGTAATCGTAGCGTGGTAAGTTAACACGAGTCGTCTCTCAAGGAAAACTTAACAGGGCGATTGTTCATGTCATACACAGAAAGCGATTAAATCCTAAACATTCTAACATCAACGGGGGTTGAACTTGCAGGAATTGAAATACGGAGAATTTAAACAGCGATCCTAAGCTAGGGGTTGTCAATCCCGAGCTATACTAATAAAGCGATAAATCTAAACCAGGGGTTGTCAATCCCTAGTTGAACTATGAAAGCGATAAATCAAAAGCGATAAACAAAAGCATATGCAATCATATTATTCATAGGGTTTGTCAATCCCTAATCTAAATCTAATTGCAAATAAACGAAAGCAAAGAAATCATTAAGCAAATTAAACCAACGGAACAAGAAATCCAATCCACTGTCACTATGAATTGATTACAATAAAAATCATCAAACAATAAACCATGAAGTTGATTCCATTAAAAATCTCCAAACAAAGCATGTAAATGTTCAACAAGAATTTAGAAACGAATTGCATAAATTGAAAGGAATTAAACTGAAATTAAAACATAGATTGTATCTGATAAGTTGCTCAAGAAACTGCGGAAGAAAAGTCGATGGGAGAGCGGCGCGCTGGAGAAAATCGTAAATCGTAACTCAGTGCGGACCCTCGAAACTGAAACCTAAACGCGCATATATATATTAATTAAAAGTGAGCGCGGTTCATAATGAGCGCAGGTTCGTAAAACGCTCGACTTCAAAGTGAACGCCGGTTCAGCAGCGCTACCGGTTCAGAAAGGCTTCTGGAGAAGAAGTAGGCGAGCGTTCATTGTGAACGCGCGAGGAAGAATTGCTGAGCGCGCGAGGGAAACGAGCGCCGGATGCGGGGCTAGGTGGAGGCGAGCGCGGCATGGGCGCTGGCTATGCCAGCGCGCGCTGAGGAGGGCGCTGGAGATTCGCGGGTGTGCTGAGCGTGGAGGACGCGAGCTGAGCGCCTGGGGACGGGCGTGAGCGCTGGGCGCTGGGCGAAGCCCAGCGCCGGACGGCGAGCGAACGCCGCTGAAGTAAGCGGAGCGCTTGGCGCTGCACGGCAGGAGGCGCGCGCGCGCGGGGCGAGGGCGCTGGACGAGGCGGGCGCTGCACGGGTGAGGCGAGGCATCGGGCGAGGGCGCTGGCAGGCGAAGCGCGGGTGAAGCGCTGGGCGCTGGTTCGCGGGCGCTGGGCGGTGAAGCGGGCGCGCAACGCGCTGGCCGGGCGGCGCTGAAGCGGGCGAGCGCGGGCTAGGAAGGCGAGTGCGGAGTAAATTGGGCGCTCGGCTGGGCATCAGCCGGCGCTGGTGGCTGAGTGACGCAGCGGGACGTGCGGTGTGGGCGCGGTGGTGCGGGCGCTTGGCGGTAGCGGCGGGCGCGGCAGGGCGCTCGTGCACGCACGCGCGCGATTTCGACATTTGCCCGCTTCTCTCGCGTCCGAACTCCGATTTACGAACCGCTTGTGCCTACGAACTCCGTCGAAATGTCTTCAATAATACATGATCCTTGGCAGATCCAATTCATCCTATTTTATGCCGTTTTCCTACAAAACATCGAGACGAAGCTAAGTAAGTCCGAATCGATAAATATTAATCGAACCAAAGGCATAAATAGGACAAACCATAGAAAATGACATGTAAAACAATACCAAGAATCATCAAAAATCATACCAAACAGAGAGAAAACTTACCTTGAATGTCATATACTCGGTGGCGGATAAACCACGCCATCGATTCCATTGTCGCATCATCTCCATCATCTTACGTTGTTGCTCGAGATGTGCTCGTGTTGAGTGTAGAGGGCTTGCCGCCCATAATCGAGGTCGTTCCCGCCAATATTGTTGAGATGACCATCTATTTGATCTAATCGATTATAAATCCCGGATCTTCGAACGGGTGGCGGGTGCAATATGCCGCCTGTCTCGTGAGCCACCGGGCTCGGCTTGCCTCGCGCGTTGCTCGCCGACCGCCTTGCGCTGCTCACGCCGCGCCCATGATAGTGTGCAGCGGAGCTCAAATTCCAATTGGCATCCGCTAAAGTAGTGGCTTATCTTCGTGAGCTCTGGATTGGGCGGAAAGCGACCGCCGTTTGATCATATAACCCACGAGTAACGCCCGGGTGCCTCTTCAGAACGTGCGGACGATAGGCACGGCTTGTCCAGAAGATGTTGTGAGAGATCGGACTCTCTCGAATCGTAATCCCAAAAATCAGCAATGGGGTAACGAATCCCTATGCATATCTTGAATCGCCCAAACCGTGGATCGATGTGGAAGTGTCGAGCTAGGAACATGCCGCATGCATCCGCCGTTGAACATGGCTCCAATCAAGATGCATATGTCTTGTGATAGAACAAAGGCGGCGTCGAACGGCCATGGATGGTGAATGTGATGAGCGGTGGAAGTAACGGACACCGGATTCCGTATCGAACTAGCCTTCGATCTCGAGGCATCGTAGTACGGAGTGTGCTCGAGTCCGAGTCCATGAACTTTGGCCATACACTTTGACCGCGGTACTCGACGCCCCGATGTAGTTTCCTTCCGGATTTACATTGATTATTCCATTAAGTTCATCCACGGATAGTTGACGGGCTCATTGTCAAGCTGAACGTGATGTAATCCGGCATTTCGTTTGTCTTGTGGACATAGATAGTCGACAAGAATTCGAGCGTCAGGATCCGGTATGTATGATGTTGGCCGTGATAACCGAGTACAGCCCGGATCTCTCGGCTAACCACGTCACATCATTGCCTATACCCATCTCTTGACACGTATTGATGCACATGAACCGTGAATGCCTATGCTGTAATCTCACCAATCGATTCCAACGGCTTCTCGATGAGTCATTCTGCAGTCTGACTCCAAAATTTTCTCGATCGAATTCATCTTGTGGTGCCATGCGTGGCTCATCGTGAGGCTCATAATGATGCTCATCGTAGCTCGTCGTGGAGCTCATCTTGTGTTTAAATCGTGGGAAGTGGAGACAATGCTCTTCCCTTGCGCTTGTGACCGTGAGTACGCTGCATATTGTACCTAAAAGAATTTCAAAGTAAGCGCGTGTATGAATGAAACTATCAAAACAACGTCAACCCAAAATGCTCAATATAGATACCCCAAACTTCAACTTAGTCAAATTATTTCCCCCATATTTTCATATGATCTTGCAAGACAACAAAAAATGGGAAAAACACACACACAGCCAAAAATTTGCAAAATTGGACGTTCTAGGTGAATTCTCGCGACCACACCTCGCGGTCGCGAAGCATGTTTGAGACGCCGACAGAGGGCGGCGCGGCATATAGCACTGACAGCGTCTTGAAGGCCTTGACTCCAAGACAACCGGTGTCGCGAACGCGGTCGGTGAGCACTGAGAGCAGCGATTTCTAAGCATGTTTCTCAAATTTTTGAACTCAAATCAATAATGTAGGTAAATTGTACGAACAATATATGTGTATAAACATTAATAAACCTATCATTGGACAAACCATGCTCAAACACCAAACAAATCTAACAAAATAAGCCCTAGTTTCTTAAATTTAATTAAACCCACTTCAATAGGATAAATGGAACAAATCCTTCCAAATCATGCTCAATAAACGTAAACCCACGAAGAATGAAACAAATATAGCATACCTTGAGTGGATTTGATGGAGAAACGCAAGAAAATTGGAGAGAGAGGTGTCTTGGGTACTTGAGAGGGGAAATGGGGCTGCTATTTTTCGGAAAAATGTGTGTGTATGCGTGTAGGTTACAAAATGGGAAAAGAAAGAGTTAAACGCTGGTCACGGGCGGGCGCTGGTCAGACGCTGGTCGCGACGGATTCACGGCCGAGCTCGCGATCGCGAAGCTTGGCCGCGAGCTCGCCGCCGGACAAAAACGTCGCCCAATTCTCGCGACACACCTCGCGACCTCGGTCGCTAAGGTGGTCGCTAGGTACTTGTTTTTGTTTTTTTTTTTATTTTAAAAGAAAGCTATTAAAACTTTGGGATCTCACAAAACAACGAGACACGACACAAACAAAGAAACACAACCAAAACAAAACGAAAACAACAAACACAAAAAGATGTAAAGCTGTTGGGTTACCTCCCAACCGGTGTTAGAATTATCGCCGCTAGCTCGACGGTACATCTTATCATGGTTCGTTGAGCTTGGTCACCTTGACTTCTCGGTCGAAGTGTGACTTGAAGTAGGATTTGAGGTATTGACCATTCACCTTAAAATGTTGCCACCCGAGTCTAGCATTTCGTAACTCCCATTGGCATGTGCACGGATGGCGGTATACGGCCCCGACCATCTTGACTTGAGCTTTCCGGGAAGAGACGGAGTCGAGCATTGTAAAGCAAAACTTCATTACCGGTGAGAATTCTTTGGCACGAATGTGGAGATCGTGGAATTTCGAGCTCTTTCCTCAGATATCCGAGAATTCTCAAAGCTTCATTCCTCCACTCGTCAGCTCCAACAGGTTGGTCACTTCTCATCATACCGCCTCCTTGAAATCCATGTTGATTCTCCTCGTGGCCCAATATGCTTTGTGCTCCAATTCAACCGGTAGATGGCAAGATTTACCAAATACCATTTGATATGGAGATAGCCGATGGGAGCTTTGTAAGCGATCCGGTGAGGCCCAAAGAGAATCATCCAACCGCTTTGCCCAATCCTCATGCGATGAACAACCGATTTCTAAAATCGCATGATCTCTCGGTTGGCGAGCTCACCTTACCCGTTTGCTTGTGGATGGTAAGAGGAGGTGACTCTATGCTTCACACCATATTTGGCTAGAACGTTGCCTAGCCACTTATTATTAAAACGCGACCCCCCATCACTGATCAAAGCCCCGGGACTCCAAATCGAGTCGAATGTTCTTGTGAAGGAACTTGATCACTACCTGGAGTCGTTCGTGACGATGGGAATCGCCTACCCAACGGAAATATACTCCACAAAGAAGAATGTACGTGTAACCACAAGACATGGGAACGAACCCATGAAGTCGATCCCATACGCCAAATAGTTCCACCTCCATGATGGTTTTTGTGGCATCTCGCCTTTCTTAGTGACGTTCCCCATTCTTTGACAACGATCACAACTCTTGATAAAAGATTGGCAATCCTTGAAGATCAAGGCCAATAGAATCCATCGTGGCAAATCTTTGTCACTGTCTTCGTCACGCAAAATGGCCTCCATTCAACGAACTACGGCACTCGTGGATTATGTTCTCCCATTCTCCTTAGGGAACACACGACGATCGGACCATCGGCACGCCGGCGGTAGAGATGAGGATCGTCCCAATAATAGAACTTGACATCGTGGAGAAACTTCTTTTTCAAATGACCTTTGCACGATGGAGGTAAAACTCCAATCACCAAATAATTGACAAAATCAGCATACCATGGTGTGCGATCAATGACGCTCAAGATGTGCTCGTCTGGGAAGTTCTCCTTGATCCCAATCTTCTTATCCTCTCCTTCGACTGGCTTCTCCAATCGCGACAAGTGGTCGGCAACCACATTTTCGCAGCCCTTTCTGTCTTTAATTTCCATGTCGAACTCTTGAAGAAGGAGGATCCATCTCACCAATCTGGGCTTTGAATCTTTCTTGGCGAACAGATGACGAATGGCGGCATGGTCGGTGGTGCGATGGTGTGGGTGCCCACCAAATAAGGTCTAAACTTATCAAAAGCATAGACCACAGCAAGTAATTCCTTCTCCGTGGTGGTGTAGTTCATTTGAGCAGAGTCGAGAGTCTTACTTGCATAATAAATGACTCGGAAAAGCTTGTCTCGTTTCTGCCCCAATACAGCACCGACTGCCCAATCACTCGCATCACACATCATTTCGAACGGTTGACTCCAATCGTGGAGACCAAAGCGAGTCGAGATCGTGGCTAACTTCAATTCTCTAACGCCTCAAACACTCTTTTGTGAACACGAACTTCATATCTTTCTCGAGCAATCCACACAATGGCTTCGTGATCGCCGAGAAATCCTTGATGAACCTTCTATAAAAGCCCGCATGACCGAGAAAACTCCTCACTGATTTGACATTTGTGGGCGGAGGTAGTTTCTCGATAGCTACTATCTTTGCTCGATCCACTTCCAAACCTTTGGCCGAGACTTTGTGACCAAGCACGATACCTTCCTTCACCATGAAATGGCACTTCTCCCAATTGAGAACAAGATTCGTCTCCTCACATCTTTGCAGCACTTGTGACAAATTATGGAGACAATGGTCGAACGAAGAGCCAAACATGGAAAAGTCATCCATAAAAACTTCCATAATATTTTCAATCAACCCATGGAAGATGGACATCATGCACCTTTAGAACGTGGCTGGAGCCTTGCACAATCCAAACGGCATTCGCCTATAGGCGAAAACTCCATACGGACACGTGAACGCCGTCTTGTGCCGATCTTGAGCGATGGCAACTGATTGTACCGAATATCCATCGAGAAAACAAGAGAACTCATACCCCGCTAGTCCGTCCAACATCCGATCAATAAAGGCGGGAAAATGGTCTTTCCTCGGCCGTGTTCGTGAGCACGATAGTCGATGCAACCGCCATCCTCATTACAGTCTTGTTGCCACAAGCTCGTTTGTCTCGCCTCTCGATCATCGTGATACCCCTTTCTTCGATACCACTTGAGTTGGGCTAACCCACCATTGTCGGATATGGCATAGATCATGCTGCGCCTAAGAGCTTCAACACTTCTTTTCTCGACGACCTCTTGCATTGCCGGATTCAATCGGCGCTGAGGTTGCACCTTTGGCTTGTATTCATTCTCCAACAGATTCGTGCATGCAAATCGAGGGTGACCCTTGATATCGAAATCGCCCACCCAATCGCAGACTTGTACCGCTTCAAAGACAACCATCGCCACGTGCCTCCTCATCTGTCAAAGCCGAAGATATTATCACCGGGCACGTCTCATTATCGCCTAAGAATGCATATCAAGGTGGTCCGCAACTCTTTAACTCAATCTTGGTGTAGTCTCTTCCTTCTTCACCACGGCGCCCTCCTCCAATCGGCTTCCTCACATCTAAATAAGGCGGCTCGACCGGCGAGGCCTCACTTCATCGATGGACTCAAGATACTCTAAAATCTCATCACACGCCTCATCAAGGTCTGCGGGTGAGAAAATCGAGTTCTGCATACAAAACTCCACCGGATCAGTTGATTGAAAGTGAGTGGGCGACAGCTGCTCTATAACTCGACAGTCTTCCATGGTCTTCTCGTCAGGCTGCTTCATAGCATCGTATATAGAGATTTTCATCTCCTCGTCGTTAACTCAAGGTGAGATCTCCATCTTGCACGTCTATCGCTGCTCTACGGTAGCTAGGAATGGTCGCCGAGAATAAGAGGTGTATTCCATCCTCCGGCATATCGAGAACAACAAAATCAGCCGGAAGATGAAATCTCGAACTTTCATGAGCACGCCCTCCACTATCCCTTTCGGATAAGTCACCGATGTGTCCGCCAACCAAGAGCTATGGTGGTCGGCTTGATCTCCCAATCTCCAATCTAAAATGGACAACGCATCGATTGATGCTTGCCCCAAATCACACGTAACCTGAGAGAATGTCCGTCCTCCGATGACACATGCTATGGTGAAGTCGCTCGATCTTTCGCTGAGCGGCAACTTTTCGCAAAGACAAAGATCGCACTCTTGAGACAGATTTATCGCCTCAATTTCCCAAGCTTTTTATCGGGCAACGCATCCTTCAAAACTTAACGTAACCCGCATGTCTCAAAGCGCATCAAGTAGAGGAATATTGATGTGCACCTTTGAACATCTCCATGAACACAGTCAACTTCTCATCGTACTTGGGCTTGGCTAAACGACTTGGAAACGGAATTGGAGGCACGATGTCGGAAATTTCTTCACGGTTTGCTTTTTCGATGAGCCTCGCGATCGCGATGCGCGGTCGCTAGGCAATTGAATACCATCTTCTTCGTCTTGGCGGGCGCGTGCCGCTCTCGGGTGCTAGGTTTGCGTCGGAAGCTTCGCGATTTCTGGCCGCCAGAATTGCTAGCGATCGCTGGGTCGTCGCTAGGCCCTCCGACCGACTTGTCGCGGGCGGCGTTTTGACTTGTCGCGCCCACGAACCGCCGCGAACTCCACTATAGATTCCTTGCGTCGGCTCGCGGTCACGAGCTCGGTCGTGAGATCCTCTCTTGCCCGCTTTCTCCGCTCGCCTCCTCGTGATTTTTATAGGCTCGCCCACCTCAATTGAATGGCATTATAGTGATTTTAGGGTTTACCTCCAGACACTCTGAAATTGGCCCGACTTGTGCTGCCCATTCTCACAGCGGCTATCGACTTATTCGATTCTCCATCATCTTCATATGCTTTCCCATAGCCGCCAAAGGACTCCAAATGATTCATCTTCCGCGGTGTTGCTTATAAACAAATTCGATTCGTTGCTAATTGTTTGTTGCTTACAACCAACTCACGTGATCATGTCCTCTAGACTCGGCTTCTTCGCCTCGAATCACTCCATTCTAAATCGAGAAACTCAATGAGGTCGTTGAAAATTATTGGGGTTGGCGTCACGAGAAATTTGGGTTATTTCATTGTTGGATTGTACGGATTCCCCGTGACGGTTGTTCCTCCGATTGATGTAATTCACGCCCTCACTTCATTCATATCTGACTGCAGATTTATCCGAGCCACGCCTTTTCCTTTCCTTTCTTTCTCAAATTGGCTTCTCAAAAGGTGAACCGCTCCATAATATTATCGCATCAATCACCTTCAATAGTAGCAGCCTTCACCACCGTGTCCTCTCCATCGGCCACTGATAACTGTTGGCCGCCATCTCTTCTATGATGCGGTTGGCCTCGTCTACACGTCTATTCAATAGGCAGCCCCCCGCTGATGCGTCAACAATACTCCTTGTGTGAGGTGTCACCACCGAGAAACTGTAATCTGCCTCCTCGAGAATCCATGTGTGGGCACTTCTCAATAAGCCCTAATCTTTCCCACGACTCGAATAAAGATTCATCTCCTAACTGGAGAAGTGGGAAATCTCGGCTATGATCTTTCGTGCCTTAGCGGAGAAAGTACTTGAAGAAATTTCTCACACAGCGTTGCCCAACCGTTGATGCCGTGACGATCTAAGGTCTTCAACCAGCCCTTTGCTTGATTTCGCAGAGAAAATCCGAACATGCGCATCCGGATTGTGTCTTGTGGCACCCTATTCATTTGATGGTGTCACAAATGTCGAGATAGGTCTCGAGATGGGCATTCGGATCCTCCGTGACTCCTCCTCCGAACTGCTCCTCGAACCATGCCGACAGGCCGGCCACTCAAAATTGTTAGCGTTACCGGGCCCCATCCGCCTCCTTGAAATTGCTCGGCAGGAGGTCCGTATATAATTCAACGGTCTTGCCTCCGAGCAGTGGACAACGAGTCCCATAGTCGCCAATTCACGCAGATTTGAAAATCCGCTAACAGCAGTGCAGGCTACTTCGGAGGAACGCCTGTTATTCGATTGTTCGATTTGCCATTGCTTCCTTTCTTCTTGCCCGCCTCCTTCTCCTTTGTGAATTTTCGATTTCGGATCAAAGTAGTTCAGAGGTCCTCGGGACCTTGTGAACATAAACTACCCGGAGAAAAGAAGGAAATCGATTGGCAAGGAATAAAATAAAAATAAAAGCACAACTTGAATTAATAATTCCCAATTGTCAAGTTATTCCTATATGATCTTAACAACACTTTAACGGCGCCTAAAATTTGATCGCTTCCCTTTTCACACGTAAAGGCGATATAGAAGGTAAGCGAGTATCGTATCCATTGTGGATTGTAATGCTAAAACACGAAGCTAACTCAACAATGATTCATCATTATCCAAGCAACATAAATGGTTTGGTAAGATTTTAGGGCTTGGACTTCAACCAAAGCAGAGGTAACAAAATGTAAAATAAAATAAAGCAATAAACACTGGATGTTAAAAACAAGATAAGGACGACTAACCCTAGGGATGCATTAATCTTATCCACAACGATGTTTATCCTGCTCCTATTAACCAATTTTAATCCGCATAAGATGGAAGATCACATATATAACCGATAATTTACATTACGACAAAAGCGGTTGTAGATTACTAGTTTTCCTATTCTCATACGCCTCTAGGTGAAAACAAGCAACTCCAAATAGATCACAAAGAATATGCTTCCTCTGAATATCCTATCTCGCCCACGACTCAAGGCTCATTCGTATCATGCATTCGAGATCGATTGACAATTAATACAATAACGTAATTAACCGACAACTAGATATGCATCAAGATTGATCAGAAATTAACACATATAAATAAGCACCAAGAATCATGAATCAATGCGTGGACGGTAAATAGCGATAACAGGAATCACAACATATAGGATCGGATCATGCAAACCCTATGATTATAACGAAAAACTAGCCGAGACATAATAAACGGAATAAAATACGATTTAACCATAAAATAGAAATTATATAAATGAAACCCCAGACAAGCGTCGATGAACAATCATTGGGCTTGAATCCCAACCTCAAATAAAATGGAAAATTACAGAAGATTGTCCTGGACGAAAACGCTCCGGATCGAGAAACGTAAAACTAATGAAGAACAATGATCAAATCAACTATAGAATGAAAATAGATGGAAGCTAAAGCTAAAAATGTGAAAACTGATGAAAACTCGATAAAAAGGTTTCGAGCGTGTGTGCGGTTGGGGCGCGAGGGTGTTGCCATATATATAGCACACCCCAAACCCTATTTCTCCTTCGCCGCTCGGACTCGCGACCACGCCCGCGATCGCTAGGTCAATCGCTAGGTATGTCTCGCAGCTCTTCTCGCTTCGCCGCCTCCTTGCGCCAAGATGGTTACCTCGCGACAGCTAGCGGTCGCTAGCCACGGTCGCGAGAAATCGCACAAGAGCTTTCTCGGCGGGCTTCGCTTCGCTGGGCACGAGGTCGCGGTCGCAGCCTCACTGGTTCTCGCACGGGTTGCCTAGCGGCCAGCCTAGCGACCGCCAGCTGGTCGCTAAACAGTCGATGTGTATTTTGGCTCGTGCTTCATTCCTTGCTTCGATTTTCAACATACGGACCTACACAACACCAAAAGAACACCCAAGAGCAAGATCTTCTAGAAATAGATAAAACATTAAGAATCGATCACGAACACCCATTAAACGACCTAAACTCATCTTTAAATACGCGTTTATCAAGAGTTCGGTTCATGCGGTCCGAGTTGTCGGGATGCATAAGCTATCACTTTCCGCCTTGCATTAAAACACAACCCACCCAATCTTAGAAGCGTCAGATAGACTACATATTCTTTGTCCGCTCGAACCGCTAGAACGGTGCACTTGTCAACTTCTCTTGAGTATTTGGAAACTCTTCTCACATTCATCAGTCCAGTTAAATTTGATTCCTTTTCGGAGTAGCTGAGTTATTGGCCTTGCAATCTTGGAGAATCCTTCGATGAATCTCCGGTAATAACCAGCTAGTCCTAGGAAACTTCTAATTTCATGTTGAGTTCTTGGTGATTTCCATCCTTGCACTGCCTCCACTTTGGCTGGATCTACTTTTATGCCTTCCGCGGACACGATGTGCCCGAGGAACATAACTTCCTTCAGCCAAAACTCACATTTGCTAAACTTAGCAAACAACCTTTCATCTCTTAAGGTTTGCAGTACCGTTCTCAGATGTTCTTTGTGATCCTCTTCATTCTTCGAATAGATAAGAATGTCGTCTATGAAGACTAAAACAAATTTATCCAAAATGGATGAAATACTCTATTCATAAGATCCATGAATACGGCTGGTGCATTGGTCAATCCGAATGGCATAACTATGAACTCATAGTGGCCATATCTGGTTCGGAATGCAGTCTTAGGTACGTCCTCAGACCGTATTTTCAGCTAATGGTAGCCTGACTTGAGATCAATTTTCGAGAATACTCCTGCTCCTCGCAATTGATCAAATAGGTCATCAATTCTGGGTAAAGGATATTTGTTCTTTAGTTTCATCTTATTCAGCTCTCGATAATCGATGCACATCCTCAAAGAACCATCCTTCTTCTTGACAAACAACACAGGCGCTCCCCAAGGCGAAACACTAGGTCTAATGAAACCTAGGTCCAATAATTCTTGGATTTGGATTTTCAGTTCCTCCAATTCTTTTGGAGCCATCCTGTAGGGCGCCTTCGACACTGGAGCCGATCCAGGTTCCAAGTCGATGGTGAACTCTAGTTGTCTATCGGGGGTAACCCTGGTAGATCCTCGGGAAATACATCCGAAAATTCCCGAACAACTTCAATGTCTTCAATCCTCGTTTCGGGTTCATCCTCCCCGTTCAGGTAGACGAGGAATGCATGGCATCCTTTCTGGTTCATCATCTTTCTCGCCTGTAGAGCCGATACGATCGGAACTCTTCTCCCCATGCTGATTCCATGGAACTGCGTGGCTTCTTGTCCAGGAAAGTGAAACGAAATTTTTCTTTCCTTACATAAAATCGTGGAATGATTCTTAGCTAACCAGTCTATTCCTAGGAATATGTCTACATCGTCCATGGGTATTACGTTTAGATTGTTAGCCAGAACCTTAAGTGATCCTAGTGTCAACTATAGGTTCGAGCAGAAATGCGTAACAGTCATAATCCCTCCTATAGGCGATGAGATTCTCATATCCTGGCTTGCCCTTTCAGACCTAAGGCCCAGCATTTCTACGCATGGTTTTGCTATAAAAGAATACGAAGCACCCGTATCGAACAATACTATAACAGGTATGTTGAGAGGAACTTCCATACCTACCAAGCTCGATTTTGCTAGCTCGCCTCCGGTTGTAGGCGTAAGCTCTAACTGAGCCGGCCGAGGCCGACGGGCGCCGTCCTTGATTATTCGATTCCGCCGCCGCTTCTTGTTGGCGCGATGCGCGTGGCCGCCGCCTGTTGTTGAGGTGGTTGTTGTTGCGGCTGCTGCCATTGTTGTTGCTGCACCAATTGCTGGGGTTGCTGCCACTGTGGTTGCTGAGGTTGGGGCTGGAATTGGATAGCCCTTAGTGGTTGAACCTTGTCGGGTTGGTTCGGCCTTATATCTGAACGTGACACTGGGCAATTGTTGGCGTAATGCCTTTTGCCCTCAAGACTTTAAACGACTCACCACGTTCGCGTGCACACCCCTTGTGCATCCTATGGCATCTAGGGCATGGAGGTGCCACTTATTTATTCTGCGGCCTCTCGTCGGTGGAGCGAAAGCGCCTTTTCGATTCGCCACGGTTGCGCCCGGTTCCTTGCCAAGGTCGCTGTGGCTTGCGTTCTCATAGCCTCCCCGCTATGATTGCCGCAATTGGTTCCCACTTCCTTTCCTCCGTCTGTAGCATTGTGTGTCTGAGCCGACACTAACTTATCTTCGGACATTGCTACCTCAATATCTAAAGCTCGTGCAAGAGCTTCAGTGTAAGTCAGGTCTCCATGGCTGGCAAGAGTCATCCGTATCTCCATCCTCAGTCCTGACCTAAACTTTTCCGATATTTTCAAGTCGGTGTGTAACACCCCACTTTTTGCTTGCATTAATTTGCTTTAAATTTGAATCTTTTGTGTTGGATTTGTGGATATTTGATATGCTCGATTTTGTGTTGGACTTGAGGGAGTCCGTAGTTGCGCACCTAGTTAGAAAACGAACTTCATAATTTATTTTAGGACCTTCAAATATTTCTTTACAGATATGGGCTAAGTAATAAAATAAATTTTGGGCTTATGAAATTATCAAATTATATTATTAAGTTTTGGGCTTATATAATTGTCAAATTATATTAGTTATTCTCAAATTGGGCTTTGTAGAATATTATTTTGTTTAGCCCAAGTTCTATTTTATATTTGTGTAGAATTGAGATTTAGTTAATAGAGTTCAAGTGGGATTAGGACTTAATTAGGGTTTTATATATAGATATATACACACACACACGACGCACAAATATCACACACACACGAAGCAGACATACAATTATAGTACATAATCATATCTCAACAAAAGGAATTTTGGGGGCTACCGTGGATTCTAATTGGTAAGCTTTCTGCTTTGAGTTTCTTTTTCTTTTTCTGCATGTTGTCTTTGATTTCTTCGACGGTGTTTTGTAGATATGTTATTAATTAAGATAAAATATCGAGCTTAGACTTGCGCAAAGATGTAACAAGGGCTTTTAAAGTGAATTTTTATAATCGTCTTAATGATTAGCCGATTTACAATTTATTTGATCTAGGTCTCACCGTCCTTATGAAATTTTCTACTCTAGCTAGCAGTTGGTTTTGGGCCATATTGTTGGATATTATCTCGATTTTGGAAGAGATCGATTTTTGTGTCCGATTGGAAATTATTAGACTTTAGGCGATGTTTAGTGAATAATTTCATCCGATACTAGCTAATATTTGGTGTTCATGACTGTCATTACATGCTTATTAATTTGCGACATTTAATTATGTTAAAACATATTCTCGTGAGATTTAAAGGAGATGGTTAAAATATAGTAGTTTTTTCAATTTGAATATCTATTTTGATTAGAACATATATATAAATATTTTAATAATGTTAAGCTCGGTAGTTTGAGATTTATGATTATGAATTGGTTCGATCACCATTAATGACATCAATCATGTATTGATTTGTGGACTTAAATGTATTAACTAATAAGTGAAGTTTCTGTGTAATTCATTTTAAATGATTTGGTTTTCGTTAAGTTGATTTTGAATTACCTTATTATTCAAAGGTAATCCTTAAGATAGTCCTAACCTTTTTTTAACTTTGAATAATTAAGAGAGATTCCTGATTTTGAGTAACTATTGGGTCATAATTTTTTATTATTATTAAAAAAAATGTGCTACTGGATTTATGTTGCCGGAGTTGAGGTTTTCATTTAAATATTTTTCTGCTATAAATTAATTTAAGTGGGGAATATGTTATCAAGTTGTATAATTGAGTTATACTTAATCGAAAAAGGAAGTTTAAGAATTTAGTTAAGCTTTGTATAAGCTCTTATAAAATATTTATTTATTGAACTAGGTGCGGTGCAACTAGGACCTCGTCCCAAAATTGATTGATTTGGATTTGTGGTGCTCGACAAAACAAGGTGGGTGAAATCATCTTTAACTTTCAAATATGTTATTTGGAATAAACATATTTATTGTGGAATTTACTTTATCTGTAAGTTTATGATGATAATCATTGTCGTGTTTTGTTACATCCATGGTGAAAGCCTGTGTGGCGTATTATTGCTTGTGTATTATGGCCTGTGTGGCATAGCCTGTGTGGCGAATCATAGCCTGTGTGGCGAATCATAGCCTGTGTGGCATAGCCTGTGTGGCGAATCATAGCTTGTGTGGCATAGCATGTGTGGCGAATCATAGCACATGTGGCGATCATTGCAATGTGGCGTATCATTGCACGTGTGGCATAGCCTCGTGGCGATCATTGCACGTGTGGCATAGCCTGTGGCGAATCATAGCACGTGTGGCGAATCATAGCTTTGTGTGGCGTATCATTGCTCGTGGCATAGCACGTGTGGCGAATCATAGCACGTGTGGCGTGTCATTGCGTGGCATAGCCGTGTGGCTAATCATAGCCGTGTGGCGTATCTTTCGTCGTGGCGTGAATTTTAAGTGGTGAGGTTGAATATGATCGACTATTACTTTCTTGCGATATATACACGTTTTGACAAATAAAATAATGATATTCCTTGTTCCTCACCACCGAGTACGTTTTGTGCTCACCCCCTTTTTATCTAAAATATTTTCAGGTCAGTGGTCATGGAGCGGCGTGGCGGTGTGGGTGTGCCTAGTGGTGTTATGTCACTTTTAATTCCTTCCAAGACTTGTGATATGTTTGTTTTAAATTCTTTTCGTTTATTAGCGTTGTTGGATTTGAGTTACTAGAACTCCAACGTATCTCATGCTATTAAGTCTTGCATAGTTTGCTTTGGGTCGTTGGTTGGCGTCAGTTCTTATGCAAAGTTTAGACTTGAGTTTGTTGGATTTATATTTTGGCAGTTTTATTCAAGAGATTTTATTTATTAAAGAAAAAAAAAATCACTTGACATGTTTCCGCTTTAGCTATTTTATTTAAGAAAATATAGTATTTTTAAATTATGAATTTAGGGTGTTACATTTAGTGGTATCAGAGCGGGTCTACGTTTCTGTAGACTTTAAAATTTTGGAAAATTTGGTTATATGATGTTGTTATGACAAAGGGCACCACCCATTATCGTCACGCGCTCCTGATCGAGGTAATTTACGTTGTTTTGATATGATAAAAATATCTTGGTGAGCACTTATTAGTGATGATTCTCTCTCAAATATTATGAGATGTGGTGGAGTTTTATATGTGGCATTATATGAGAGTTATGCATCCTTTTGCGAAATTATTGTTGAATTTGAGCATGAGTTGATTGAAATTTTTACTTATTTGTCATCGGAATTAGAAGGAACTTAGTTGCTTGATTATTAGGCCTCACTTGTGTAGGTTAGATGGAGAATAATAATAATATAACTCCAATTTATGAGCATGCACTTGTTGTAGTCCGATTCTGCCAATGTACTTGAAATCTCACTCTAGGCGTCGTAGAGAACTTGTAGCTTGAAGAGAGTTGTGACGAAAGATTGTTACTCACGAAAAACCAATACCTGAATATGAAGCTGCTTCTAGTGTCATTTATCTAGCACTCAATGAAGTTAAAGCTATCGATGGAAAGACCTTTACAGATCGAAAGACAATCTTGGAGAATGGTCAGCGTCAAATCAATTTTAAGGATTTCATGATCACCTTAATTCGCAGATGTAACGATCTTTTCATGGCATAACAATTATAGAAGATGACGAAGGTCCCATGTCACTACTCTCACAGCAGAATGTGAAAGTACCTCAAGAGAATGAGGGAATAAAAGAGGAAGATGAGGATTTTGAAGAGGAAGAGGATGAGTTTACATTCTACGGAGCAAGGATCGAAAAAACCACTGAAGATAATATCTGCAATGAAAACATTGAAAATGTTAAGAAAAGAAAAGTGCGAAGGGTTCTCGGTAAATGTATTGGGGTTAACATCTATGGAGACAACAATAGAGGATGTGAAAGTGGTTCGAGATTTTATCGATGTGTTTCCTGAAGAAATACCAGATTTACCACTGAATCAACAAGTGGACTTTACCATTGACCTTGTGCCCGGAGCAGCACCAGTTTCTAAGGCTCCATATCAAATGACACCAAAGGAGTTAGAAGAGTGGAAGACGTAGTTACAAGAATTATTGGATAAATGGTATATTCGACTGAGTGTTTCACCATGGGAGCACCCGGTTTTGTTCAGAAGAAGAAAGATGGTAGCATGAGGATGTGTATCGATTATCGAGACCGAATCAACTTACAATAAAGAACAAGTATCCTCTCGAGAATTGAAGACCTCTTCGATCAACTACAAGGTGCAGGAGTTTTCTCAAAGATAGATCTACGATCTGGATACCATCAATTGAAGGTGAAGGAAGATGATATTCCAAAGACGGCATTTAAGACAAGATATGGTCACTACGAGTTTGTGGTAATGCCTTTTGGATTGTCCAATGCCCCTGCGGTTTTTATGGATTTAATGAATCGGGTATTTCATCCATACTTGGACAAGTTCGTGATCGTCTTCATCGATGACATCTTGATATACTCTAAAAATCAAGAAGAGCACGAGTCGCATCTGCGCACAGTCTTAGAGACACTAAGGAATGAAAAGTTGTATGCCAAGTTTACAAAGTGTGAGTTTTGGCTGAATCAGATTGGATTTCTTGGACACGTGGTGACCTAAGAAGGAATTTAAGTGGATCCGGCAAAGGTTGAGGCGGTAAGTAATTGGAAAGTGCCGACAAGCGCCGTAGAGACACGAAGTTTTCTTGGTCTGGCGGGATATTATAGAAAATTTATCGAAGGTTTTTCAAGGATTGCAGGACCACTCACTTATTTGACACGGAAATGAATACCATTTGAGTGGACGGAGAAGTCGAAAGATGCTTTCAAATATTAAAGAGAAGTTGGTGATCGCTTCAGGTCTTGACTATCCCCGATAGTTCTAAGGAATACATAATCTATAGTGACGCCGTCAAACAGGGGTTTGGGATGTGTGCTAATGCAAGAAGGAAAAGTGGTGGCTTATCGTCCAGACGGTTGAAGCCACATGAACTAAATTATCCTACACACGATTTGGAATTGGCGTGATGGTTCATGCTTTGAAGATTTGGAGACATTACCTTTATGGGGGTAAGTGTGAGATTTATCTGACCACAAGAGTTTGAAATACTTTTCACGCAAAAGAGCTAAACATGAGACAACGAAGGTGGTTGGAGTTGGTCGAGGACTATGATTGTAAGATTTTGTACCCCCCGAAAGGCAAATGTTGTGGCGGATGCACTTAGCGAAGGATGGGATGTAAACTCAGAAGAAGGTTAACTCAACAAGAGGAGTTGGTGAAAGATTTTGAAAGATTGAGTCTTGAAGTAGTGACCACACCTAAAGAAGCGGATGCTATTATCTCGACTTTGGTAGTACGTCCGACGTTATGAAAGAATTCGAGAAGCTCAAAAGGATAATGAGTTCCTACAAAGGATGCTAGCTAAGGAGGTGTCTGATGATCTAAGAGGATTTTCAGTTCTTTATGATGGGACACTTACCTATAATAAGAGAATTTGTGTGCCAGTGGATGAGGAGTTGAGAAAAGAGATAATGGATGAGGCACATCGAATCTGTACCAAGACACCCCGGTAGCACCAAGATGTACCAAGATTTAAAAAGAGTTTTTGGTGGTATGGCATGAAAAGGTCAATTGCAAAGTATGTGGAGCGATGTCTGGCATGTCAACAAGTGAAGGCTGAACATCAAAGACCATCGGGATTGTTAAAGTCCTTAGAGATACCAAAGTGGAAGTGGGAACACATCACTATGGATTTTGTAGTTCGACTTCCTAGGACCTTGAGAGGTAATGATGCAATTTGGGTGATTGTTGATCGCTTGACTAAGTCGGTAGCATTTCGTAAAGGCATACGACGTTTCGATGGACAAGTTTGCACAGTTATATGTTTGGGAGATAGTTCAATTTCATGGGGTACCGACATCCATTATATCAGATCGAGACCCACGTTTTACGTCAAGGTTTTGGGGAAGTCTACACCTTGCTTTGGGTACAAAGTTAAAGTTTTCGACAGCATATCATCCTCGACATGACGGTCGACGAAAGAACGATTCAAACTTTGGAAGATATGTTAAGAACTTGTGTCTTGGATATTGGAGGAAGTTGGGAGACACACTTGCCATTGATAGAGTTTGCTTATAACAATAGTTACCACTCCAGTATTGGTATGGCTCCTTATGAGGCACTCTATGGGAGAAAATGTAGATCGCCTGTCTTTTGGGATGAAGTTGGTGAAAGAAAAATTTTGGGACCCGAGATGGTGGAAAGAACTGTTGATGTTGTCAAGAAAATTCGAGATAGGATCAAAGTTGCTCAAGATAGACAAAAGTCTTATGCTAATAAAAGAAGAAAGGATTTGCATTTTGAAGTTGGTGATAAAGTATTTTTGAAGGTAGCGCCAATGAAGGGAGTTTTGAGATTTGGTAAGAAAGGAAAGTTAAGACCTCGCTTCATTGGACCGTTTGAGATTTTGGAAAAGATTGGAGATGTTGCTTATCGCTTGACGTTATCGCCGATTTGTCATCCGTGCATAATGTTTTCATGTTTCGATGTTGAGGAAGTATATGCATGACCGAGTCATGTGGTTTCTTATGGTGGTATATCGCTTAATAAGGATTTAACCTACGAGGAAGAACCCATCGCGATTCTAGATCGAAAAATCCACGAGTTAAAGAACCGTGAGTGACTTTAATTAAAGAAACTGATGGAGTCGCCATGGACCCGAGGAAGCGACTTGGGAGCGTGAGGATGAAATTCTAGCTAAGTACCCGTCCCTAATAGAACACCGGTAAAGACAAATTTTGAGGACTTAAATTTTTATTAAGTGGGTAGGGTTGTAACACCCCACTTTTTGCTTGCATTAATTTGCTTTAAATTTGAATCTTTTGTGTTGGATTTGTGGATATTTGATATGCTCGATTTTGTGTTGGACTTGAGGGAGTCCGTAGTTGCGCACCTAGTTAGAAAACGAACTTCATAATTTATTTTAGGACCTTCAAATATTTCTTTACAGATATGGGCTAAGTAATAAAATAAATTTTGGGCTTATGAAATTATCAAATTATATTATTAAGTTTTGGGCTTATATAATTGTCAAATTATATTAGTTATTCTCAAATTGGGCTTTGTAGAATATTATTTTGTTTATCCCAAGTTCTATTTTATATTTGTGTAGAATTGAGATTTAGTTAATAGAGTTCAAGTGGGATTAGGACTTAATTAGGGTTTTATATATATATATATACACACACCCACGCACAAATATCACACACACACGAAGCGCACATACAATTATAGTACATAATCATATCTCAACAAAAGGAATTTTGGGGGCTACCGTGGATTCTAATTGGTAAGCTTTCTGCGTTTTGAATTTCTTTTTCTTTTTCTGTGCATGTTGTCTTTGATTTCTTAGACGGTGTTTTGTAGATATGTTATTAATTAAGATAAAATATCGAGGCTTAGACTTGCTACCGCAAAGCCTGAACAAGGGCTTTTAAAGTGAATTTTATGAATCGCCTTAATGATTAGCGATTTACAATTTATTTGATCTAGGTCTCACCGTCTTATGAAATTTTCTACTCTAGCTAGCAGTTGGTTTTGGGGCCATATTGTTGGATATTATCTCAGATTTTGGAAGTAGATCAGATTTTTGTGTCTGATTGGAAATTATTAGACTTTAGCTGATGTTTAGTGAATAATTTCATCTGATACTAGCTAATATTTGGTGTTCATGACCTGTCATTACATGCTTATTAATTTGCAGCATTTAATTATGTTAAAAACATATTCTCGTGAGATTTAAAGGAGATGGTTAAAATATAGTAGTCTTTTTCAATTTGAATATCTATTTTGATTAGAACATATATATAAATATTTTAATAATGTTAAGCTCGGTAGTTTGAGATTTATGATTATGAATTGGTTCGATCACCATTAATGACATCAATCATGTATTGATTTGTGGACTTAAATGTATTAACTAATAAGTGAAGTTTGCTGTAATTCATTTTAAATGATTTGGTTTTCTTGGTTAAGTTGATTTCAATTACCTTATTATTCAGTGTAATCCTTAAGATAGTCCTAACCTTTTTTTAACTTTGAATAATTAAGAGAGATTCCTGATTTTGAGTAACTATTGGGTCATAATTTTTTATTATTATTAAAAAAAAATGTGCTACTGGATTTATGTTGCCGGAGTTGAGGTTTTCATTTAAATATTTTTCTGCTATAAATTAATTTAAGTGGGAATATGTTATCAAGTCAGTATAATTGAGTTATACTTAATCGAAAAAGGGAAGTTTAAGAATTTAGTTAAGCTTTTGTATAAGCTCTTATAAAATATTTATTTATTGAACTAGGTGCGGTGCAACTAGGACCCTCGTCCCAAAATTGATTGATTTGGATTTGTGGTGCTCGACAAAACAAGGTGGGTGAAATCATCTTTAACTTTCAAATATGTTATTTGGAATAAACATATTTATTGTGGAATTTACTTTATCTGTAAGTTTATGATGATAATCATTGTCGTGTTTTGTTACATCCATGGTGAAAGAAAGTGTGGCGTGACATTGCTTGTGTATTATGGCACGTGTGGCATAGCACATGTGGCGAATCATACCAGTGTGGCGAATCATACCGTGTGGCATAGCCGTGTGGCGAATCATAGCTGTGTGGCATAGCCCGTGTGGCGAATCATAGCACATGTGGCGATCATTGCACATGTGGCGATCATCGTTGCAGGTGGCATAGCACGTGTGGCGATCATTGCACATGTGGCATAGCACGTGGCATAGCGTGTGGCGAATCATAGCACGTGGCGAATCATAGCCGTGGCGATCATTGCACGTGTGGCGAATCATAGCTTTGTGTGGCGATCATTGCGTGGCATAGCACGTGTGGCGAATCATAACTTTGTGTGGCGATCTTTGCTCGCATGTGGCGTGAATTTTAAGTCGTGAGGTTGAATATGATCGACTATTACTTTCGCGATATATACACGTTTGACAAATAAAATAATGATATTCCTTGTTCCCTACCATCGAGTACGTTTTGTGCTCACCCCTTTATCTAAAATATTTTTGGTCGGTGGTCATGGAGCATGCATGGCGGTGTGGGTGTGCTAGTGGTGTTATGTCACTTTTAATTCCTTCCAAGACTTGTGATATGTTTGTTTTAAATTCTTTTCGCTTATTAGCGTTGTTGGATTTGAGTTACTAGAACTCCAACGTATCTCATGCTATTAAGTCTTGCATAGTTTGCTTTGGGTCGTTGGTTGGCGCCGGTTCTTATGCAAAGTTTAGACTTGAGTTTGTTGGATTTATATTTTGGCGGCTTTATTCAAGAGATTTTATTTATTAAAGAAAAAAATTCACTTGACATGTTTCCGCTTTAGCTATTTTATTTAAGAAAATAAAGTATTTTTAAATTATGAATTTAGGGTGTTACACGGTGTCTACCTGTTCTGGTGCATACCTTGACATCTCGCAGAAACGCGATCATAGTCGGTCATGCATAACTTTTCTTGTTTCAAGGAAAAATTCGCGCTCCTTTCTCTTCTTATAGCTTTTGGGTATGTATTTCATACATTCCTCCTCAAGTCCTCCCATGAGAACTCTTCTAGTTGCTCGGCAAGAAGGTCTTTTTCCGGCCTCCCACCGTAAATCTGCGGGTCCATTTAATTGAAAGCTACACAGATGATCCGCCTCGTGTGGTGCATCGTAGAAAATTAAAGATCCGCTCAATGGTTGGACCCATTGTTCTGCTTCCTCCGGGTTACCCTTCCCATTAAAGGTAGGTGGGTTCTCGCTTAGAACAACTCTTCGATCTTGCGATCGGGTGGGGTGGAGGTGGTGGTTGGGGAATGTCCTCGAACTTCTTGTTCGGGATTCTACCCTTCCTCTAGCCTTCCCGACCTCGGCCTCGGGTTCCCTGCTCGGATTTCTTCTGAGGCAGTCGCTATAGAAAAGCAGTAATTATCGACACTTATTCTTTCCATAACTTAACATACATAATACTATCATGGTCTTATTGCAAAACGATTCTAAACAAAATATTTCACCCTTAACAAACATAATTTGCCGCAAAAGCCCTATCAGGGTCATATATATATATATCCAAACTTTTCTCGCCATAGGCGTGATGTTCAAAACCAAAGAGTCATAAACAAAATTTAATCCCGCCCACACGGCCTTCCAAGAATTTCGTGGTTCTTGTTCCATCAAAACCAAACATAGAAAAAGGAATACAATGAAGCTTAAACATAACAAAATCTATTTAAGCTTCATCCGGTTCGCCTCATGCATCCTCCCACCGCCGTCCTCCTCGTGATCTTCCTCTTCCTGAGTCATCCTCACCGCCGAAACGCCCATGCGGGTCGCACTGATGGTCCGCCCATCTCCTTCCATCATCGGTATGTCACGCGTGGGGTTGAAGTCGTCATCGCCATAAAGCTCATAGTCATGGCGGATCGGGCTATAACCATCTGATGCGTCTGTTACCCTCATCCACACTGTCTGGCGGAAGTGCTCGACTGGTGGTACGGATGCGGCCATAGGCGGTGGAGGTGGTATCGGTGGACGATGGGTGTCCACTAGGTAAAGGAGGAACACAGCTCTCCCAGGCTCATGGGCGTGTCGCCTCTCCAAGCGGCAGGTGCGCCTCGTCGAATAGGAATGGAGGCACAACTGGGTCGATCTGCCTCGGAACCTCAGTGTATAGCCACTCTGGTGACTCATCCCGCCAGGTGTACTCTCGGGGAGGGAGGTAGGGTCCTCTCGGTGCTGCCCCGTAGATGCTATACACGTAAGTCAGGTGACTTACGAATCTGGGCAAATCTCCCACCAAGTCATAGCTGCCCACTGCCCGGTAGATATAATCCCCTGATACTTCCCGGGCATAGTCCTCCCAATCACAAGGGAGTATGGCTAGGAGACGTCTGATGCCATCATAGTCAGTCGCGCCATGGGCTCGGGCGTCTCTCCAAAGGCGGAGGTAATACGCCAGAAACTCGCCCAAATCCTCTCCAGCGCACATCCAGCTGGAGCGATAAATACTCATCACCTCCTCGGGGGTCGGGTGTGGTCCAATCCTCCTCCGAGCGATATATCTCATCCCCTCCATCTGTCACGATCAAAACTAACATAAGTCAACTATCGTCATCTCAAAAGCAGAAAGGATAACTTAAGTACAACGAGAAGCAACTAGGTTGAAACTAAACAATCTATAAGGTAGGCAACAACATAAGGTACAACACATATCACAACTTACCTTCTTAGTCTTACCCAACGTACACATATAATCTAATAATGCCTTAATATATAGGCTATGCTATGAGATCCTTGTCTTATACCAAACACTTGAACTAAAGTTCAACGGACTCTAGCGTATTCTGGAGACAGAATTAGGGATTCCGTTCTTCATAACAAATGAAGATCAGTGCGTTAGGACTACGCAGGTGAAAACCATGCGTAAATCGGAGTCCTAACGTAAGAGATCCAGCTAAAACAAATTTACTGCGCAGTGCAGGGAATTTGCGCGATCGCGCCCAAAATAAAATTCGAGACGTATGTCGATGTAATACGTCTACCACATCCACGTCTTTAGGTTGAGGCTGAACATTCTGAAGTCGTAATTGATGTCCACGTCATAACCCATGTCGACGGTCACTCATGTCGAAGCGGTGATGAAATGTCGACGTCGTTCATCTTCAACGTTGAGGTCGTCCTCATTCATCCTTCTCGCTCGTCTTTCGTCGTTCGAGCTCGAGGCTATCGTCACTTTCATTCTTCCTAACGTTCTTTGTTCTCGTAAGGGCAAAGAAGTTCATACTTCTATGTTCTTTCACGATACGTGAGCATGCTCCTTAGAGTCTAGGTTCTCCTCGTGATAACATATCGTTCATTGAAAACAAGTTTTGAAGTTTGGAAACAGTGTCTCGTTTGAGAATTCAAAGTAAAGTTTCACAATGACAATCATAGTCAACTCATACATGTATATCAAAATGAATTCATCCAATCCATGTTGATCATTCAACTAGTACCACCATGTACTTTCATCTCAATACTTGAGCACTCACATCATTTCAAATCAGAGTTTTTTTTTTTGGAAATTTTTTCTTGCTCAAGCTTTCATTTCAACATCAACTTCATAATATCATATCCTTTTCTCCAAGGGTAACCCTTCCAATTTCTTTCAAAAGTTCTTCCAACTTGCTCATCAATCAAAACTTTTTCATTTCATGAGTTTGAGAGAGAAATCAGTTACCTTTTTCGCGGTTGAGCTCGATGTGATGGAGTGTTGAGGGGAGTCAGTAGGTTACTAGAAGTCCAGTGACTCGATCTAGACTTAGAACTTAAAAGGATTTGGGTTTCAAAGAGCAACCGAGCTCGATACCACTCATCACGCCCCACCCGGACAGCCTTGACTAGAGGGTGACTAATACTAGAATAGTATTATAGACAAACCGACTAAGATAAAGGTACACAATGATTATAACTAGATGCTCGACATGACATAAGATAATAACCCAATAATTCAAAAGGTTTAGGCCATCAGACCCAAAGACTTAACGATGGTCTGATGGATCTCAATAGTTTATAACAGTCAACATAATGTAAAAGAGTTCAGAGATTGCAGAGGAAAGTGTGTGAATACATATGTGATGATATGTATTCAAGGTGAAAACCGAATTCTAAATATAACGGTCAAGGACACTGGACTCCTCAACACATCCTCCATCATCACCATCAGAACTCAACCTGTACATTTAAAAACAAATATGCAGGGCTAAGTACAAATATTGCACTCAGTGGACTTATGCCGAAAACATTTGATAATTTGATTACACTGTCAATATCAAGGTAAGTCACAAGGGTTTTAGTTGAAATACCTTGTGCTTACTAAAATATTTTCAGTTCGTAAACATCGCTCGGCCGATCATTTTCTTGGTGTGTATGATCCGTATCCCGATATCATAATTCATCATAATGTCAAAGATCAAATGTTCAAACGTCGTGAGGGAGGCCTCCCTCAACGATGCCGGAACCGGTCGTGGCCCACACAAAGACACAGATCCTGCTCAGTGTACACGTTAACAATCATATTGTTCTAACCTTCACGCCAATCCTAGCCAGGCATTAACCTCCGGCTCAGGACCCGATATTAATTTCATAAGAAGGTTGGGCGCGACCCAACAAAATTCATAACATATAGTTCCAACCTTCACGCCGATAGGATCCACACAAAATGTAATATTTTGGCGGTGTAATATTGCAAACACTGATAAACAGTTGAATAGTCAGTAAATGAATTCATTTCAGAAAGAGTAGCAAAGTCATTGTTGTTTGAAATGAAAGCTCACCGGACTATAATTCGTCAGAACCGAGTCCTAGGTTTGTTTGCTTTGTCGATGTCCGATCATCTCGTTTGCGGCCCACACCTTTATGCAAAAGCGATATTTTAGTACGTTGTCACGCTTATCGAGACTCTCAAAGTCTAAGATAAAATTCGATATTCTATATCGATGTAAATTGAATTCTCAATGAATTCAACACGCTTTCAAATACGTAATTCAATTCAATTATTCTCGCTCTTCGAGATACGCTCAACTATTTCGCTTAACCTTTCCGGTTTAAACGCTCAACGACAAGCACGTTTCTCGATATAAGGATTTCATTTGTGAAATCTTTCTTCTCGATGAGGTATTATACTCAATTAGTACGCCTTACGCCATTTAGCGTATTTATCGATCGTATTTTCGTACGTTTGACTTTAAAAGTCAACGAAGTCAACACCGGTCAACAAAGTCAACAATTTTGACTCTTAAATAGTAATTTCTTACCATTTCATTTTATAAATCGAATTTCGATCGATTTAAAATCGTAAAGTCCTATTTCTCGATCTATCACGTAAATCAAAGGACTTATAAATAATTTTCGTAATTATTAATCCTTTTTATAATTAAAACGCATATTTTCGATTAATACGTTATAAAATGTAACGTTTGTCTTAGACATAGAAGTCTATGTTTATAAAATTTCATAAAATCCAAATATGTCTAAAATAATTATTAGACATATAATTTATTATTAAACTGAATTAAAAAGGATTTAAAAACCCTTATAATTATCGAAAATTCTCGGTAATTAATTAAAAACTACCAAATGACTTTCGAAAATTTTTCTAAATTAATATGGTGTATTATTATACACTATGGTCCAGAATATGAATTAGTAACATCCATATGGTATTGTTTGTCATTTATTAATATATATACATATATTCCTCACGGTAATTTCGAAAAATTAGGGAATAATTGTCCAATAATTCCCAAAATTGATATACACTTAGTATAATATCTCAATATTAATATATATCACAAATATAACCTATAGTCCATCATAACCATTCATTCATGAATAAACTAACAATACACACGGCATTTTCGAATTAATTACCAAACAATTATCAAAAAAAATTCCCAAAAATTCTAATTAAATTCTAACATGATCAAACATTATATTATAACATTGTAACATCATAATATTAACCAAACCAATTGAAATCATCACCATATGGAGCTCAATGCTCTCGGCTTATTTGATTTTCAATAGGTAATTGGTTTTCCAAAATTCCAACAATTATATACTATGATTATACACTATAGTATAACATTATAACATCATAACAATCATCAAAACCAATTAAATCATCACCTTATTGAGCATATAACTCACGGCTTTTTTGATAATATTGGTATTTGATTTCCAAAAATTCTAACAATTATACACTATGTTTATACATTATAATATGACATTATAGCATAACAACATTCATCAAAACCAAATTAAATCATCACCATATTTAAGCTCAAAGCTTTCGGTTTATTTGATTTAATTTAGCATTTGATTTCCAAAAATTTCCACAAAATCACACAACACATAATCAATATACTAAAGCATTAATACACCATTGCATGATCAAAATAAAAATCATACACCAACATATACATTCATATAGCTCACGGTACTAATGAAATATTAAGCATATGATTTTTAAAAAAATTCTAAATAAATCATAGAACATATAAACAAGGTTCTAAAGCATTAATATGTCATTGAATGATTAAAATAAAAATTATACACCAAGGTATAATACCATATGCTCTCGGTAATATTAAGAAAAATAGCTAGGATTTTCCAAAAATTTTAATTATCATACCATAGGTTTAAAACATATCATAGATCAATAATCCATCACTAAAATAAATAGGAAACAATCGGTCATTACAAAATCATTTTATAAAGTTTTCGAAAATTATATCAATGAATCCTATGGGTCGAAAATCATGTATATATGCTAGATCCATTCCAAAATTTAGTATACAACATCACATGTTCATATATTCACATATTTTGAACTAAAAACCATCAAGAACAATATATGTAAACAATAGCTCATCCAAGAACATTCAAAACATATAAATATATATATAGAGCATTCGAAACACACATATATATATATACCCATGTTTGAAATTTTTGAACCAAGGATGATAAAAATCGAAGCTATGGTGTCTCATTTACCTTTGAAATGGTATAGACTCACAAGAGGTAAGGTATGGTATTAAGCTTGGGTGATTGAATGGAGAAGAAAAGAGAAAAAAAATTTGAGAGAGAATGAGAGGGAGCTCTCGGCTTCTTGGCTGAAGAATGGGAGAGTGGAGAGTATTTTGAGTGTTCCTATTGTTTTGGATGATAATGTGTTGAAGAGGAAAGGTCTCTCTCCCCCATACTCCTCTCTCTCTCGGTCACCCTCACACACACACCCAATAGGATAGTTTGCAGCCAAATGATGGAGTGAGAGGTGATCATTAGGCTAGGCTAGAAGGGGCTCCATGGATTGGGTGTTAAAAAGGTGGCATTGCATGCCTTGTTGGAGAGAGAGAGACCGACGGCTATGGGGGTTCCAAGGGTGGGTTTTAATTATTTTGTATCACAATACAATGTATTAATCATAGTATAGGTCATAGATATATAATACAAGCCATTAAAAATAATTAAAACATCACTTAGGCATATAATCGAAATTATCGAGAATAATAGGGAAAATAGAATTAAAATTATAAATTACACCTATTATTGATACTCATGTTAATTTCGATCAAAATATACTCATATATATTATAATATATGATTTAGATAATAAATCATAGCATAGGATAAAATAATAGCACATTTCATGCAAACAAAACCCTAATTTTAAAATTAGGGTTTCGAAACCCATATATATACATTATCGAGTTTTCATTGTTCAAAAATGTTTTTAATGCTTAATAATATTCATATATATCATAACATATAGTTTAGATACCATAGGATAATTTAATGGTATCATTTCATGTGACCAAACCCTAATTTAGGAATTAGGGTTTTCGAATTCCATAAATTGGAATTATCGAGTTTTAATAGTATAAAAATTGATTTTAATAATTAATAATTCTGTAATTATATAAAATAATAATAGGAAATTAATTATTATAATTTTTGAGCATTAAACTCATTTTTCAAAACGTCTCTAGACGTTGACGTTCAAAACGTCTCAAAACGTTCAAAATCGACTCATCTCAAAATGGTCGCAGTAAGCTTGTACTTACTTTATAATAATATTCCATTAATATAGGAAATAATATGAAAGGTAATTCCAGGCTTTACTGCTCAGAAATTTCCATAAAATACTGACGTTCGATATGCGTTCGACGTTAAAATAATACTGTCGAACCATATCATAATATTTCAATTCCTTAATTCACAATCCTCAGTGAATATAAAAAGGAATTCGTTATGATAATACTGAATCGAAATCACAATATTCGATGTCATAGGAATAGTATATGGTAAATCACGGGTTTAAAATACCGTAATTATACGTTCGTTTCTTTGGAATATTACATCAAACGTCAACGTTTAGAGACGATTAGAAAAGTAAGTTTAATGATCAAGGAATTATAATATTTAAATTCCTATGATTATTTTATGTAATAAGAGTATTATTTAGCATTAAAATAATTCTAGAGAATTAAGGAATAATTATGGAATAAAATGTGTAATTTTCGAAAACCCTAATTTCAAAATTGTGGTTTTGACACATGGATCTTTCTAATTATTTTTCTATGATTTAAGTTATCATCTAAGACATATATTGTGCTATATAACTATAAATAGCAAGAAAAATAAAATGTTTGGCATTTTAGCACAAAGTCGTCATGAGTTTAGTAATATTGAAAGAATTGAGTAATTCTTGTTAACAATGGCCATATCATTACATCATGTGTGTAAGATATATTTGCACATTAACCAAGTAAATTAAATAGATGAATCAAGTTGGTTGTGCTTTGGTTGTTTCATAGCCGTGAAAGTGGACTATGAAGGAAAGAAGAAAATTTGGATCTCTTAATTGATGATTGCTTGCATTTGTATTTGTGTAATAAGACAAAATAAAATAAAACTCATCCTTTGCACATGGTAATGACCGATGGCTTTAGTGGTCCAAAGTGTGATTCATTTTGTTTTGTTCAAAATTGTGTAAGAGTAATTAATATGGTGTAAGTGATGATGTAGTATAAGTGTGAATCACAAAGTAAAAATCTTGTCATTTTATATGTGTTTTGACCGAGAGTGTAGGCTAGAGGATTTAGTGTATTACTTGTTTAATTCCTTTAGCTTTATTACTTAAGTAATAAATTATATCAAACCAACATCATTTCCTTTACAAACACTCACTGTCGTGAGCTTCCTTAAGAAAAAGAAAGGAATATTCTTCTTATAACGACCCGACTTCCCAAAGAAGTACGGATCATATTGTCACAGCCCCTTAAATCCTAAGTACGGATTAACGAGGACTATAACTCTAAACAGGACAAAAATACAAGGAGACTCTTTTAACAATAAACGAATACATATGTCATTTATATTCTCGACTATATTACATAATTTAGGGTTCTTGTAGCGGAAGACATGTGATATGTACATATGACGATGTACAATCAAGGTATAAAATATTTCAATGACAACATTCCTATTGCTCAACACCGCTCCATCCATCATCGCTCAACCGCACATTTAAAACAAACATGTGGTCGAGTACAAGAATGCACTCGGTGGACTCATGCGAAAACATTTTATTTTCTTTGAATTACATCGCCAACATCATGGTAAGACACAAGGGTTTTAGTTGAAAATGCCATGTGCTTACTAAAATATTTTCATCATTTCATAAAATCATCGCCTGGCCAGGCATTTTTCTTGTGTGTATGACCCATATCCCTTAACATCCTTTCGTCATATCATCATAGTCGAACGTCGTGAAGGAGGCCTCCCTCTACGACGCCGTGACCGACCGTGAATTGTCCTTACAACACACAAATCACCTTAGTGTACACGTTAATCCTAGCTGGTATTGTCCTTCCAAAGATAGATCCGATATCGATTTTCATTCATAAGTTGGGGCGACCCGATAACATTCATAACATTTCATAACATCTCATAACATCTCATGGATAGGATACATACATAAAACATAAACATTTTGGCGGTAATCTTGTAAACATTTTATCAACAGTTGAAATAAGCATCGTAAATAAATATTTCAATAGCATTTCATTTTGAGTAGAGTAAAGCCCACTTGGACTATCGATTGTCTAAATCGATTTCTTGGTATAAGTCCCGCACTTAGCCTATCTATTCACGGCCTTGAAGTTTTGGGTAGAAACTATCCATCGAGTCTTAGAATCCATATTTCTACTATAGTGTATATCAAGGTATGATATACACTCAATTGAGCATGAGGAAGACCTATTCAAATTGTTCACGTTAGGCGTGCTCGTAAAAATATCATGTTGTGTTGTTTTATTATAACCGTACATCTTATTTATGCTCTATCGCACCTTGCGACATGACATAATGAATGCATCGATTAATAGCATGTTAGTCACATAAGGCATACTTCACTTAGGGGTTTCCAACACTTAGTCAAATTTCAAGTGTTTAATTTCAACAAAACAGCTTGAAATAACCCAAGTGGTAAACTTTGACGATTCATAACTCTCGAGTTAGAATACGTATGGCGCACAAAGATACATTCTGGAAACCTCTAAACATGTACTACAAGTTCTAAGAAGGAATTAAATCCAAAAGAGTCGTGGTTCTGAAGATATAGGGTCTCCAAGTGGGCAACTCAAACTGACTTCTACACTTAGAAAATTTTCAGAATTTTCAGTTTTAGCTAACGACGAGGGGTTTTATGAGGCTCGTAACTTTTGACTCACAATGCCAAAATGGCTGCAGGCTACCAATTTAGAAACCTTGTAACAAGTACTACATATGTCATGAAGATCATACTGGAAAATATCTAACGCATCAAGAAATACATAAGTCCAAAGTTGACTAGTTGAAATAGACAGTTTCCAGTAGGTGACTTTGGGTCGATGAAAGGTATACCTATAAAACTTGGTTTGGGATAAAACTTTCCAGATCATAACTAGACATGGTGAGGAACATTTTTATGAAGAAACCCAAGTCCAAATCGGACTACAAATGGCTTGAACATCTCACGTAAAGTCATACTCGAACAGCCTATTACATGAAAATTTTCACTAAGGCAGTTTGTCCAAAAAGCTTACTGTAATGTATCAATTTTAAAAATTCACCGTGAGTTCATTATAAGGAATCTGGGAATGAAACCAATCATATTGAAAAGCCACTTAAGTCTAGTTTAATCCAGAACAAGCCTCACTCAATAATTCACAATAGATTGGGAGCTAAAAATATTTTACCACAAGCTATCACTCCCGTGACAGTGTTGTGCAGTTAACTTGTAAAATCTGGAATAAATAGTAAACATTTTTATAAAATTCTGAAAATTTACAGACATCTTATAGACGTGCTGAATTATGTTTATGCCAAATTTTAGAGTTTTATCATTATCCAAACTTAAAAAGAAAACCACGTACTATGGGTGATGAACACGGCGATTTCATAGATTTGTGCAGTGTTTTTTGATAAATACAATTAAAATAGTAAATCAAGTTGGATTGACTTGAAATTTTACAGAGGAATACTAGACACATATAATTTTATCATATTAAAATTTCACAATCATCGGACCACTGTAACTTAGTCAAATAAATTCGTGATGTTTCTGTTCGTCCAGGTAATCAACATGCAATGATCAAAAGTCTTGAATCTACCTATTAAATCAACATGCAATCACTTTCAAGCATAGACCCAACACATTCAAGCATATTGATGAACATGCATGTATATATCTTGACCAAAATAAACTTATGGTTATAGGGCCTTTACCTTGGATCAGAATTTGACAAGGTTGAGAGAGAGATGGAGGTGCGACGGAGCTCATGTCTCGGTTGAGATGAAAATGGGGTGGGGGAAGCTCTCAACCCTTGCAGATTTTTGAGAGGGAGGAGAGAAAAGGGATGGCTGTATCTGAATTGGGGGTTGTGTGGTGGTGGAGAATGGCTGAAGTGGTGTAGGTGGTGGGGTGCTTATGGTGGTGACACCTAAGGGCATGTGTCCTTCACACACATGCACACCTACACACACACTACACTCACATTACATGCATGAAATTGTACCTATATATATATATATATATATATCAGATTTTAATAGTGTAGTTAGGTTATAATTAATCCAATGTCACTTAGATACATCTAATAGGACAAATCAACAAATAAGTGCTTAGTATATATGTGTATATAGCTCTCGGCTATTACACTATGCAAAAGGGTCCAAATTTTATTTTCCATGCCAAAAATTGATATATGTTATGACATATAGTTTAGATGATAAATTATATCATAGGATAAATTAATGGCATCATTTTATGCGATAAAAATCGATTTCGAAAATTAGGGTTTTCAAACGTTTGAAAAATTAGTCACTACCAAATCTTGATGATCTAGCATTGATTTAATGCTAAATAATACTGTAATTACATATACTAATCATAGGAAATTAATTCCTATAATTTCTTGATCGATTAAAATGCTTTTCGTTTCATCTCAAAACGTTAACGTTTGAAAACGTTGCAAAACGTTCATTATCGACTCATCTCGAAATGGTCGTCATCACTTTATTAAATTATTCCATTAATAATGGAATTTAATTCTAAGCTTAATTTCTTAGAAAATATCATGAATTTTAACTATCGATACGAAATCAACGTTAAAGAAAAATACGGCCTATACACTTCATATACTCTTATTCCTTAATTCACAATTTTCAGTGAATATAAAATAGGAATTCATTCCTTCGTAAATATTCGATATCTTATGGATTGAATCATCTCAGCGAATTTCTAATTTACGGGTTTTAAATACCGTAATTAGGCATCTAATTCTGCGGGGTATTACACATATGGATCGTCACTGGTATAGTAAGGCAGTGGATATAAACACAACTAATCAATGCAATTAACCATTTAACTACTCAATAATGCATAGACTAAAAGGGATAAACTGTTCATACCAACTCGAGTCACGTAGGACTCGTCAAAAGGTTCAAGGTTCAACAATAACCCAATCGGAGCACGCGATTCGAGAGCAAGCACGACCTCAAGTTCAATATGGTATGAAAGCAATCATAAATCAAGCATCAAAATAATATCAGAGTTAGGCAGCAATTAAACGTGTGGACAAGCATATGACGATGCATGCCCAAGGTTCTAGAAACCTTCTAATAAAGCATCAAAATAGCTGCTACTCTGCACCACCTCGCACCCATCGTCGATCCTTGCTCAACATGCACATCAAAAATGAAATGCAGGGCTAAGTACAAAAGTACTCAGTGGACTCGTTGCCGAAAACATTTTCTTTGTCAAAAGTTATTAACTGCCCACAATAGCACATGAGGATTTTAGTTAAAAGACTCATGCCTATCAAACATTTTAAAGTTTTCCAAAAGCGTTCGGCCGAACTATTTCATTCATGTTGTTTCCATATCTGATCATTCATTCATTCATTCACGCACAATGGAGGTGGCCACCTACACATAGTCACCGTGACCGGTCGAGGTAGCTAACCTTAACACACAGTCACATGTTTACACAATCCGAGTTAGTCCTTAACTAAGTCGGATCCGATCGTTACCCTTTTTTAACGTTGGTGGACCAACACATTAACATACCATATGGGATATACCAATCTCAGATAGGATAACAACAAAACATAAACATTTGGCAGTCAATAACATTTCATGCGATAATATTTCATAAAGCTTTGTAAAACATGCTTTGAGATATGCATAACATTTTCGCTTCAATAAAATCCACTGTTAATCCAAGCTAGTGGTTCTAAAGAGCGGTGTGATGTTCTTCCTCGCCAACTACGCATGCGATCAAACCTTCATAAGAAAATAGCGTTTTTAGATTCTTTCTATCGATCGAAGGTTGTTTATAAACTACGACTTAAAGTTCCCAATTAGAGTTTCTTTATGATTTTATGTGATTGTTTTAAGACAATTTCTATTATCTTACATTCCCAATTCTCAAGCTATATTACTTCATCGTTCATAGGTGAACTTCAATTATGAATCACATATTCCGAGTCTATCATCGACTCTTAACCTTAGTCTTATTATAACGTTATTACGTTATAGGTTGTCGATAATCAAATTATGATTGATAAATTAGGAAACTCTCAAGCCACTAACTAGACTTAGCAATTTTAGTTACGTCCTAGTAGGTTATGCTTGACGGTTTGTCGTATTAGCACGATAATTAAAAGAGGAGTATTGACTTATGATTCAAGTGAACACATGCTATCATGTAAGTAAGTACTTAAGAATAAATGAAGTGTTTCGGGAATATTAACTCGACTTTTGAGACATAAGGATCGACATCTTATGTTCGAATCTTTGCTTGCACATTACGACATTGTTTGTTTATCCTAACTCGTCGGAGATTACCCATGTCGTATAATCGTTGTTCGTCATAGAGTTGTTTTTAACGCTCAACTAATATTGTATTAGGTTGTCGTTATTGAGTACTAACGTTGTAGCTCGGCTTTTGGTTTTTCTAACTTAGGAACTCTCGTCCGAGTATCCTTTTATGAAATAGAAAACCCTAATTTGTGTCTAACTTCGATTCTCGTTAATTCCTTCTCAAGTTATCGAAATTTGTCGATTTCTTTTGGATTCTCGCACGTATAGTATTATGTTGTTTACGTTTGGGGCTTTGGTTTGTCGACAATATAAACATAAACATTCAACACCAAACAATACCATACACAACATGAACTACACTAAAGCATTAGAAACCCTAATTTCTAACATAATACACAATCATGGTGTATGTGTGCATAAGTGTTCCATTCATTTACCATAATCACAACCATTCATTCTAAGCTTATAATTTCACTATCATAGCATCATTTAACATTAGAATTAAACTCATACTTAGCCATTTTGTTACGTTTTCGATAATTAGCAACAATTAGCATACTTATCCAATAAATTCCAATAAAATCATGTTACACTCATATCATACTATAGAATTTAATTATCAACTCAATATCATCATATAAAATTTTAAACCATAGGTTAAAATTTATAGTTTTTGGTAATCACCATTTAATGAGCTTTGGTGTTCAATAAATTCCACAAAAATTATATCATGCTTATACCATATACTAAACATGAAATATCATTTCATATCATGCATTAAAATTTAAACCGATGCTTTTTATCATTGATTCAATTCGGTAATTCCATCCATATATATATACATATTCAATAAATTCCAATCTTGCACAATATGATTATTTATGTAATAACATGTAATATTAACATCAAACATTAACCAATATTTCATAATATCACACATCCTATTATTTTTAGCAATAAAAATCAAATAAATCATTATATAAATATATGTAGCTCACGGCTCTTTGCTCAAAAATAGGAGAGGTGTTTGAATAAATTCAAGGTTAATACATGATGTTCATATCATACCCTAAACACCATATCTCAACTATTTTCAACAAAAAAAAAATCAAATAATACTCTAAAATATAAATATATGTCTCGGCCAAAATAAAATAAAATAGGAGATGTGTTTCAAAAATCCCAAGATTTATATATGATGTTCACATCATATATTAAACACCATATCTCAACTATTTTCAAAAATAAAAATCAAATCATGGCTTAAATAAGCCTCTAAGCTCACGGTTTTTACAAAATATTTTCAAAAGTATTCTGAAAAATTATAATATTTATACTACATGCTTATAATACATTAGCAAGCAACAATATCAAATAATATTCACAAAATCATGCTTTAGCATATATAAAAAGAAATAAAGCATAAATAAAAAAAAACAAACATGCTCCAAAAATTATGAAATTTTTACAGTAGCCTTAGAACATTATTCTAAGAATTTTTCATTCATAAATTGAGAGCATTTGATGGCACTAAAGTCACGAAAAAAAATGAGGAGCAAACTAGGGTTTTTAAACCCAAAAAAAATCAAACAAAAATTCCACTCCATTAGGATGGAAGAGGATGATGAATAATACCTTCCTATGGTCTTAGAAAGATTATTTGAGTGTGGGAGGGGTTTGGAAGGAGGATTAAAGGCTCAAAGCTTGAAGAGTGTAGAGAGAATTTGAAAATTTGAGAGCAAAAAGGGTTCTAAGTGAATGGGTCAAAGGGGACGTCTCCCATGTATCAAGCGGAACTAAGGGTGTCATTGCCATTTGGGGTGGTCTTGGTGGTAGTTGTGTAACAGCCCGCCAACCCAAAATACGGATTAACAGAGGCTGATACTAATGATGGGGATTAAGCAGAACAAAACTAATTATGGGCATGAGGTATATGATGACAAATTCCCAAAACTTCATACCACTTAATGTGATACACATATCGTATATCTGGCTGGATCATTTAGACTCTTAACAAAAGGGTTCAACTCAAAACATAACTTATATAACTTTGCAGCGGAAAGACATGTGATTACACATATGACGATGTGTAATCAAGGTACTACTAATCAGCGACAAAAGACTTCAACTGCTCAACACTTCAACATCCACATCAACTGCTCAACCTGCACATTTAAAAACAAATATGCAGGGCTATGTACAAGAATGCACTTAGTGGGCTCATGCCAAAACATTTTCTCAAATTACACTGCCCCTTAAGTAACACACGGGGTTTTATTGAAATACTCGTGCTTACTAAAACATTTTCTTTTATTTTCAAAAGTCGTCTGGCCAGACATATTTTCTGTCTGTATGATCCATATCAGTTCTCATATATTATTATCATAACATCATCACATGTTGGTAGCGAACCAACAACTATTAATATCATAACATCAACTGTATTGGTAATAATCCAACAACTATAAATCTCATCATAACATCATCATACGTTGGTAGCGAACTAACAATTTTCACTATCATCATACCATCCTTCTCCACATATAACAGGATCATCATCATACCATCCTTCTCCACATATAACATGATCATCATCATACTATCCTTCTCCACATATACCATGATCATCATCATATTAATCCTAGCCAGGTATAATCCTTCCGGCATAGGATCCAATATCATTTTCTCTTAAGTCGGGGAGCGACCCAACAACTTATTCTCTTTCTTTGTTGGATGAACCAACAACTTGATAGGATCATACATAAAAACATAAACAATTTGGGCAGGTAATCAAATAACAGTTCATAATCATTTCTCAACTGCAAGCTTTGTAAATAAATACTTTTCGAAGAAAGCATCGTAAATAAAAGGTTTTTCGAGTAAAGCCCACCTGGTATATGCAGGTCTTTCTATAGTCATTTTCTATGTCTCAGCTCAAGATCACGTCCCACCATAACGTAAGAACTATTTTAGTACATTGGTCACGTTTTGATAGAGACGAACATCGTCTATAACGTCCTATGAATCAAATAAGTCTAATGTCGAACTTATTTTGACGTTTCCTAATCAAATGATGTCGATTATGAAATTACTCATCATATAAGAGATATTCCATCTCTTTAGCACATAATGTACGTTTTAATGTACTTACGTAACGTAAGTTACATTGTTACTAAACGTACCACGTCACATAGATCACGTATTATCGAATTTCGTGCATTTTGACCTTGGTCAACGATTTTGACTTTAGTCAACGATTTGGACTTTGGTCAACAATTTTGACCTCAAAGTCAACATTTTGACTTGGTATAACTATATATATATATTTCGAATTATATATAATTTTAGCTCTAAAAATCCTCATAAAATCATAATATGTTTAAAACATTATTTTAGAACATATTATGCAATTATACATGATAAAATATATTTATAACATTATTATCCTTAACTTATGGTTTTCGAAAACTTCAAATTAACTAAGTAAATATTTTTCAAAAATTCCAATTAATTCACATAACACATAGTCATCTATAAGCATCCTTGCTATAACATAATTTTTATTTATTATGAACTATTCAATAAAATTTTCCTAAGTCATGTTTCGAAAATTTTGACTTAGGTCAAAATAATTTTTAACAAATCCAATAAATTCATACAACACTATATTATGAATCTACACTATCAATATGCTATGATAACACTTAAACATGGATTATATCACATGTTATCATACTATAATTTTTTCGAAAATCATAGACTTATATACTATAGTTTTCCAAAAATTCTACATAAAATCATACAAGCATATTTAATACCCTAGATCATTGTTTCATGCTCAAAACAACAATTTAAAATCATAATCATCAACATATTTTCATGCTATATTTTCGGTCCACATATAAGTTTTTATAACATGCTTAATTTTGTGATATAATCACAATACATGCTTAATAACATCATATAAACGCAATATCTAAACATCTTAGCACATATCCTATAATTTTCGAAAATCACATAAATGAACTAAGCTTATAACATGAATTCTAACGAATGAAATTCGAAAATTTTAGCATGTATACGAAGCTCGTAAGATTTCTAACCTTTTAATCGGAGTCTATTTTCGGTGGCAACGTTTTCTATCTAAAATTTGGAAATAAAATTTATGAACTCCTCTATATATATATATATATATATATTTTTATAGCTCACGGTTCCTAAGGGAGCAAAAATGGGAGAAATGTGATCCTATTCTATTATTTATAGACTTTTTGGGATAAGATCCACTTGCACATAAAATATCACATAAGATGACAACTAATAGTTTACACAACTTGTCCAACTTTTTCGTCCCACTTGATATGCTAGAGATAAGGCTTTTATTTTTATTTTTATTTTTTTATTATGATATTATTTAATGTAATCATACCTTAATTAATGTACATCACATTCGTCCACTAGGTAGTTGATTTAAGACAAAATTCTTTTTCCTCTTTCCAAGTAGTTCACGGTAACCATTAATGAAAGAGAAGCTTTTCCTTCCATTCATACTATTGTTATTGCCTATCATTTTCGAAAATGATGTCAATTCACACTTTATCACCATATGTAAATGTGTGTCGGCTATTGCTTGTTCTAGAAGGATATATTTTATTTTTATCCTATCAAAAGCTATGATATTATTATAGGATAATGACATTTTGAAAAGTCAAAAATAAACACATGATATTTATTTATGTTCACATTTAATTGTCAACATTTTCAACTACTAGCAAACAAAATCCATAGTTACTAGTTCAAATTGGTAACTACTACTATATTATCTCTAATTAAAATATTAACAACATAATCATATCCTCTAATTAATGGGATCAAGATATTTTTCATAATATAACATAAAATCTCACACATTTTCGGCACTTTCTAGTACAACTCACAACCCACTTGTTTAATTCATGATAAACCTTATCTTATCCTTAATAATATCTCCATAACATAATTATCACATAACATTATCAATTGGATAAGAATTAAATTCAATTCTCACACTTAGGTGATTTTCGAAAATCATATATAGCAATAATGCTATATATTTTATTTTCTTGTAATAAATAGCTAATATATAGTTATGTGACATATTAAGTCTTATATGATGATTTAAATCATAGAAAAATATTTAGAACAATTCTAGATCACAAAACCTAATTTTCGAAAATTAGGGTTTTCAATAATAGGCTCTTTTATTCAATCTTTATTCTTTTATTCTCTAGCATTATTTTAATGCTAAATAATGCTCTTATATCATAAAATAATCATAGGAATTTAAATATTAAAATTCCATGATCATTTGACTAAGGTATCGAATCGTCTCTAAACGTAGACGTTTAAAACGTCTCAAAACGTTAATAGTTGAATTATCGCTAAAATGTTCGTAAATAAGTTTGAACTACTTTATTCACTTCTATAATGATAGGGAATTCGAATTCTAAGTCTTGATGCTCAGAAAATATCGTAAGGCTTAACTGTCGAATTTTATTGACGTTAGAAATATACGTTCGAAGAAATATTCGAAACTATATTCCTTAATTCACTTCAGCGTCAGTGAATATCACACAGAAATTATCAAATTATGCTTAGTCAAAGTCGAGCATTGACTAATTAGGATTTTAATTATTGAGGTTAAAACCCTAATTACGATTTATATTATCGTAATTAAGCATTAAAACTGCGGGATTTTACATTCTACCCCTCTTAAAATAAATTTCATCCCAAAATTTGCATACCGTAGAAAAGTACGGGTATCTTTGCCCTATAACAATCTCAAGTTTCCACGTAACTTTCTTTTGTCCATGGTCTCTCCATTGGACTTTCACCAACGGTATAAGCTTCTTTCTTAACCGTTGATTCTGACGATTAAACAATCGCAGATTCTTTCTCATAACTTATATCTTGATTCAAGAATAACGTCATCATGATGGTCATGTATTTTGGACCATATTCGTACTTTCTTTAATTGTAACACGTGGAAAAATTCTGTACACTTTCTAAACTTGGTGGAAGTACCAATCTATAAGCTACTAGGCCTTATCATTTCTAGGATCTCGCAAGGTCCTATAAAATGTAATCTAAACTTTCTTTTTCTCCAAACATTGAAATTCTTTTCAATGAAGTGACATAAATAACACTTTATCTCTGCATTTAAAAATGCAGCTCATGTCTACGCATATCAGCGTAAGACCTTTGTCTATCATGAGCTTCTTTCTTTCTTTGCCTAATTTGGCAAACATCTCATTCATTCCTTTCCCAGAATTGGCTTTAAAACTTTCCTCTTACTTTCTTCATCTCAATTAAGAGTTAATCGATACTTTCCTTTATATTATGCCTCACATGGGCTATGTTGCTCGACAGTTATTGTCGTAAATAAACTTAATAAGTGGAAAAGTACGTTTTCAACTTATACCTCAATTCTTTTTATAAGCCAATTCATAATCTGAGGGTAACCCTAGAATCTTTATACGATGTGAGACGCACAATTTCCATTGTAATTAATCGGGCTAACTCATTAGACCCATGTGTAGCCTATATAGGCATGAACTGAACATATTTGGTAAGTTAATACACTACTACCCATATAGCAGTGTTATCTTTTGACTTTGGTAATTCTATCTCAAAATCTATTGTTACGTCATCCCATAGGATTATTGATACAATGTCTTTACTTATAGGCAATCGAGACAACGTTCGACAATTTCTATCTTCATTCTCTTAAACTCTTTGATGAGTTTTTCCTTTTCTGCAAGGATCTATCATCACTTAGACTGATCTTTACAGCATAAAGCATTAGTTACTATATTACCCTTTCATAGGTGATAATTTATATCGCCTTCGTAATCTTTTACTAATTCGAGCAATCTTTTCCATTTCATTTCCAAGTCTCTTAGCTCGGAGAAGTATTTTAAACTCCTATGATCTATGAAGATCTCATACCTCACTTTATGGAGGTGGTGTTCTTAAAATTTTAATCCGTTTTACTGCTGCTAGTTCTAAGTCGTTGTGATGCATGGCTTATTATCTTCCCTACTTTAGCATGCGGCATCACATTTATTGGTCCATGTAAGTTTGATTTCTATTTGGAGTAGCTGCGTTATCGGCCTGATTATCTTAGAGAGTCTTCAATGAATCTCGGATTACAGCCAACAAATTCTATAAAACTCTCAATCTCATTTGGGTCGTTGATTGCTTCCAACCTTGCATTGCTTTTAACTTTTGCCGGATCCACATGGATTCCTTCTGAAGACACAATGTGTCTAAGGAATATTACCTCTTTAGGCCGAATTCACCTTAAATAAGCTTGGTGAAAATCTATTCGACTCTTAATGTCAGCAAGATAGTCTCTCATGAGTTCTTCATACTCTCTTCTTACCCTTCGAATAGGTGGTGATATCATCTATGAGGATTTAAGACAATTTGTCTTAGTATGCGTGGAACACTCGATTTTTGAGATTCATGAACACGGCTGGCACATTTGTTAGTTCGAACGGCACAACTACAAACTCGTAGTGGCCATAACTTGTTCGGAATGAGGTTTAGGATGTATCCTCTGGTCGCACCTTAAGTTAATAATAATTCGAACTATGATTGATTTTTGAGAATATTCTCGCTTTCTTACACTGATCGAACCAATCGTTCCTCAAGGTCAGTGGATCATATTTAATCCTCGCCTTTTATTTCAACTTTCGCTTTCTTGCCTAGTTAGACAATAAGTGCTTGCCAACCTTTGTTGTTCATCCTTCTATTTAATTGCAGTGTGGATATTATTGAGATTTTCTTTCTCATGTAAACTCTATGGAACTGGTAGCTTCTTGTCCTTGACAATGGAACGAAATTTTCCTTTTCTTGCACGAGATCGTGGAATGGTTTTCGGTTTAACCAATCCATTCTTAAGATTATGTCTACATTCCTCATAGGTATAATGTTCAAGCGATTTGCTAGATCACAAGTGATTCTAGGTTCAAGTCTAAGTTCGAGCAAATATGTCTGACAATCACGATTTCTCCTATGGTGAAAAGATTCTCCTTTCCTGATTTGTTTATTCAGATTTATGTTCTAATATATCTACGCATGCTTTTGCGATGAAAAATTATAAAGTACTTTTTCCGAACTAAGGTACTATAGGTACGTTAAGAAGTTTTTCGTACCTGCCAGGTTTCCCTGGGTTTGTTCGTTCCGTCCTTGATTTAACGCATAGGCTCTTGCCTGGGCTGGTTGTTGTTGGCGGGGTGCTTGCCGCTGTTGGTATTGCCTTGGTTGCCGCGGCTTATCTGAAATTGTAATCTTGTATAGCTTTGAGTTGCTGGATTTGGCCTTGTTGATTTGGCCTTACCATTCTTATCGGACGTACTCCGGGGCATTCATTCGCATAGTGGCCCTTCATGCCACATTTATAGCACCTAACATTGCCCCACAGACATATACCCCTGTGCATCCTATTGCATTTTGGGCAGGGAGTTGTCCTTATCTGTTCTGGTGGACCTCCCGTGGGTGGAGAAAACACTGGTGTCTTCCAACCTTGTCCTTGGGGTGCCATGTTACCTTGCCATGGCCTCGTATTGCTTGTGTTGCCAAAATTTCCCCGGTTGAAATTATTATTAAAATTGCCTTCCCATTTCCTCTTTCCTTTGTCACCAACATTTTGTGACTGAGGGGGTGTAGGCTTGTCTTCAGGCATCGCTGCCTCGATATCTAAAGCTCGACTAAGAGCTTCGGTGTAGGTCAAGTCACCATGACTTGCCAGAGGCATCTTTATCTCATGTCTCAATCCAGATCTAAACTTTTCTGCCATTTTCATATCAGTTCTTACTAGATCTGGAGCGTACCTTGACATGTCGCAGAAGATGCGATCGTATTCCGTTACAGTCTTTCTTTCTTGCTTTAGGTTGAAGAACTCAACCTCTTTCTTCTTTCTATAGCTCTTCAGAATGTATTTTTCGTACACTTCCGTCTTAAAGTCTTCCCAAGTGAAATATTCTATTTGTTCTGGGGTTATAGTCTTTTTCCTTGCTTCCCACCAGAAATCTGCCGGTCCGGTGAGTTGGAAGGTGACACAAGATAATCTTTCTTGCGTTGTGCAATGGAGGAAATCGAAAATCCTCTCTATTGCTCTAACCCACTGCTCAGCATCTTCGGGATTTCCTTTTCCGTTAAAAGATGGTAGGTTTGCCTAAGGAACAATTCCTCTATTCTTCGGTCGGGTGGAGGTGGGGGTGGTACTGGTATTTCTTCACTTTCAGCCCGTGGAATACGGCCTCTTCCCCTACCTCGTCCCCTTTCGCGCCCTCGAATACCTTGTTCAGGTTCGCGTCTGGGCGGCATTCTGATAATGCAAGAATGTAGTTAGCATTTGCATAACGTTTATCGCAATCTATAAAACATCTTTTCGCAAATCTTAGCATAAAATAACTTTAGTAAAAACATTCACTCTTTTTCATGCTTGTCTTGTCTCAAAACCCATCTAGGGTCGTCATATAGGGCAATACGCTTGTTCCCTTTATCTTTATTTCCAACATAAGCGCCTCCTTACTATATCTCGACTTTGGGGTATCTTTTCCATACCTTGTTTAAGCACTAGGGATAGCCTAGCTGTTCGCACATCTTATTGATTATGATTCATCGATTCTTACTATCATTGGTTTAACCAACGTCTTGAATATTCGGAATTAGATCCGCTCAAGCCTAATCTTATTGATTTAGGGATAAAACAAGAGGCTTATTAATGGAGATGCTTTCATTCCTTGTGTACTCATAAAATGAGTTTCATTTACCTCCATACTTTAGACATGTCCAACCTACTAACGAGGTCTTAAGGACAAACAACTATCTCTCAGATAAGTTATAATCTTTCTCGTTATGACGTAAATAGGAGGGGGTTATATCTCAAGGATATCATATACTTTCCTTTACTTCTACTATTGCAATTAATGCTAAAGAGTATCTTGCTTATGACTTAATCATCATAACCCTCACATGGAGGTATAACTTTTACTGTTATCATCAATCTCTAGTAAGCCCATTAAGGGTCATTGCATCAATGTGCACCATAGGAGAGAATATATCTCGTCCCTTTGAGAACTTCTTTACATCATAACTTGATGTCTATCACTTTACTGATTTGAAAACTTAGGTGACGGAATAAGTCAACCTGTCTCATACTTACTGGTTTCAAGCTTGAAGAAAAATTCATCATGACAATTTAAAAGAAGTATGGGTTTGCAACTCATGTTGACAACCTTTAAGGTGTGAATCAATATGCTCTTTGAACTGAATATTTGGGATATAGGGTAGAAGACCGGAATGACTCTTGAGATTTCTTTGGTCATATGGGGTGGCCAGACCCGTCACAAATACTTTCTCAGTTACACAAGGCTTGGTTTCAAAGAACACTGTATAAAATTTTGGTTTTGTAAACTCCTTTCAGAGAAAAGTGAGAAACGCAAGTGATTTCTCAATTGAAACTAGGTCATAGAGTTAAACTCAATGACAGAAATTGGATAATGAATAGAACTTGAAAACCTTTTTAACTCGTAATAGGTCATCAATAAAGGTTCTCATGTATGTCATTACTCTTCTCGTACTACTGGGAATCTTACTTTCTAGTATCACTCTAAAGTTCTTGTTATACTATAAAGTTCTCGTTCTATGCCCATCATAGAACTAGTCTTTAACTGATTCTCACGAATTCTGGAGAAGGATCTAAGGATTATGTCCATCATAATAAATATAGTACTCTGTTATAGGAGTACGTAGGCAAAAACCGTTCGTGAATCGGAGTTCAAACGCGAGAGAGCGAGCTAAAATGAAAACACTGCGCAAAAGCAGTTTTTCGGCGCCGAGATTGGGCGACCAAAGTCAAACTGAGCTCGCTAAGGTCTAATTCAAAGAGGTCGGCCAAAGTCGAAGTTGGCAAGGTCGATGCTGAAGTCGAGCATAAAAATGCCGTCGTGGTTCACTTTATACTTCTTTCTTCTCGTTTTGAAAACTTCGTATTGTTTTCGGTTGATCTTCGCTCGTCATTCATTCGAGATTCTCATTTCGATCTCGTTTACGTCTCGTACGACTAAAATTCTCATAGTTCTTTTTATGTTCTTTCAAAAGGGATCATGCGACTTAAGCGATCTATGTTCTGCGGGATAACATATCCATCTTCAAAATAAGCGGAAATTTTGAGCGTAAACATTCATAACATAACTCTTTCATAATAATCATGCTCGTTGAATTTCACGAATTCAAAGATTTCACTGACATATCTATGTCAACACTTTCTCATATAACATCATCATAATATAATCATATGTTGGTAATGAATCAACGACTTTCATAACATAAATTCTCATTGAATTCCATGAATTCAAAGGTTTCTCTTTGACATATCAATGTCGATCTTGTCTCATATCACTTTCGACTCTTCACAACATAAAACATCATTCTGACATTTGCAATTACTTTCACTTTCAACAATCCTCATAACTTTCATTTCTCTTGGAAAATCATTTCAATCATCATTCACTACTTTTATTCTCAAATATCTTTCATAACTTTCATCTCTTTGGAAAATATCATTTTCCATGTTCAAACTTCTCATTTCAAAACTTTGAGAAAGGGGCATTTACTTTCAAACTCCTTTATTTTCAAAACTGAGAAAATCATTTACCCAACGCATATCTGATCTTTTAAGTTTTCCATGAATATGCAGTCTCATACCTGCATATTCTTGGAATCTTTTTTTATTTCCAAAACTTTCATTTTCTTGAAAATTCATTTCACTTTAATAACTTTCACTTTCAAACTTCTTATTCTCATTCTCAAAACTGTGAGAAAGTCATTTACCTCTTTCCCGGTTGAGCTTGATGTGATGGAGTGTTGAGCATAGTCAGCTGATCTCTATAAGTCTAATGACTCAATATAGACTTAACTTTTGAAGAAGGTTTTGGGGTTCAAATGATGAACTGCTCTGATACTACTCTGTAACAGCCCGCCAACCCAAAGTACGGATTAATAGAGGCTGATACTAATGACGGGGATTAACAACAGGAACAAAAACTAATTATGGAACTGTGAGGTATATGATAGACAAATTCCCAAAACTTCATACCACTTAATGTGACACATATATCGTACATACGAAACAGGATCATTTAGACTCTTAACAAAAGAGTTCAACTCAAAAAATAACTTATATAACTTTGCAGCGGAAAGACATGTGATTACACATATGACGATGTACAATCAAGGTACTACTAATCAGCGACAAAAGACTTCAACTGCTCAACACTTCAACATCCACATCAACTGCTCAACCTGCACATCTAAAAACAAATATGCAGGGCTAAGTACAAGAATGCACTTAGTGGGCTCATCCCAAAACATTTTCTCAAATTACACTGCCCCTTAAGTAACACACGGGGTTTTATTGAAATGCTCGTGCTTACTAAAACATTTTCTTTTATTTTCAAAAGTCGTCTGGCCAGACATATTTTCTATCTGTATGATCCATATCAGTTCTCATATATTATTATCATAACATCATCACATGTTGGTAGCGAACCAACAACTATTAATATCATAACATCAACTGTATTGGTAATAATCCAACAACTATAAATCTCGTCATAACATCATCATCGTTGGTAGCGAACCAACAATTTTCACTATCATCATACCATCCTTCTCCACATATAACGGGATCATCATCATACCATCCTACTCCACATATAACATGATCATCATCATACCATCTTTCTCCACATATACCATGATCATCATCATATTAATCTGGCGGTATAATCCTTGGGCATAGGATCGATATCATTTTCTCTTAAGTGGGAGGCGACCCGACAACTTATTCTCTTTCTTTGTTGGATGAACCAACAACTTGATAGGATCATACATAAAAACATAAACACTTTGGGCAGGTAATCAAATAACAGTTCATAATCATTTCTCAACTGCAAGCTTTGTAAATAAATACTTTTCGAAGAAAGCATCGTAAATAAAAGGGTTTTCGAGTAAAGCCCACCTGGTATATGCAGGTCTTTCTATAGTCCTTTTCTATGTCTCAGCTCAAGATCACGTCCCACCTTAACGTAAGAACTATTTTAGTACATTGGTCACGTTTTGAAAGAGACGAACATCGTCTATAACGTCCTATGAATCAAATAAGTCTAATGTCGAACTTATTTTGACGTTTCCTAATCAAATGATGGCGATTATGAAATTACTCATCATATAAGAGATATTCCATCTCTTTAGCACATAATGTACGTTTTAATGTACTTACGTAACGTAAGTTACATTGTTACTAAACGTACCACGTCACATAGATCACGTATTATCGAATTTCGTGCATTTTGACCTTGGTCAACGTTTTTGGTCAACGATTTGGACTTTGGTCAACAATTTTGACCTCAAAGTCAACATTTTGACTTTGTATAACTATATATATATATTTCGAATTTATATATAATTTGAGCTCTAAAAATCCTCATAAAATCATAATATGTTTAAAACATTATTTTAGAACATATTATTCAATTATACATGATAAAATAAATTTATAACATTATTATCCTTAACTTATGGTTTTCGAAAACTTAAAATTAACTAAGTAAATATTTTTCAAAAATTCAAATTAATTCACATAACACATAATCATCTATAAGCATCCTTGCTATAACATAATTTTTATTTATTATGAACTATTCAATAAAATTTTCCTAAGTCATGTTTCGAAAATTTTGACTTAGGTCAAAATAATTTTTAACAAATCCAATAAATTCATACAACACTATATTATGAATCTACACTATGAATATGCTATGATAACACTTAAACATGGATTATATCACAACATGTTATCATACTATAATTTTTTCGGAAATCATAGACTTATATACTATAGTTTTCCAAAAATTCTACATAAAATCAAACAAGCATATTTAATACCCTAGATCATTATTTCATGCTCAAAACAACAATTAAAATCATAATCATCAACATATTGTCATGCTATATTTTCGGTCCACATATAAGTTTTTATAACATGCTTAATTTTGTGATATAATCACAATACATGCTTAATAACATCATATAAACGCAATATCTAAACATCTTAGCACATATCCTATAATTTTCGAAAATCACATAAATGAACTAAGCTTATAACATGAATTTTAACGGATGAAATTCGAAAATTTTAGCATGTATACGAAGCTCGTAAGATTTCTAACCTTTTAATCGGAGTCGATTTTTGGTGGCAACGTTTTCTATCTAAAATTTGGAAATAAAATTTATGAACTCCCTCTCTCTATATATATATATATATATATTTTTTTTTTTTATAGCTCACGGTTCCTAAGGGAGCAAAAATGGGAGAAATGTGATCCTATTCTATTATTTATAGACTTTTGGGATAAGATCCACTTACGCATAAAATATCACATAAGATGACAACTAATAGTTTACACAACTTGTCCAACTTTTTCGTCCCACTTGATATGCTAGAGATAAGGCTTTTATTTTTATTTTTATTTTTTTATTATGACATTATTTAATGTAATCATACCTTAATTAATGTACATCACATTCGTCCACTAGGTAGTTGATTTAAGACAAAATTCTTTTTCTTCTTTCCAAGTAGTTCACGGTAACCATTAATGAAAGAGAAGCTTTTCCTTCCATTCATACTATTGTTATTGCCTATCATTTTCGAAAATGATGGCAATTCACACTTTATCACCATATGTAAATGTGTGTCGGCTATTGCTTGTTCTAGAAGGATAAATTTTATTTTTATCCTATCAAATGCTATGATATTATTATAGGATAATGACATTTTGAAAAGTCAAAAATAAACATGATATTTATTTATGTTCACGTTTAATTGTCAACATTTTCAACTCTTGCAAACAAAATCCGAATTCTTGTTCAAATTGGTAAATACTACTATATTATCTCTAATTAAAATATTAACAACATAATCATATCCTCTAATTAATGGGATCATGATATTTTTCATAACATCACATAAAATCTCACACATTTTCGGCACTTTCTAGTACAACTCACAACCCACTTATTTAATTCATGATAAACCTTATCTTATCCTTAATAATATCTCCATAACATAATTAGCACATAACATTATCAATTGGATAAGAATTAAATTCAATTCTCACACTTAGGTGATTTTCGAAAATCATATATAGCAATAATGCTATATATTTTATTTTCTTGTAATAAATAGCTAATATATAGTTATGTGACATATTAAGTCTTATATGATGATTTAAATCATAGAAAAATATTTAGAACAATTCTAGATCACAAAACCTAATTTTCGAAAATTAGGGTTTTCAATAATAGGCTCTTTTATTCAATCTTTATTCTTTTATTCTCTAGCATTATTTTAATGCTAAATAATCTCTTATATCATAAAATAATCATAGGAATTTAAATATTAAAATTCCATGATCATTTGACTAAGGTATCGAATCATCTCTAAGCGTGAGCGTTTAAAGCGTCTCAAAACGTTAATAGTTGAATTATCTCTAAAATGTTCAGTAAATAAGTTTGAACTACTTTATTCACTTCTATAATGATAGGAATTGAATTCTAAGTCTTGATGCTCGAGAAAATATCGTAAGGCTTAGCGCCGAATTTTATTGGCGTTAGAAATATCGTTCGAAGAAATATTGAAACTATATTTCTTAATTCACTTCAGCGTCAGTGAATATCACACAGAAATTATCAAATTATGCTTAGTCAAAGTCGAGCATTGACTAATTAGGATTTTAATTATTGAGGTTAAAACCCTAATTACGACTTATATTATCGTAATTAAGCATTAAAACTGCGGGATTTTACAAGTTGGGAGGTGGATTGGTCAAATTACCCGTTTTGGCATGTTATTACCGACTCCTTAAGTTTTAATGCGCTTTCGATTTATTTCTCGGAACCTTAAGGTTTTATTTTTTTAAATAGCCTTCAAATGACTTATTTTAATGATTATAAAAATTCATGAAGTTCGGACGTCGTCAGATAAGTCGATTAGAGTTATCACGGAAAAGCGGCGTTCGGTGATTAATTCGCTCATTCAAAATTCTATTGAATTTTGAGCTTTCAACATTTATTTGAGTCTTATAAATCATAATTTATTGATTTAGACCCTTCGTATGCGAGTTTGGATCGTTCGGATCGATTAGGGTTTTCGATCTATTTTTCCCGACGTTCGGTTAAGTTCTTGAGAATTTCTTTTGAAATTGATTCTTATAATTTATAAATTCTTAATAATATATTCCTTCATGAATTTAATTTTATCATTAATTATCATGTTAGCACGGATTGGAAATTGATCGGCTCGTAAATAGTGCTTTTAAGACCGCCAGGCAAGTGTGCTCGAAAATTCTCATTCTTTGGCTTCTCACATGTTTTCGCGAGAGGATTCTAGAAATGAAATTCTTTTGTCAAGATTCATTCTCGATCTTTCATTCTATGTTCAAGTTCTTCAGAAAACCCTAATCCAGTAGGAATAGTCACTAGTTTTTGATTTCTCTAGTTTTCGATCTCTGAATCGATTCTAATTTGTTTCGTTGGTTACCTTAAACATAATTAAGGTCTAAGACCCACAAATAAGTGATTTAAACATCACTAATAAAAGTTTTAAATTTTTCGGGTTATTACACTTCTTTTCCTATCCCAAACCTTGTTACAAAAATCCTTTGCACAATCAATCGACACCGGTAAAAAGGTTACGAATCGAACGATCTTTATTTATACGTTAAGATTTTCGATTTCTGACGGTTAGATTTTAAAATATATGTCAAGACCCCACTCCGGACTACCCGTTGGAGGCGACTAATCTAGGAGTAGTATTTTAGGGTTACATGGCTAAAATAAAGATGCATAACTGTGATAAACTAGCATGCTCGAGCATAATATAAGATAATGTCATAACGATTCAAAGGGTTAGCCATCGGACCCCAAAATCTTAACCATGGTCCGATGGACCTCAATAGTTCATAACAATAAAGCATAAATAAATGAGTTCGAGAGTGCGAATGGAAGTGTGTGAATACATATACGGCGATATGCGTTCAAGTGAAAACCACAAATTCTAGATAAATTGGTCGAGGACACGGACTCCTCAACACATTCCCATCACCATCATCGTGAGCTCAACCGCACATTTAAAACAAACATGCGGGGCTAAGTACAAGAAATTGCACTCGGTGGACTCATGCGAAAACATTTGATATAATATTCTGTTGCCCGATATCGAGTAAGTCGCGAGGTTTTAGTTGAAATGCCTCAGACTTACTAAAATATTTTCGGTTTCATAAACATAGCTCGGCCGAGCATTTTCTTGGTGTGTATGGTCCGTATCTCATAGTAACAGTTTATAACAATATTAAAAATTAAGCGTCGAGAGGAGGCCTCCCATCTGACGCCGTGACCGGCCGTAATCCGTCGGCCAAAGTCACTCTCACAAGCATATGTTAACATTGCAATAGTTCCAACCTTCACGCCAATCCTAGCTGGGCATTTATCATCCGACACGGGACCCGACATTTAAATGGTTGGCGCGACCCAAATGACATAACTGTCATAATATTGTTCCAACCATCGCCACATTTCTACCCGGCAAACAGATAGGATCCGTACACAAAGCGAAACATTTTGGCGGGTAATCTTGTAAGCAGTTTATCAACGGTTGAAGATAAGCGTAATAAATAAATTCATTTGTAAAGAGTAGCAAAGTCGCTTTTGTTTGAAAAGAGCCCACATTTTGAAGATAAAAGCCCACGGACTATGGTTCGTTGTAAATTGAGTCGTAGGTTTGTTAAATGCGTCGATATCCGATCATGGCGTTTGCGTCCTTTACTTCTGGCGAGGCTTTAGTCGTCGCTCAAGTCTATCAAGACTTTCAAAAGCTAAGATAAACTTCGATATCTTATATCGATGTAAACTGAATTCTCAATGAATTGACACGTTTCCAATACGTATATAATTGAATTGTTCTCGTTCCTCGAGATACGTTCAACGTATAAGCACGTTTTTCGATATACGGATTTCATTTGTGAAAACTTTTCTTACTAATGAGGTATCATACTCAATTAGTATATCATACCGCGTACTGACGTATTTATCAATCGTATAATCGTATGTTTGACCTAAAAAGTCAACGAAGTCGACAATGGATGATAAAGTCGACAATTTTGACTTTCAAATAGTAATTTCTTACTATTTCGTTTTATAAATCGAATTTGATCGATTTGAAATCTTAAAGTCCTATTTCTCGATTTATCCGTGAATCGAGGACTTATAAATAATTCACAATTATTAATTCTTTTAATAATTAAAAGCGTATATTTTTATTTAAAGCGTTATAAAATAAGCGTTTGTCTCAAACATAACAATCTATGTTTATAAAATTTTATAAAATTTCAAATATGTCCAGAATGTTAATTAGACATATATTTTTAATAAACTGAATTAAAAGGATTTTAAATCCTTATTAATTATCAAAATCTCGATAATTAATTTAAAAATACTAAATGACTTTTGAAAAATTTTCTAAATTAATATAGTGTATTATTATACACTATAGTCCAGAATATGAATTTATAAAATCCATATGATATTGTTTGCCATTTATTAGTATATATACATATATATAATTCGGTAATTCCATATAATATGGAATAGCTATCCAAAAATTCCCAAAATTGATATACACATAGTATAATATCCCAACATCAACATATATCATAAATATAACCTATAGTTCATCATAACCATTCAATCATAAATAATAAGCAATATTCACGGTAATTTCAAGATAATTACCCAATAATTATCAAAAATTTCTAAAATTCTAAATAAATTCTAATATTATTAAACATTATACTATAACATTGTAACATCATAATATTAACCAAACCAATTTAAATCGTCACAATATGAGCTTGTAAGCTCTCTTTTTCGATTTTAATTAGGGTTTGGTTTCAAAATCCAACAATTGTATACTATGCTTATATACTATAGTATACTAATATAACATCATAACATCTATCAAAACTAATTAAATCATCACCTTCAAGAGCTTGAAGCTCACGGTTTATTTGATTTAAATTAGCATTTGATTTCAAAAATTCAACAAATTAAATACAACACATAAACAATATACTAAAGCATTAATAAACCATTGCATGATTAAACTAAAATCATACATCAACCTATACACTCACAAAGCTCACGGTATTAACTTAAAAATCAAACATATGGTTTCAAAATTCTAAATAAATCATAGAGCATATAATTGTTCAATCAAAAGTATACTCTTAATTGACTACAATAAATGCGAGGTGTTATAGTAGGAAAGCTAACCTGATCGTCTCGAGGAAAACTTAACGAGGCCTAATGTTCATATTGCTCACGAAAAAGATTAAATCCTAAACACTCTAACACCAATATGGGTTTTGAAACATCGAGGAATCAAACACGAGAATTAAGCAACAAACTAAGCCGGGGTTGTCGATCCCGAGCTAAACTACGAGCGAATAGATCTAAACTAGAGGTTGTCAAACCACAGATGATTAACTACTAAACACGAAGCAGGTAAACAAATCGAAAGCAATTAACTCGGATCTCCAAACAAGAAGCGATGAAATTCAACAAAGAACGATTAATCATGAAATTAAAGTTCAACACCACTTGCATAGAATTGATTATTAAAGCGGGAAAACAAGAGCGAAGCAAGCAACCAACAATTCCACAAAATATAGAATCAACGCAGCACGAATCGAACAAGATCAATGGAACAAATAACGATTAAGTTACTTCAATCCGAATCAGAAATATCACAGGATAGTACCAAGATTTACGTAAATCATGTTAAAGTAAATGAATACCGATTACGAGCGTGAATCAAAGTGCGAATTGAAGAAAATTGAAGAAACGAGTTCGTGGCGCAATCAGAGAAAAACGAGAATAATACGTAAATGTTCGGGCACGAAAATAACCTAAAATAGGCTATATATAGGAAAGCAACTGGCGCGGCTGGAAAAAACGTCTTGGCGTAGAAGGCGGCGTGCTGGGGGTGTCTGGCGGCGGGCGGCGCGCGGGCGGCGAGGCAGGCGGGCGAGGCGGGCGGCGGCGGCGCGGCGGCGGCCACCCGAGCGCGCGAGTAAATTGGGAACGCACTCGGAGTGAGCGGCGTTGATCGCGGGGTGGTGGCGAGAGCACGCGGGCGAGGCGGCGGGCGGGCGCGGCGGCGGCGCGCGGCGGAGCTGCGCGGGCGAGCAGCGTTCACTCCGGCGAGGAAATTGAGCAGCGCTCGGGTGAGCCGGCGTTCGATGTGCGCCGCGGACGAGGGCGCGGGTGCGCGGGCGTGCGTGGGGCGTCTTGTGGCGGGCGGGCGGCGTCGCGTGCGTGCGTGCGCGGATGCTCGGCCATGCGGCGGGGTCGTCGCGACTTCAACAATTCGTTTGTTCTCGCTTCGCTCGAACTCGAAATAGGATCCGCCGCCTATGAACTCCTATCGCGATGCTCTTCATTATACCTGATCCTTGGTAGATAGATTTCATCCTATTTAATGCCGATTTTCTGCAAAACATTGAAACGAACCAAGTAAGTTGAAGCGATAAATAATAATTGAACTAACGGCATAAATGTGATAAACTAATGAAGACAACATGCAAAACAATACCAAGAATCAGCATGATTCATACCAAACAACTCCCACACTTATCCATTTGCTTGTCCTCAAGCAAAGTGCGTAATAACAAGAGTAGAAAAATAACTCATGCAACTTTAACTCTTAATCCAATCAATCAAACCTCTATTTGAAATTCCCCAACATGATGAATCGTAATCAAGTTAATGCGAAACAAATCTAAGATTGTGAGAAAGTCAAATAAACAATAGGATCATTTTGCTCGGACCCAACTCTCCGTCGGGGGTGAATTAACTAAAATGGTTACCTTTAGCAACAAGTTTCTTTTGAGAACACAAAGAAAATATTAAGATTTTGGAACAATGTTGAAAGGTGAAGTCTCGATAAACTCGAGTCTCCTATCGTGGTTTCCATGCCCATTTCTCAATTTACGAGAAAGAGGCGAATTCCATCCTCCATTTATATAATCTCAACAATAAACATGGAAAGTCTTATGATTTTGGAACAATGGTGAAGGTGAATTCTCGATGAACTCGAGTCTCTATCGTGGTTTCCATGCCCATTTCTCAATTCTACGAGAAAGAGGCGAGAATCCCATCCTCCATTTCAACAATCTCACATAAAAATATAGTTTTTTTTTTTTAAAGAAACAAGTATATAGGTAACCACATTGTTAACACTCCCTAACATTAGTCGGACAAATCACATCAATAACCCTCGATTTAAGATCAATTCTCACAACCCCGTCAATTCACATTGCTCTTCAAAAGCGTAACAACAAGATAAGCGGGAACACATCAAGGTTCGACCAATACCACGAGTTGGTGCACAAATCACAATCTAACTTATTCAGTATAGGCAAAACTTGAGCTCAAGAAACCAAAGTAAGCATAGATCCATGGGGTTGATCATGCACATATCCCGAGCACAACATATACAACATATCATCAACAACTCCCCATACATAGATGAGCAACATCCCCGAGCTCAAAACATGAACAAAAAATAAAGCCAAAAGAGCGAGACTTCCACGATAACGGTGAGAGAAAAGGAGGTCGAGGCGGACATCGAGTTCGAGGATAGTCTGCGGCAAGCACCGTAAAAGACAAGGAAAAAACAAACACACCACAAAGGAAAACAACGAACCACGAAAAGGGCGAGCAAAAAGAAATAAGGAAATATATACATACTCTCCAACGGTGAAGCTTCCTTTGTTGGTCCCGTGATAGTGGTGGTGGTGGAGAGGCGTGTGGGATAGGGACCGAGCGTTCCACCGGGCTTGAAGGTCGACCAAATCTGCTCATGGGTGTCAGAGCGCGGTAAACATCTTGTGGAAATCCCCAAACGCTGCTTGTGAAGATTGTTGAAGGCGTTGGTGGCGATTTTGAGCGTCAAGACATTGATATACCTCGATGCGGAACTCTCCAAAACCCTGGGTCAAAGATTGGATGAACTCTGTGAATTGCTGACCCATCTGCTGCCGATACCTCTCAAAGTTCGATTCGGGAGGAGCTAAAGTCCCCAAAGCTCACGTGAAGTGGCCTCAAACCAGCGGCGGAATCAAAATGAGCCCTAAGACCCTTGAAAGCGTCGCCGTGGGGCGATGGGAGTAGGGGTAAGCAAGGAGGGTGTGACATTGGGTGCCGCTTGTCTTCTTGGTGGCACGATCATCGGGGAATCTTCATCCATTGGTGTAGTTGTCCCGACAATAGACCCGGATGGTGGGTTACGCTTGAATGTGATATACTCTTGAGCGATGCGACGCGCTTCATAAGGAAGCAATGTTCTCGGGTCGAAGCAATCAGCAGGAAATCACCGAAAGTGATGGGGAGATCTCGATAACAGTGGAGCAGAAAAGGTATATCATCTCTAGTCACTCCCACAAAGTATTTGGCAAGTATAAAGGGTATTGGCTCAGGAGAGTTTGGCCTACGGTTCCGCCTCATATACTCAAATCGCCGCCATAAAACGGTCTTTGCAGCATGAGACCTTCTTATTATTCACAAAGACACCACAAGAAGAAAAGCTCTATGGCACTCACTTTATTGGCTTGCTCTTTCCTGTTAGGTTGTATGCTAGGAACTTATGAGCGATAATCAAGCTAGGTCTGAATAAAGGCACTAGAAGTGCTGCGATGACAATTGTCAAAACCGGTTAAAATTTTCCATGTCTCGACCGAAGGAAATCCGCGGTACATCGAAAAACCACTACTATGAAAACCCAAGACCTCACGCGTAACCTTAGGTGTAACGGCAAATCTATTCTCCCACCGACAAACGCAGACTTGAAATCTTCACCGTCTCGAGTGACACACAAAATTCCCTAAGCAAAGGCTTAAAACCATCTTGAGTTCCCTAGTTGCCAAACCAAGCAGACCCACAATTTCAAATATCTTTTAATGGATCCATCAACACCCAATGAAGCTAAAATATTCCAATCAAATGAGCGTGGGTGGTGATATCTTCGAGCGAATAACGGAGTAAAGATACCTTCTTGGGGGCGTAAAAATCGCGAATGGGGCATTGTAGTTAGCAGTAGATCTTGGGTTGTTCACCCGATCCCAAGCACCTTCGGTTCTTGCTCGTTTCGCCAAAGAGGCGAGAGGGTTTTTGTGCGAACCATGCTTGAAATGCCCGGAAGGAGCTCGGAGCTAGGTGGCGAGCTAGGTGTCTGAGGTGAGAGTGGCTGGCGTGCGAGTGTGCTGCTATTCGGAGAAAGCGTGCGGCGTAGGCGCCGCGCGCAGCGCTCGAGAGAGCGCGAGAGAGGGGCGGCTTCAGCGAGTGGGCGGCGCGGAATGGCCGGTGAAGAGACGGATGGTTGGCGGCGGGCGGCGGGAGCAGCGGGCGCCCAGGCGGCGCCGGTATGCTGAGTGAAGCAGCGCCTGCTACCTGGCAAGGCAAGCGGGAACGGCAGCGGCGTGCTGGCGTTCGTGAAACGCCGGTGAGGGCGCCGGTCGGCCCGAGGCAGCAGCGTTAGGCGGAAACAGGCGGACGGGCGACACGCAAGCTCTAAGCGAACGCCGGTTGTGCGGAGTTAGAAAGCGGCGAAGCGGCATGGGAAACTCGGACGGGCGGGCGCTCGCTTGATGGCGCGGCGGCGGCGAGCTGGCTGGCCGGACGGACGGCGGCGGAGAGCTTCTTTGGGAAGAAGGAGGCGACGAGGCGCGCGCAGGTGAGGAGATCTGAGCGAAAAAAAAAAAAAAAAATAGGCAAAAGCCCTAATATATGGCAGTTCAACGAGCGACGGTTCTTCTTTTTTTAAAGATTGTGCCCGGTTGTGTTTGAGCGTGGTGAAGACACATTACGCCCAACTTTTGAGCATGACTTACATTGAGCGGGTGCAAATAGCAGCGTCCCAAATTTTTATTTGGATCATATTGAGCGCCGGTGAGAAAAGCTCTTGTATTCCTTACGACGCGGTTGATTGAGCTCAGTGGTTTCGTACTCTTTTAAGCATGATCTCCACTTTAAAAAGCGCATTGTCGGATCGAGAAAAAAATCGGGATAACCAAACCGAGACAAATCGAAGGAAAAGAAAAGAAAGCGAAAAACATCGAAAATCCGTGGGTAAACTCCCGTAGTACTCGCTTAACGTCGTGAGCCCGACATAACCCGGTCAAAGATCACTGGGATCGACGATCAAAATGCTCTCCACTTCTTCGACTCCTCATGGTCAATACGGTTTGACTCACGACCGATTCACGGTGAATGATTTGTTGGAGTTGGGGTCAAGTAATATCTTGCCCATAAGGAAACACATTCCAAGATGTAAGGACCACTCCGCTGAACTTGAGCTTCTCGGGGATAGGCTTCAAACGAGACTGAAGAAGTAAGACCTTCATTCCCGACTTTAAGTCCTTGATAACTTTCGCGATCCGATATCATTTCACTTTCCCTTTATAGAAATTTGCATTCACACCTGCGATAAAACATTCTCGACCAAGGGATCAACGGCATCTATGGAAGCGTGATAATCAATGCATTTAACGAGGAGATATCACACTATCATGTGTGAGAAGGACACGATTCACCAAATACGGTCATTTTCAATGTGTCATTCTTAACATCGATAAGCGTGTTGGTTGTGGCCATGAATGGCCTCCCAACAAAGTGAGTGTTCTACCCCATCTTCACTAACATCCCCATATCAACACGACAAAATCGACGAGAACAATCAACCCACCCATCTTAACTAATACATCTCGACAATACCCTTAGGGTATCTCACGGACCTATCGGCTAATTGTAGACACATTCTAGTGGGTTTAAGTTCACCTAATCCTAATCTCTTGAACATAGAATAGGGCATAAGATTAATCCCAGCCCCCAAATCTAGCATGCCAAAAATTTCTTTCCCGTTACCCAAAGCAATCTTAATAACAAAACTACCTGGATCCCGGAGTTTGGGAGGCAATTGGTGCTGTAGGATGGAATTAGTTGCTTCGGAGATCATCACCTTCTCATTTTCTCCAAATCTTCTCTTCTTGAAGCTAGTTCTTTGAAGAACTTGGCGAGGCCGGCACATTTTGATGATGTCGGAAGAGGCAAATTTACATTCACCTTGGGCGAGAGCTCATAGATCTCATTGAATTGCCGATCCGCTTCTCGTTCTTCAACCCGTGTGGGAAGGGTATCGGAGGGTATAAGGGTTTGTTGACTTATGCGATCCGAACCCGTCGCTTTCTTATTTGAACCTCCAGGTGATTGCGGATGCTTGCTTGATGACTCTCCCACTTTATTTGGAAAAATTCGATCACTCCTTAGAAACGGTGATCGCATGAGCTGATGAGGCTTGCTCGGGAGCTTCCGCTGCTCCTTGCTTTGCAAGAGCTCATTCGGTGTGCTAGCAAGTCTGTCCCATTGCGTCTCTAAGCGCTTGTTTGTGGAGTCTTGAGCATCGATCTTTGGGCGAGCATCCATCCTTTGGTGATCATATCCTCAAAACCATCCTACGAGGTGGCGGCGGGGTGCCGTGATATTCTTGCTCTCGAGGAACTGCTGGGAATAATGTCTTTCTTCTTTGAAGCTACTGCTTCTTTGTGGAGGTTTTGATATGACGTATTCTGTTCGAACTACTTGCCTTGATGTTGGTTCCTCCATCCCAGTTGAATTATTCTTGATTAGGCTCAAGCTGCATTTAGGTTGAAATCCTTGCATAGCATATGCTTGGCTTCCCCTGAGTTATGATCTCCCATCCTAGGGCACGTATCAACATTGTGCCCAAGTTCATTCTTGATTCCACGGGGTTCCCTTAATTCCTTGTGTAGAATTTGGTGGTGCGGCTTCTTTAACTCGAGTTCTTGCACCTCCTCATAAGCTCAACCACTTGCACTGCCACGGGTGACCGGGTTCGATCCGACAGCGCGCCAAAATTTGTTCAATCAAAAGTATACTCTTAATTGACTCGCAATCGCACGAGGTGTTATAGTAGGAAAGCTAACCTAGTCGTCTCTCAAGGAAAACTTAACAGGCCTAATGTTCATGTTGCTCACGGAAAAGATTAAATCTTAAACACTCTAACACCAATATGGGTTTTGAAACATACGAGGAATCAAACACGAGAATTAAACGACAAACCTAAGCGGGGTTGTCAATCCCGAGCTAAACTCTGAAAGCAATAGATCTAAACTAGAGGTTGTCAAACCCTAGATGATTAACTACTAAACACGAAGCAGGTAAACAAATCGAAAGCAATTAACTCAGATCTCCAAACAAGAAACGATGAAATTCAACAAAGAACGATTAATCATGAAATTAAAGTTCAACACCACTTGCATAGAATTCAGATTATTAAAGCGGGAAAACAAGAGCGAAGCAAGCAACCAACAATTCCACAAAAATATAGAATCAACGCAGCGAATCGAACAAGATCAATGGAACAAATAACGATTAAATTACTTCCAATCCGAATCAAAATATCAGGATAGTACCAAGAATTCGTAAATCACAGTTAAAGTAAATGAATACCGATTACAGAACGTGAATCAAAGTCTGAATTGAAGAAAATTGAAGAACAGGTTCAGCGGCGCAATCCAGAGAAAAACCAGAAAAATACGTAAAAGTTCGAACTCGAAAATAACCTAAAATAGGCTATATATAGGAAGGCAGCGGCGGCCGGCTGGAAAAAACGTGCGCGTGAAGGCGGCGCGCTTGTGCGGGTGTCTTGGCGAGCGCGGGCGGCGTCGAGACGCGGCGAGGCAGGCGGCGCGGCGGCGGCGGCGGCGGCGCTCACTCAGCGCGAGTAAAATTGAGAACGCGCGCGGAGTGAGCGGCGTTCGATGGGTGAGTGGCGGGCGGCGGGCGGCGGCGGGCGGGCGCGGCGGCGGGCGGAGGTGCGGGCGAGCGGCGTTCACCCGGCGACGAGGGAAATTGGGAACGCGCGCTCGGAGTGAGCGGCGTTCGATGTGCGCGTGGGCGGAGGGGCGCGGCGGGCGCGGGCATGCGTGCGGGGCGTCTTGGCGGGCGGGCGTCGGCGTCTTGGCGGATGCTCGCCATGCGACGGGGTCGTCGCGACTTCAACAATTGTTTCGTTCTCCTTCGCTCGAACTCCGAAATAGGATCCGCCGCTTATGAACTCCTATCGCGATGCTCTTCATTATACCTGATCCTTGGTAGATAGATTTCATCCTATTTAATGCCGATTTTCTGCAAAACATTGAAACGAACCAAGTAAGTCCGAAGCGATAAATAATAATTGAACTAACGGCATAAATGTGATAAACTAATGAAGACAACATGCAAAACAATACCAAGAATCAGTACAGATTCATACCAAACAATAATCAAGGTTCTAAAGCATTAATATGTCATTACATGCTTTAAATAAAAATTATTCACCAAGGTATGTTCATATATGCTCACGATTTTCTCAAAATTTTAGCATATGGTTTTCAAACATTGTTAAATCAATACCATAGTCTTAAATCATATCATAGATCAATAATCCATCATTAAATTAATTAAGAAGCATTCGGTCATCATGGTAACATTTTATACAATTTTCGAGAATTATATAAATATACACTATGGTTCGAAAATGTCATAAGCATGCTAGGTCATTCCAAAATTTTAATATACAACTCCTATGCTCATCTAACATATATTCACATGTATTTTCAAAATAAAATCCTCAAGAACATATAAATAAACAATAGCTCATGCTCAAGAACATTTAAACACATATGTATACATATATAAAACTTTCGAACACACATACATATACATCAAAATAGTTTCGATTTTCTTGAATAAATGAAGAAGGAAATCGGTACTATGGTCCATGTATTACCTTAGGAATGGTGTTGAATCACAAGAACAATGCTATGGTGTCAAGGTTTTCGAAGAGGAATGAGGGAAGATGAAGAAAAATTTTGAGATATGAGGGTGAAGGAGCTCTCGATTTATATTGGAGAGGAATGGGGTGTTTGAGAGAGTGTTAAGTGTTGTAGAGGTTTGAAATGAGTGAGTATGAGAGAAGTGAAGAGTCTCTCCCTATTATCCCTCTCTCATTCTCGATTTTTAGTAAGAAAAAGGGCAAAATCTGCAGCAAATGATGAGGATTATAGTGATGATTAGGCTAAATAAAAGGTAAGCCATGCATTGGTCAAAATAAAGGTGGAACTCGTGCTTGTTGGAGAGAGATCGGGCGCATGGGGGGTTTAAATGGCTGATTTAATTTCATTTTCGTACCATAATTCATTATATATATCATACATGATCATAGACATATAATACAAGTCATAAAATAATTAAATCATAACATAGGTATATAATCGAAAATACAGAAGCTAAATTGGAAAAAATAGGATTAACAAAATAAATCACACCTATTATTCATACTCATGTAATTTTCGATCATATATATCATAATATATGATTTAGATATTAAATAATAGCATAGGATAAAATTATTGCACATTTCATACCCAAAACCTAATTTGAAACTAGGGTTTGAAATTTTATAAATAGGCATTATCGATTTCTATGGTTCAAAATTTGATTTTAATGTAATAATATCCATATATATCATATTATATAGTTTAGATACCATATGATAATTTAATGGTATCATTTCATGTGAAAAACTATAGTTTATAAACTTAGGGTTTCGAATTGTAACATTCGAAGTCATCGAGTTTTAATAACTCAAAAATTGGTTTTAATAATTATTAATGCTGTAATTATATAAAATAATAATAGAAAATTAATTATTATAATTTCCTGAGCATTAAACTCATTTTTCAAAACGTCTCTAGATGTTGACGTTCAAAACGTCTCAAAACGTTCAAAATCGACTCATCTCAAAATGGTCGCAGTAAGTTCATACTTACTAAATAAATAAATATCATATAATATTGGAATTAATATGGGAATTTATTCCAAGCTTCACTGCTCAGAAAATTTTATAAAATACTGACGTTCGATACGCGTTTGACGTTTAAATAATACTGTCGTATTATTTCATAAATTTCAATTCCGTAATTCACAATCCTTAGTGAATTATAAAAATGAATTCGTTATAACGATACTGAATCGAAATACAATTCGATGTCATACAGATAAAAATATCTGGTAGAAATCCTAATTACGGGTTTAATATACCGTAATCGTATGTTCGTTTCTTTGGAATATTACATTCCACCCCCCTTACGAAAAATTTCATCCCGAAATTTGTATACCTTTAGAAAAATAAATCGGGGTATTTTTCTCTCATCGCTTCTTCAAGCTCCCACGTGGCTTCTTCTTGTCCGTGGTGTCTCCACAACACTTTGACTAACGGAATCGACTTGCTCCGCAGTTGCTGAATTTTGTGGTCAAGTATGGCCGTGGGTTCTTCCTTATAGCTCATGTCTGGCTCGAGGATTACGTCGTCTTGATTAATCACATGCTTTGGGTGCGTGAACGATTTTCGCAATTGCGAGGCGTGAAAACGTTATGGACATTTCCTTGGCTTGGCGGAAGAGCCGACCTATAAGCTCTTGGACCTATCCTTTCTAGGATCTCATAAGGTCCTATAAAGCGGGTCTAAGCTTTCCTTTCGTGCCAAAGGCGACAATCCTTTCGATGGAGAAACCTTAAGAAATACTTTGTCTCCATCCTCAAATCAGTAGCTTTCGGATCTACGCGTGTCGGTCAGAAGATCTGTCATCCCGAGCCTCTTTATCCTCGATCTAACTGCCGAACGATTTCGATCATTTCGTTCACCGCATCGGGCCCTATGACTTTTCTCTCACCGACTTCATCCCAATAAAGCGGTGATCTACACTTCTTGCCATACAAGGCTTCATATGGGGCCATGCCGATCGTCGCTTGATAGCTGTTGTTGTAAGCAAATTCGATAAGAGGTAAAATATCTTCCCACTTGGCACCTCGGTCCAATACTACGGTTCTTAACATATCCTCTAAGGTTTGGATCGTCCTTTCCGACTGTCCATCAGTCTGTGGGTGGAATGTTGTACTGAAATTTAACCTCGTACCTAGTTCTCTCTGCAAGCTAATCCAGAATCTGGAAGTGAACTTGGAGTCTCGATCAGAGGTAATAAATTTTGGCACTCCATGTAATCGTACAATTTCCTTAACATACAGCTGGGCTAGTTTATCAGATCCATAAGTGTTATGAATCGGTAGAAAATGAGCACTTTTTGTAAGCCTATCCACAATTACCCATATGGCTGTGTTTTCTTCTTGACTTGGGTAAACTTGTAACGAAATCCATTGTTATATCGTCCGTTTCCACTGGAATTTTTAACGGTTGTAACTTTCCGTATGGGCGTTGGTGTAGTGCCTTCACTTGTTGGCAAACAAAGGCGTTCTCTGAAAGAAGCTATGTCTCGCTTCATGCCTTCCCACCAAAACTTTTCCTTGGTCTTGAGTACGTCTTAGTCTTGCTGGGTGGGCGGTGTAGGGTGTATCATGAGCCTCACTCATGATTTCATTTTGAAGCTTTGCGTCGTCGAGGACGCATATCCTCCCTTCAAACAATAAGGCGTTGTCGACGCCTCTTGAAATTCTTAAATCCTTGAGACCTTACCTTTGTCGATCTTTTCTAACTTTTCTCCATCCTTTGTCTCGACAATCCTTTTCTTAGATCGATGTCGGTGTGAGTGTAGCGATCTGACTCACAATGTCTCGGTGGTTCAACCAGTTCAATCCTCATTCTTCCAAACTCTTCAACGAGTTTTCCTCTTGTACAAAGAGACATCCTAACTTGGTACGGCTCTTACGACTCAGCGTCGGCTACTACATTCGCCTTACCGGGTGATAGTTAATACCACAGTCGTAATCCTTTACAAGCTCGAGCCATCTTCTTTGCCTCATGTTCAAATCTCGTTGTTGAAGAAGTACTTCAAACTATTATGATCCGTGAAGATCTCACATCTCACACCATAGAGATGGTGTCTCCAAATTTTCGATTACATGAACTACCGCTAATTCCAAATCGTGGGTTGGGTAGTTCGGTTCATCCGTCTCGAGTTGTCGGGATGCATAAGCTATCACTTTTCCTTCTTGCATCAAAACACAACCCGATCCGGTCTTAGATGCGTCTGTATAGACTACATACTCTTTGTCCGCTTCTGGGACTGCTAGAACTGGTGCACTTGTCAATTTTTCCTTGAGTATTTGGAAACTCGTCTCGCATTCATCAGTCCAATTGAACTTGATTCCTTTCCAAGTAGGCGGGTTATTGGCCTTGCAATTTTGGAGAATCCTTGATGAATCTCCTATAGTACTTGACTAGTCCTAGGAAACCTCTAATCTCGTCTTTGAGTCTTTGGTGATTTCCATTCCTGTACGGCCTCTACTTTGGCTGGATCTACTTTTATACCTTCTGCAGACACGATGTGTCCAAGGAACATAACTTCCTTCAGCCAAAACTCACATTTGCTAAACTTAGCAAAGAGTCTCATCTCTCAAGGTTTGCAAAACCGTTCTTAGATATTCTCTATGATCCTCTTCATTCTTGGAATAAATAAGGATATCATCTATGAAGACCAAAAAATTTATCCAAAATGGATGAAATACTGCATTCATAAGATCCATGAATACGGCCGGTGCATTGGTTAATCCGAATGGCATAACTATGAACTCATAGTGGCGTATCTTGTTCGAATCTGATTTAGGTACATCCTCAGGCAGTATTTTCAGGTGATGGTATCCCGACTTGAGATCAATTTTGAGAATACTCCGCCTCCTCGCAATTGATCAAACGGTCATCAATTCGGGTAAAGGGTATTTGTTCTTTAGTGTCATCTTGTTTAATTCTCTATAATCGATGCACATCCTCAAAGAACCATCCTTTTCTTGACGAATAAAGCAAGCGCCCCAGGTGAAACACTCGGCTAATGAATCTTAGATCCAAGCTCTTGGATTGGACTTCGGCCTCAAACTCTTTTGGGGCCATCCTATAGGCGCTTCGACACCTGGGCTGATCACGGCCCAAGTGGATGGTAAACTCTAGTTATCTATCGAGGCGGTCTGGCAGATTTTCGGAAACACGTCAGAAAATTCTTGGACAACTTCTATGTCTTCACCCGCTCGGGTTTATCCTCTCGATTCAAATAAACAAGGAATGCATGGCATCCTTTACGGTTCATCATCATTCTACTTTGTAGTCTTGATACAATCGGGACTCTTCTTCCCATGCCGATCCCGTGGAAATGCGTAGCTTCTTGTCGTGAAAGTGAAACGAAATTTTCCTTTCCTTACATAGAATCGTGGAATGATTCTTAGCTAACTTGATCCATTCCTAGGATTATGTCTACATCGTCCATGGGTATTATGTTTAGATTGTTAGCGAACCTTAAGTGATCCTAATGTCAACTCTAGGTTCGAGCAAAGTGTGTATGATCATAATCCCTCCTATAGGCGATGAGATTCTCATATCCTGGCTTGACTTTTCAGACCTAAGGCCCAGCATTTCTACGCATGATTTTGCAATAAAAGAATGCGAAGCACCCGTATCGAACAATACTATAACAGGTAGGTTGAGGAGAACTCCCATACCTGCCAGGTTTCCCTGGTTTTGTTAGATTCGCCTCTATGCATGGCGTAGGCCCTAACCGAGCCTACCGAGGCCGACGGGCGCTGGTCCTTGCTGGTTCTGCTGACCGCTTCGCCTCGCCCGCCGCCTTTGGCGTTGTCGCGGTGGTTACCGCCTCTGTTGTTGAGGCGGTGGCCGCCATCGCGATTCTTGGGGTTGTTGTGCTTGCCGCCGCCATTGTGGTTCCGCACCACTCTGGGGTTGTTGCCACTGGAGTTGCTGAGGTTGGGGCTGGAACTGTTGTGGCGGTGGGGTTTAAGGTGTATAGCCCCTTAATGGCTGAGCATTGCCAGGTTGGTTCGGCCTTATATCCGAACGTGACACTGGGAAATTGTTGGCGTAATGCCCTTTTGCCCCGCACTTGTAACACTCACCATGTTTGCCATGCACACTCCTTGTGTGCTCTATGGCATCTAGGGCATTGAGGTGCCCTCAAGCTGTTCTGCGGTCCCTCACGGTGGAGCATAATTTCGCTCTTCTAGCTACGCCCTTGCTGCGCGCGCGTTTCCTGCCAGGCGCTTGTGACTAATGCCCCATAGCTCCCGCGTTGTTATTCCAGCGGTTGGGTTCCCATTCTCTTTCCTCTATCAAAGTATTGTGTGTCCGAGCCGACACTGACCTATCTTCGGACATTGCCGCCTCAATATCTAAAGCTCGTGCAAGAGCTTCAGTGTAAGTTAGGTCTCCATGGCTAGCAAGAGACATCCGTATCTCCATCCTCATCCCGACCTAAACTTCTCCGACATTTCGGTCGGTGTCCACTGATCTGGTGCATATCTCGACATCTCGCAGAAAGTGCGATCGTAGTCGGTCACAGACAATCTTTCTTGCTTTAGCAGGAAAAATTCATGCTCCTTCTTCCTCTTATAGCTCTTGGGGATGTATTTCTCATACAGTTCCCTCTTGAAGTCCTCCCATGAGAATTCCTCCAGTTGCTCAAGAAGAAGGTTTTCTTCCGCCTCCCACCGTAAGTCGGTGGTCCAATCACCGAAAGTAACGCACGATGACCTTTCTGTGCCGTGCATCTTAAGAAAGTAAAAATCCGTTTAATGGCTCTAACCCGTTGCTCGGCCATACAGGCTTCCTTTCGTTAAAGGCAGGAGGTTACGCCTTAGAAAGCAGTTCTTGATCCTGCGATCGGGTTGAGGTGGAGGGTGGTTGGGGAATATCCTCTTCCTCTTGCTCGGGATTCTACCCTCCTCTAGGTCTTCCTCGACCTTTGGGCTCGTTCGGGTTTCTTCTCTGAGGCATTCATTATATAAAACATATCATCGCCAATTACTCAATGCTTTCATAGCTTAACATACATAAGGTTTTCATAGCCTCGCAAAATGATATCAAAATAAAACAACTCATCCTTAACATAGACAATTTGTCATAAAAGCCCCACTGGGTCAAATATATAGATAGGTAATCAAGTGTCATCAAAAGCAAGATGTTCAACATCAAGAATCACAAGAAAACAAAGCAGAAGGTTTGGGCCCACATGGCCTCCCAAAAAAAAATTCGGGTTCTAGAACCATCGCATCGAAATATAAAAGGAAAAGCTAGCACATGCTAGTCATAACAAAACAATTTCAATTAAAAGCGCCGCCTAACGTCTTAACGGCTCCTTCCTACTCGCGTCTTCCTCGGGGTCTTCCTCTCTTGGAATCATCTTCTCCATCCGAATCGTCCTCACGAAGTCGCACTGGATGGTCTGTGCAGCTTCCATCATCGGTATGTCGCGCAGGGTCAAAGTTATCCGCGCCGCATAAGTCGTAGTTGTGGCGGATCGGACCGTAGCATACTCGGGTCGTGTCACAGGCATTGAAGGCATCGATACGCTCATCCGCTGTCCGGAAGGGCTCTTCCTCCTCCGGTGGTGGCGGATCGGACGCAGTGGTAAGGCGGTGGCGCGGACGTCTTGGGTGTCCAAAGCTGCCGGTGGCAAGGCGGGCTCTCCTGTAGCTCTGGGCGTCTTGCCTATCTACCTCGTACATCCCGCCTCATCTATCCAGATGCAGGGGTATCACCGGATCGACTGTCTCGGAACCTCGAGGTATAGCCACTCTGGCGACTCATCACGCCAAGTGTACTCCGTGGAGGAGATAGGGTCCCATAGGTTCGGCTCAGAATATCGTACACGTAAGTCGGATGACTCACGAACAGGCGGATCCCCAATCAAATCATAGCCTCGGGCATACGGTAAATGTAATCTCCGATACCTCTCGGGCATAACCATCCCATGTACAAGGGAGTATAGCTAGGAGTCGCTTGATGCCATCATAGTCGGTTGCGCCATAGGGCTGGGCGTTCACACAGTAGAAGGTAATACGCTAGAAACTCGCCTGGGTCTTCGCCAAGACATCCAACATTCCCGAGGTGCGCATCAGCTCCTCGGGTATGGCATGAGGTCCTACCCTCCTCCTAGCGATATAGCGCATCTCCTCCATCTGCCACGATCAAAACTAACGTAAGTCAACTATCGTCATCTCAAAACTGAAAGGATAGCATAACGAGAAGCAACTAGGTTGGAACTAAACAATCCATAAGGTAGGCAACATCATAAGGTACAACACATATTACAACTTACCTTCTTAGTCTTACCCAAACGTATACATATAGACTAATGACATCTTAATATATATATGCTACGAGATCCTTATATTATACCAAACACTTAAACTAGAGTTCAACAAACTCTATCGTATTCTGGAGATAGAATTAGGGATTCTGTTCTTCATAATAAATGAAGGTCAGTGCGTTAGGAGTACGCAGGTGAAAACCATGTGTAAATCGGAGTCCTAACGAAAGAGATCTAGCTAAAACAAATTTACTGCGCAGTGCAGGAAATTTGCGCGATCGTCTTAAAATGTAAATCGAGACATATGTCGACGTGTACGTATACCATATTCAGGTCTTTAGGTTGAGGCTGAACATTCTAAAGCCGTAAGTGACGTCCATGTCATGATTCGTGTCGATGCTCACTCATGTCGAAGTGTGAGGAACTGCTGACGTCGCTCATCTTCAAGGTTGAGGTCGTCTTGTTCATCCTTCTCGCTCGTCTTCGTTGTCCGAGCTCGAGGATATCGTCACTTTCATTCTTCCTATCGTTCTTTTGTTCTTGTAAGGAAAAAGAAGTTCGTACTTCTATGTTCTTTCAAGATACGTGAGCATGCTCCTTAGAGTCTAGGTTCGTCTCATGATAACATATCGCTCATCATAAACAAAATTTTGAAAGATTGGAAAATAAAGTCTTATTTGAGAATTTTGAAAATACGATTTCAAAATGACAATCATGATCAACTCATATACATATCAAAAATGAATTCATTCATTCCATGTCGATCATTCAACTCAATACCACCATATACTTCCATCTCAAAATTTGAGTATTCGCATCAATACTTATTGGTTTCAAACCAAAGTTTTTGGAAAAACTTTCTTGCTCAAACTTCCATTTCCATTATCAAAAATTTTTATAATAACATCATCTTTCAAAAGTTCTTCCAACTTGCTCATCATGTAAAAAAATTTCCATTTCATGAGTTTGAGAAAGAAATGCAGTTACCTTTTTCCCGGTTGAGCTCGATGTGATGGAGTGTTGAGAGGAGTCAGTAGATTTCTAGAAGTCCAGTGACTCGATCTAGACTTAGAATAAAAAGAATTTGGGTTTACAAAGAGCAAAAGTGCTCTGATACCACTTCTGTCACGACCCCACTCCGGACTACCCGGACTGGAGGGCGACTAATACTAGGAGTAGTATTTTAGGGGTTACATGGCTAAAATAAAGATGCATAACAACAATAAACTAGCATGCTCGAGCATAATATAAGATAATGTCATAACGATTAAAGAGTTAGCCATCGGACCCAAAAATCTTAACCATGGTCCGATGGACCTCAATAGTTCATAACAATAAAGCATAAATAAACGAGTTGAGTGTAGCAATGAAAGTGTGTGAATACATATATGACGATATGCATTCAAGGTGAAAACCACAAATTTAGATAAATTGATCAAGGACACCGGACTCCTCAACACATTCCCCATCACCATCATCGAAGCTCAACTCGCACATTTAAAACAAACATGCGGGGCTAAGTACAAAAATTGCACTCGGTGGACTCATGCCGAAAACATTTGATATAATATTCTACGCTAATATCGGAGTAAGTCGCGATGGTTTTAGTTAAAATGCCTCAGACTTACTAAAATATTTTTAGTTCAGTAAACATAGCTCGCCGAACATTTTCTTGGTGTGTATGGTCCGTATCTCATAGTAACATTCATAACAAGATTAAAATTAAGCGTCGAGAGGAGGCCTCCCATCTACGACGCCGTGACCGGCCGTAATCCCGTACAGCACACAGTCACTCTCACAAGCATATGTTAACATTGCAATAGTTCCAACCTTCACGCCAATCCTAGCCAGGCATTTATCATCCGACACGAGGACCCGACATTTAAAAGGTCAAGCGCGACCCAAATGACATAACTGTCATAATATTGTTCCAACTATCGCCACAGCCCTACCCGGGCAAACAGATAGGATCCATACCCAAAACAGAAACATTTTGGCAGGTAATCTTGTAAACAGTTTATCAACAGTTGAAGATAAGCGTAATAAATAAATTCATTTGTAAAGAGTAGCAAAGTCGCTTTTGTTTGAAAAGAGAGCCCACATTTTGAAGATAAGAAGCCCACCTGGACTATGGTTCGTTGTAAATTGAGTCATAGGTTTGTTCGTACGTCAATATCCAGTCGCCGCGTTTGCGTCCACACCTTTACGAAAAAGCGAGGCTTTAGTACGTCGCTCAAGTCTCTCGAGACTTTCAAAAGCTAAGATAAACTTGATATCTTATATCGATGTAAACCGAATTCTCGATGAATTGATACGTTTCCAATACGTATATAATTGAATTGTTCTCGATTCGCGAGACGTTCAACGTATAAAGCGTTTTCGATATCTGGATTTCATTTGTGAAACCTTTTCTTACTAATGAGGTATCATACTCAATTAGTATATCATCAGCGTCTTGGCGTATTTATCAATCGTATAATCGTATGTTTGACCTAAAAAGTCGGCGAGTCGACAATGGATGATAAAGTCAACAATTTTGACTTTCAAATAGTAATTTCTTACTATTTCGTTTTATAAATCGAATTTGATCGATTTGAAATCGTAAAGTCCTATTTCTCGATTTATCACGTAAATCAAGGACTTATAAATAATTTCGCAATTATTAATTCTTTTAATAATTAAAAACGTATATTTTTGATTTAAAACGTTATAAAATAAACGTTTGTCTCAAACATAGCAATCTATGTTTATAAAATTTTATAAAATTTCAAATATGTCCAGAATGTTAATTAGACATATATTTTATTAATAAACTGAATTAAAAAGTATTTTAAATCCTTATTAATTATCAAAAATCTCGATAATTAATTTAAAAATACTAAATGACTTTTGAAAAATTTTCTAAATTAATATAGTGTATTATTATACACTATGGTCCAGAATATGAATTTATAAAATTCATATGATATTGTTTGTCATTTATTAGTATATATACATATATATAATTCGGTAATTCCATATAATATGGAATAGTTATCCAAAAATTCCCAAAATTGATATACACATAGTATAATATCCCAACATCAACATATATCATAAATATAACCTATAGTTCATCATAACCATTCAATCATAAATAATAAGCAATATTCACGGTAATTTCAAGATAATTACCCAATAATTACCAAACAATTTCTAAAAATTCTAAATAAATTCTAATATGATTAAAGATTATACTATAACATTGTAACATCATAATATTAACCAAACCAATTTAAATCGTCACCATATGAGCTTGTAAGCTCTCGGCTTTTTCGATTTTAATTAGGGTTTGGTTTCCAAAAATTCCAACAATTGTATACTATGCTTATATACTATAGTATACTAATATAACATCATAACATCTATCAAAACTAATTAAATCATCACCTTCAAGAGCTTGAAGCTCACGGTTTATTTGATTTAAATTAGCATTTGATTTTCAAAAATTCCAACAAATTCATACAACACATAAACAATATACTAAAGCATTAATACACCATTGCATGATTAAAATAAAAATCATACATCAACCTATACACTCACAAAGCTCACGGTATTAACTTAAAAATCAAACATATGGTTTTCAAAAATTCTAAATAAATCATAGAGCATATAATCAAGGTTCTAAAGCATTAATATGTCATTCTCTCCCTATTATCCCTCTCTCATTCTCGATTTTTAGTAAGAAAAAGGGGCAAAAATCTGCAGCAAATGATGAGGATTATAGTGATGATTAGGCTAAATAAAAAGGTAAGCCATGCATTGGTCAAAATAAAAGGTGGAACTCATGCTTGTTGGAGAGAGAGATCGGCGCATGGGGGGAGGTTTAAATGGCTGATTTAATTTCATTTTCGTACCATAATTCATTATATATATCATACATGATCATAGACATATAATACAAGTCATAAAAATAATTAAATCATAACATAGGTATATAATCGAAAATATCGAAGCTAAATTGGAAAAAAATAGGATTAACAAAATAAATCACACCTATTATTGATACTCATGTAATTTTTGATCATATATATCATAATATATGATTTAGATATTAAATAATAGCATAGGATAAAATTATAGCACATTTCATACCACAAAAACCCTAATTTCGAAACTAGGGTTTCGAAATTTTATAAATAGGCATTATCGATTTCTATGGTTCAAACTTTGATTTTAATGCTTAATAATATCCATATATATCATATTATATAGTTTAGATACCATATGATAATTTAATGGTATCATTTCATGTGAAAAACTATAGTTTATAAACTTAGGGTTTCGAATTGTAACATTCGAAGTCATCGAGTTTTAATAACTCAAAAATTGGTTTTAATAATTATTAATGCTGTAATTATATAAAATAATAATAGAAAATTAATTATTATAATTTCCGAGCATTAAACTCACTTTTCAAAACGTCTCAGATGTTGACGCTCAAAACGTCTCAAAGCGTTCAAAATCGACTCATCTCAAAATGGTCGCAGTAAGTTCATACTTACTAAATAAATAAATATCATATAATATTGGAATTAATATGGAATTTATTCCAAGCTTCACTGCTCAGAAAATTTTATAAAATACTGACGTTCGATAAGCGTTTGACGTTTAAATAATCTTGTCGTATTATTTCATAAATTTCAATTCGTAATTCACAATCCTTAGTGAATTATAAAAGGAATTCGTTATAACGATCTTGAATCGAAATACAATTCGATGTCATATGAGATAAAAATATCGTAGAAATCTAATTACGGGTTTAATATACCGTAATCGTATGTTCGTTCTTTGGAATATTACAATATATGTTAGGTTCTTAATGAGAAAAATATGAAAAATCATGTGATCATGTTTGTTGTTTGTAAATATTGTTAAGCATGATGCTTATGAATTATATTGGTGATTTAAATAAAAGCTTAAGCATGTATTTGTTAATTAACAAATTTAGAAAATATTGAATTGATTTCAAGGAAATAGCCGTGAGCTAAGGTTGGTGGGTTGGTGATGTTTTGATTTTTGTATGTTATATATATGTAGGTACCGAATTAGGTTGATGGAATTGTTAAGGTTTGTGTTTATTGGAAATCATATGTTATATATATGTAGGTACCGAAATGGTTTGAGAATAATTGTTAATGTTTGATTTTATTGGAAATCATATGGTAATTATATATAATTACCGAAAATACTTGAAGATTAAATGTTAATGTGTAATTAATGTTTGAGTGATATTAATGCATTTCAATGATCTAGGGCATTGATTTAGTGCTATGTAATTTTATTAGAATTTTAGGAAAATAGTTGAACAATTTTTGAAAAAAAATTCGAGACCTATAGGACTTGGATAGGTGATGTCCAATTTTCCTATAGCTAATGTTAATACATATTATTGATACTATGATAATATAGGACATAATATGAATTTAGAAGAATTTTTGGAAGAAGTTTGGAAAAAAATTGAAAAAGGGCCGAGAGCTAGGCTTGAAAAATTAGAGTTTTAAATTCTTTATATCAAGAAAAATCATACATTATATAATTAGAAAATATTTTAGACCCATTGAGAATTTATGGGATTTTAGTAACATAGTTTACTATGTTTACGACGAAACGTTATATTAAATAACGTTGGATATGAAAAATAATATCTAATGTATAAGTTAGGTGATATTAAAGTAAAATAGTAATCATGTTATTGATTTACGTGAAAAATCGAGATTTATGATTATATGATAAGAAATCGATTGAAAATCGATTTAGATGAAAATTGGTTATCAACTATGTGAATAATTCGAAAATACGTTAAGAAAAGTCAAAAATGTTGACTTAAGATTAAACGTATGAAATACGTTGAATAAATACACTAATATGTGTAAAACGTATTAATTTATAATAATATCTCATTGGTGAGAAAAGATTTCATAATTGAAATCATTTTATCGAAAGACGTTAGTATAAGTTTAATGTTTAACCTAAATGGTTAAAATGAGATAGTAGATCATCTCTCGTCTCTATCGAAGTACGAGAAATATTTAGTTAAGATACGCGATGAAACGACGTATTAAATTAGTTAAAGGATTCGAATTATTATATTATAAAGTTGTCAAAGTTTATTATACTTTGAAAATCTCGAAAAACGTGACCGACGTATTAAAATAGTTTTTACGTAAAGGTTGGACATGGACGTGTATAATATTCCAAAGAAACGAACGTCTAATTACGGTATTTTAAACCCGTGAATTAGGGTTTTGCCGTATATTATTTCTGTATGACATCGAATATTGATTTCGATTCAGTATTGCTATAACAAATTCCTTTTTATTCACTAAGGATTGTGAATTAAGGAATAGAATATTATGAAATAATTCGACAGTATAATTTTAACGTCGATTGCGTATCGAACGTCAGTATTTTATGGAATTTCCTGAGCAGCGAAGCTTGGAATCAAATTCCATATTAATTCCTATATTAAATGGGATATATTTTTAAAGTAGGTGCGAACTTACTACGACCATTTTGAGATGAGTCGATTATGAACGTTTTGAGACGTTTTGAACGTCAACGTCTAGAGACGTTTTGAAAAATAGGTTTAATGACCCGAAAATTATTATAATTAATTTCCTATTATTATTTTATATAATTACAGTATTATTAAGCTTTAAAATCAATTTTTGAGCTATAGAACTCGATAATTACATTTTGTAATTTTCGAAAAACCCTAATTTCTAAAACTAGGGTTTTTCACATAAAATGATACCATTATTTTATCCTATGCTATTATTTAATATCTAAATCATATATTATGATATATATGAGTATATATGATACGAAAATGGCTTGAAAAATAAAATGTGGCGTGAGATATAATTTTTAACCCTAATTAACGTTAATTTCGTTCATTTTACTATGTGTTGATTTAATTATCTAATTGGCATGTATTTTATATATATGATTATGTATGAATTGAGACATTTTATTATGGACCAAATAAAATTAAAATCCACCCTAAACCCCTACAAAACCGTCGGCCACCCCTTCTCCCATAAGCATGGGGTTCACCTTTCTATTGCCCAATGCATGTACACCCTTTTTAGCCTAGCAAATGATCACTAAATCTACATCATTTGGCTGCAAATATTTTATCCTTTTCCTTGGCAAAAATCGAGAGAGAGAGAGAGATAACATAGGAGGGACTCTTCTCATTCCTTCCACCATACTCATTATCTCCATTACAATTTTTAGAACACCCAAAAACACTCCCCTTCTCCATTTTCTGGAGAAAAGTCGAGAGCTCCTCTCTCCATTTTCTAAAATTTTCTTCATCTTCTTCCTTCTCCATTCACCCAAACCTTAGTACCTATACCTTATTCTTGGATTCCATACTATTTCAAAGGTAAAACATGGACCTTGGTTTCGATTTTTATCATCTTTTGTTCAAGAAAAATCGAGCATGTTCTATATATATGTGTATGTGTTTTAATGTTCTTGTGGATGAACTATGGTTGTATATATGTTTCTTGATGATTTTTATTTCAAAAAAATGAGATTATATGTTTAGAATGGACATATGACATTGTATATGAAATTTTTGAATAGATCTAGTGTATATATATGATCTTTCGAACCCTAAAGCATATTTAAAAATTTGTTTTCAAAAAAGATAAATAATATTGTGATGACCGATTGTTGTACATTTATTTTAGGGATGGATTATTGTTCTATGATGTGTTTAGAGTCCATGGTAAAATGATTAGAATTTTTGAAGAACCCTAGCATTTTTTTAAAAGAGGGCCGAGAGCTATATTGATTGTACCTTGGTGTATGATTTTATTTTTAAGCATGCAATGACATATTAATGCTTTAGGGCCTTGATTATATGTTCTATGATTTATTTAGAATTTTTGAAAATCAAATACTTGATTTTTGGAAAAATACCGAAAGCTATATGTATATGTATGTTGGTGTATGATTTTTATTTTGAACATGCAATGGTATATTATTGATCTAGTATATTGATTATGTGTTGCATAATTTTGTTGGAATTTTTGGAAATCAATTGCTAATTTAAATCAAATAAACCGTGAGCTATTGCTCAATAAGGTGATGATTTAATTGGTTTTTGATGAATGTTATAATGTTATATGGTTATACTATAGTGTATAAGCATAGTGTATAATTGTTAGAATTTTTGGAAATCAAATGCCCATTGAAATCAAATAAACCGTGAGCTATTGCTCTTTAAGGTGATGATTCAATTGGTTTTGGATGGATGTATGATATTATATTGTTGTATTATAGTATATAAGCATAGTATATAATTGTTGAAATTTTTGAAAACCAAAACCCTATGAAACTCAAAAAAGCCGAGAGCTTATATGCTCCATATGGTGATGATTTCAATTGGTTTGGTTGATGTTATGTTGTTACAATGTTATACTATAATGTTTGATCATTTATAATTTATTTGGAATTTTTAAGAATTGTTTGATAATTGTTTGGTAATTATATTGTGAGTACCGAATACATTGGGAAATTAATCCTTGATGTATAAATTGATTATGATGGACTATAGGTTATAATCATGACATTTATTAATGTTGGAACATTGTTCTAAGTATATAAGAATTTTGGGAATTGTTGGATAATTATTCCATAATAAAATGGAATTACCGTGACTATGTATATATATATATATATAAGTGATGATCGAATATCATTTGAATGATATTAATACTTATTATTGACCATAGTGTATAATAATACACTATACTAAATTGGAAATTTTTTTGAAAACCATTTGGTAATTTTATGAAATTACCGAAAGATTTTAAACATTTATAAGGATTTTTAAATCCTTTTTAATCAAGTTTAATAACAAATTATATGTCTAATAATTATTTTAGACATATTTGGTTTTTATAAAAGTTTATAAACATAGATTACTATGTTTGAGACAAACGTTATATTTAATAACGTATTAATCGAAAATGTGGTGTAATTATTAAAAGGATTAATAATTGCGAAAATTATTAATAAGTCCTTTGATTTACGTGACAAATCGAGAAATAGGACTTTGCGAATTGAAATCAATCGAAAATCGATTTATTAAACGAAATAGTGAGAAATTACTATTTGAAAGTCAAAATTGTTGACTTCGTTGACCTGTGTTGACTTCGTTGACTTTTAAAGTCAAACATACGAAAATACGTTCGATAAATATGCCAATACGCGTAAGACGTACTAATTGAGTCAAGATATCTAATTAGTAAGAAAAGGATTCGTAAATGAAATCCTTATATCGAGAAACGTACTTATATTACGTTGAGCGTTTAAACCGAAAGGTTAAAGCGAAATAGTTGAGCGTGTGCCGGAGGCGAGAACAGCTCAATTGAAATACGTAAGTGAAAAACGATTGAATTCGTTAATGAATTCGGTTTACATCGATATAGAATATCGGGTTATCTTGAACTTTGAGAGTCTCGATAAGCGTGAACGACGTCTAAAATATCGCTTTGCGTAAAGGTGTGGGCCGAAGCAGGGCGGCCGGACATCGACGAACAAACAAACCTAGACTCAAATCATGACGAACCATAGTCCGGTGGGCTTACTTTTCAAACAAAATGTGACTTCACTATTCTTCCAAATGAGTTTATTTACAATGCTTATTTTCAACTGTTGATAAATGTTTATTATATTACCTGCCAAAAATATTCCTGTTTTGTGTATGGATCCTATCCGTTATGAATGGTGTGAAGGTTGGAATGATATGATATGAAATGCATGAATGGTGTGAAGGTTGGATGACATGATATGAAATGTCTTTTGTTGGGTCGCGCCCAACCTTTTTATGAAATCGATATCGGATCCTATGCTGGAAGACTACGCCTGGCTAGGGTTAACGTGTACACCTGAACGGGACTGTGAGCTGTAAGGGCAATTCACGGCCGGTCCCGGCGTCGTTGAGGGAGGCCTCCTTCGCGACGTTTGATCTTTGATGTTATGACGAGAATGTGGGATACGGATCATACACACCAAGAAAAATGCTCGGCCGAGCGATGTTTACGAACTGAAAATGTTTTAGTAAGCACAAGGCATTTCAACTAAAACCCTTGTGACTTACCATGATATTGGCAGTGTAATTCAATTACGATAAAACGTTTTCGGCATGAGTCCACTGAGTGCAATCTTGTACTTAGCCCTGCATGTTTTTTTTTAAATGTGCAGGTTGAGCTCTGATGATGGTGATGGAGGAAGTGTTGAGGAGTCCAGTGTCCTTGACTGTTGTTGATAAGAATTTTGGGTTCACCTTGAATACATATCATCGTATATGTATTCACACGCTTTCCGTTGCAATCTCTGAACTCTTTTATGTTATGTTTACTGTTACGAACTATTGAGGTCCATCGGATCATTGTTAAGTCTTTGGGTCTGATGGCCTAAACCACTTGAATTGTTATGTTATCATCTTATGTTACGTTCAAGCATGCTAGATTACTTTTGATATGTACCTTTATCTTAGCCCTTGTAACCCTAAAATACTATTCCTAGTATTAGTCACCCTCCTGTCCGGGTTATCCGGGGCGGGGGCGTGACAGAGTGGTATCAGAGCTATTTGCTCTTTGAAACCCAAGTTCTTTTAAAATTCTAAGTCTAGATCGAGTCACTAGACTTCTAGAAATCTACTGACTCCTCTCAACACTCCATCACCTCGAGCTCAACCGGGAAAAAGGTAACCGATTTCTTTCTCAAACTCATGAAATGAAGAGTTTTGAATGTTGAGCAAGTTGGAAGTATATTTTGAAGGAAAAGGGAAGATTTCAAAACCTTGTTTTTGGAAATCGATGAAAGTAGACCCATGTTGGGTAAAGAAATGTATGGTGTTTGAAATGAAAGTGAGCAAGAAATTTTTTTCAAAACGTTGATTTTGAAAATCAAACGAGAAGTTATGCAAGTGATCAAATTTTGAGAGGAAAGTATATGGTTGATCTGAGTTGAATGATCAATATGGAAAGGATGAATTCATTTGTTATACATGCATGAGTTGGCTATGTTATCATTTTGAAACCTTATTTCCTTGTTTCCAAATTTCAAAATTTTGTTTATGACGAACGATATGTTATCACAAAAAGAACATTGTAATACCCTGCAGAAATTAATGCCTAATTACGGTATTTAAAAACCGTAAATCAAAGCTTTACCGAGATATTCAATCAGAATGATATCAAATAATGACTTCGATTAATTACGAAGGAATGAAATCTGCTTTATATTCACCGAGAATTGTGAATTAAGGAATAAAAGTATATGAAGTATATCGGCAAGATTATTTTAACGTCGATCGCGATCGATAGTTAAAATTCATGATATTTTCTAAGCAATTGCTTAGAATTAAATTCCATTATTAATGGAATAATTTAATAAAGTGATGACGACCATTTCGAGATGAGTCGATAATGAGCGTTTGCAACGCGTTTTCAAACGTTAACGCTTTGAGATGAAAGGAAAAGCGTTTTAATCGATCAAGAAATTATAGGAATTAATTTCCTATGATTAGTATATGTTATTAAAGTATTATTTGGCATTAAATCAATGCTAGATCATCAAGATTTGATAGTGACCAATTTTTCAAACGCTAAAACCCTAATTTTCGAACTCGATTTTATTGCATAAAATGATGCCATAAATTTATCCTATGATATTATTTATCATCTAAACTATATGTCATAACATATATCAATGTTTGGCATGGAAAATAAAATTTGACCTTTGGCATAGTGTAATAGCGAGAGCTATATACACATATATACTAAGCACTTATTTGTCGATTTGTCCTATTACATGTATCTAAGTGACATTGGATTAATTATAACCTAACTACACTATTAAAATCTGATATATATACAAATATATATGTACAAATTCGTGCATATGTGTGAGGTGTGTAAGTAGAGTGTGTGTGGTGTCAATTATGCATGTATTAAGGGTGACAATTGTCACCCATAAGCAACCACCCCACCACCTACACCACTTCAGTCATTCTCACTCCACACAACCCCCCCAAACTCAGAATACAGTCGTCCCTTTCCCCTCTCATCTCCTCCTCCCAATTCTTCTTCAATTGAATACAACACTCTCAACACTAGCACATCCCATAGCCGACGACAATGAGCTCCAAGTTTCTCTTCATCAATCTTGGATCCTTGTTAGACTTTTTAAAAGGTATACACCCTTAAGCTAGTAACATTTGACCCATATGTATGCATGTGTATCAATGTACTTGAATATGTTGAGTTAATAAGTAGATTTATGACTTGTGATCATTGTATGATAGTTGGAAGCGATTGCATGTTATCAATCTGGACGAATAGTGACTTTATAAAATTAATAGACTAAGTTACAGTGGTCATATATTTTGAATTTTAAATATGTTGAAATTATATGTGTCTAGTATGCCTATGTAAAATTTCAAGTCCATCCAACTTGATTTACTATTTTAATCGTATTTTTCAAAAGCATTGCGCAAAACTGTGAAATTACCTTGTTCATCACCCACGGTCCGTGGCTTTCGTTTTAATTTTGGCTAGTGATAAAACTCTAAAATGTCTAGAAGATGTATGTAAATTTTCAGAATTTTCTAAAAATATATACTATTTATTCCAGATTTTACAAGCTAACTGCACAAAACTGTCATTGTAGCGATAACTTGTGGTAAAATATTTTATCTCCCAATCTATTGTGAATCATTGAGTGAGGCTTTTCTGGATTAAACTAGACTTAAGTGGCTTTTCAATATGATTGGTTGCATTCCCAGATTCCTTATAATGAACTCACGGTGAATTTTGAAGTTGATACATTCTGAGAAGTTTGTTTGGACAAACCGCCTTAGTGAATTTTTCATTTAATAGGCTGTTGAATATGACTTTTCGTGAGATGTTCAAGCCGTTTGTAGTCCGATTTGGACTTGGGTTTCTTCATAAGAAATGTTCCTCACCATGTCTAGTTATGATCTGGAAAGTTTGATCCCAAACCAAGTTTTATAGGTATACCTTTCATCGACCCAAAGTCACCCTCCGAAACTGTCCATTTCCAACTAGTCAACTTTGAGCTTATGTATTTTTCGATCGTTAGATATTTTCCAGTATGGTCTTCATGAAATATGTAGTACTTATTACAAGGTTTCGAAATTGGTAGTATGCAGCCATTTTGGCATTGTGAGTCAAAGTTACGAGCCTCATAAAACCCTCGTCGTTAAGCTAAAACTGGAAATTCGAAAAATTTTCTAAGTATAGAAGTCGTTTGAGTTGCCCACGTTGGGACCCTATATCATTAGAACCACGACTCTTTTGGATTTAATTCCTTCTTAGAACTTGTAGTACATGTTTAGAGGTTTCAGAATGTATTTTGTGCGGCCATACGTATTTTAACTCGAGAGTTATGAATCGTCAAAGTTTGCCACTGGGTTATTTCAACTGCTGTTTGCTGAAATTCAACACTTGAAATTTGACTAAGTGTTGGAAACCCTATGTGAAGTATGCCTTATGTGACTAACATGCTATTAATCGATGCATTCATTATGTCATGTCGCAAGGTGCGATAGAGAATTAATAAGATGTACGGTTGTAATAAAACAACACAACATGATATTTTTACGGGAGCATGCCTAACGTGAACCATTTCAATAGGTGCTTCCTACATGCTCAATTGAGTGTATATCATACATTGATATACACTATAGTAGAAATATGGATTCTAAGACTCGATGGATAGTTTCTACTCCAAAACTTGAGGCAAGAATAGATAGGCTAAGTGCGGGACTTATACCAAGAAATCGATTTAGACAATCGATAGTCCGGTGGGCTTTACTCTACTCAAAAATGAAATGCTATTGAAATATTTATTTACAATGCTTATTTCGATCGTTGATAAAATGTTTACAAGATTACCCGCCAAAATGTTTATGTTTTGTGTATGTATCCTATCCATGAGATGTTATGAGATGTTATGAATGTTATTGGGTCGCCCCAACTTATGAATGAAATCGATATCGGATCTATCTTTGGAAGGACAATACAGCTAGGATTAACGTGTACACTAAGGTGATTGTGTCTTTGTAAGGACAATTCACGGCCGGTCACGGCGTCGTGAGAGGAGGCCTCCTTCATGACGCTCGACTATGATGATATGATGAAAGGATGTTAAGGGATATGGATCATACACACGAGAAAAATGCACAGCTGGCGATGATTTTGAAAATGATGAAAATATTTTAGTAAGCACAAGGCATTTCAACTAAAACCCTTGTGTCTTACCATGATGTGGCGATGTAATCTACAAATAATAAAATGTTTTGGCATGAGTCCACCGAGTGCATTCTTGTACTCACCGCATGTTTGTTTTAAATGCGGGTTGAGCGAGATGATGGATGGGCGGTGTTGAGCAATAGGAATGTTGTCATTGAAATGTTTATACCTTGATAGTACATCGTCATATGTACATATCACATGTTTTCATTGCAAGAACCTAATTTATGTACTAGAGTCCAAGAACATGCTTGACATATGTATTACGCTTATTATTAATGAGAGTCTCCATGTTTATTCTTTCATGTTTACTATTATAGGCCCTGCTAATCCGTAATTAGGATTAAGGGGCTGTGACAGAGTGGTATCAGAGCGGTTCGCTCTTGAACCCAAAATCTTCTTTAAGGTTAAGTCTAGATTGAGTCATTAGACTTCTAGAGATCACCGACAATGCTCAACACTCCATCACATCAAGCTCAAGCGGAATGGGGTAAATGATTTTCTTTTCGAGTTTGAAAGTGAAAAGGATGGAAATGTTTTCTTCATAAAGTTTTGAGTAAAGAGATTCCCACAATATGCGGTATGGGATTGCATATTTAAGGAAAACTTAAAGTTTGATTTATGATAGATAAATGATCTTTCTCGATTTTGAAACGAAAAGTGTGAAAGTGAAATAATTTTTTCAAGTTAAATGAAGTTATGTGAATTTATTTAAGGTGGAAGTCATTGCAAATGTTGCAAATGAAATATTATGTTGTGAAGTGGATGATAATTGAAATAATCTTTCAAAAGAAATGAAAGCTATGAGAAAGGTTGAGAATGAATGTTATGACAAATAATTTATCAAGAAAGTTATGAAAGGAAGGAAGATATAAGAAAGATGATGACAATGATATGAGAAAGTTTGGCACGATATGCAAAGATGAAATGTTTGAATTCCTGAAATTCGATAAGGGTTCATTGTTATGAACAATGTTATGTTATTCATGTTTTAAGATGATTGAGATTGGACATTGAATTGTCAAATATGATATGTTGAATTCTTTAAATTCAACGAAATACGTATGCATACAAATGAGCTACGTAGGAATATTCAAGTCTTACTCAATCTCAAAGTTGATTATGATGATGAGCATGCAAGTTCAGCGTAGCGTAGACTTTATAAGACGCATGATCCCTTTTTACGAAAGAACATAGAAGCAAGAACTTCCTTCAATTACAAGAAAAGAGTAACGATGGATTTGATAATTTCATTCCATCTTGAGTGTAGAAAAGCAAAAGATCTATCTGAAATTGTTCGACCTCGGCGTGCGACCGCCGACTTTGACGGGAATTTGTAACATCAATTTCACATGTCGACTTTAGTAGCCTGTACGACCTCGGCATCGGTATGACTCTGTACTACCTCGGCATTGATAACGGCGCACGACCTTGGCGTGGGCATTGCTTATGACCTCGCACGAGCGCGTAAATTTTTCCCGCACTGCGCAGTGATTTTGTTTTGACTAGTTCTTGATCGTGTGAACTCCAATTTACGATGGTTTTCGCCACGTGTCCCTAATGCACTGAACTTCATTTCTTATGAAGGACCAAATTCGGATTCCTACTCCAGAATTCACGAGAATCAGTTGAAGTTAGATCTATGATCGTATAGAGTAAGAACGTTATAGTATGATACGGACCTTAGAATTTTATAAAGAAAGTACGATTTCTAGTAACACAAGTAGAGCCATGATACACATGAGAACCTTTGTTGATAACCTATTACGGGTATATGCGTTTTCAAAATTCTATTCGTTACCCAATTTCTGTCGTTGAGTTTAACTCTATGACCTAGTTCCAATTGAGAAATCATTCGAGTTTCTCACTTCTTCTGAAGAAAACTTCCAACTCAAAAATTTACAAAGTGTCCTTTTGAACCCAAAGCCTTGTGTGACTGAGAATATGATTGTGACGGGTCTGGCCAGCCCATATGACCAAAGAAATCTCAGTAGTCGTCATTCTGGTCTTCGGACCCTAGATCCCCATTTCTTCAGTCCAAAGAGCATATTGATTCAAATATTGAAAAGATGTTATCTTGATGGGTGAGACAGTACCTCCTGTAAGTAGTTGTGATAATTTCTTCTCGACTCTTGAAACCATCAAGTAAGATGAAAGTTGACTTACCTTGTCACCTAAGAGCGAATTAGTAAAGCGATAAATGTCGGGCATGAAATAGGTTAACTTATCTCAGTCACCTAAAAGTTTCAGATCAGTAAAGTGATAGACATCACGAAAATATGATGTAAAGAAAATCTCGATGAGACGAGATATTCTTCCTATGGCACACATGATGTGATGACCTTGATGGGGTTAACAAAGAATGATAACCGTGAAGTTATACCATCATACATCGTTATAATAACAAAGTTATGAATAAGATACTCTTTAGCATTGAATGCAAGAATAAAAGCAAAGAAAAGTATATAATATCCGTGGGATATGACTTCCCCTATTATGTCATGACGAGAGCGATTACAACTTATTTTTTTTAAGATAGTTGTTTGTCCCTGAAACCTCGTTAGTTGGTTGGACATGTTTAAAAAGAATGAATATGCATACAAGATATTCTTTTCAAAGAATATATATATATATATAAAGAAGTGATAGCATCCCAGAAAATAGATCTTTCGCCTTATACCTCAGTCAATGAGATTATGCTTGAGCATAATCGATTCCGAGTAACTAAAACTTAGTTAAACAAAAGATAATGATATTGAGGAATCATAATCCTCAAGATTGTGTGAACGACGAGGATAGCCCTAGTATGTGAACTAAGTATGGAGGAAATAACTCAAGTCGAGACATGGTAATGGGATGCTTAGAATTAAGTTATGGTGTACGAATGTACTACCCTACCAAGCCATACAACAATGATAACGATTCTAGTCACGAAGGTGGAAACAAGTATAACGAAGTAAGATTACTTTCAAATACCATGCTCATGAAAGCAGATAAAAGTAAAAAATAGCGTAAGAAATTACGAGCTATACAATTAGATAGTTCACGATATGATATAAGCTTGAGATGTTATGACTTGATAAGTAAGGTAATTCCTTTCAAGTAAGGTAACAGTTCATTATTTTGAAACGAATCTTAATACCCTAAGTTATAATGACACAAAACGCTTGTCTTGTGTAACTCAATAGTTAACAAGCAAGATAGCTTCTATAGATCCCGCAAAGGAAATCCATCCAAGAGAACACGTAAAGAGATTCACATTGAGGGACTTTAAGATAAATCGATTGGAAAGATTATCCTCACACATTGTGACGATCAAGAAATGGGATATTAAGTATCTCCGACATGGAAATGAAGAAATCATTGAATGTCGAGAAAATGGTAAAGATATTTGACGTCAAGATAAAAGTATAATACATCCCGGTGGACAAAGGATTTTATCTTATGCGAAATTGCACGATGAATCAATAAAAGATTAAGAATAAATGACTATATCCAAAAAGGGATATTACAAAAAAAAAAATGGCGCTAAAGGCCAGTACAAGGACTTCTCTGGAAAAGAGTTTAAAGTAAGAATATATGAGAAATATACTCCTAAGATCGATAAAGTAAAAAAAAAAGGAATTTAATCATTCATACTGGATTAGGAATGAATGATAGTGATAGAGACATGACGCTCTCTACGATAAGATTTCATTATTGAAATATATCAATATCAAGGATAGGTTGATGTAGACCTAACCACGAATGCTGTTGGTAAAAGCATAACGATACTAATACCGAGAAGTATAAAGTGAATGAGGTAACAGAAGGCCATAGCAAGGGAACATGATGTTCCAATGGAAAGGACAAGGACGTATGAAATAGATGTTTACTTGAATAAACGAAAAGACCGTTGACCAAAGCCTATACTTAGACCAAACAGATCAAAGCAGAACCAAAAGGCGGGATAGGTGTGAGGAAAATTTCTCGAATACCGTAAGATCTTGTTCGATATAGGTGCTTCGCTTTTTAACATCGCACAAGTGTGCGTAGAAGCGATAGAACCCCATTTCAGGGTTAACGAATCAAGAAATGAAAATCCCCTTACCTATACGAGAATTTTGACCATCGCAAGTGTTACTTAAGCTCAGAATTGAACCTAGAATCGCCTAAAGTGCTATCCAATGATTTGGATCATTATATCTATGTAGAACGTAGATATAATTTTAGAGACAAGAAGTTTGAAATGGTCGTCATTCATGTGATTAGTGACACAGGCTAACCTTTCCGTTAGAGGTTTCACGACAAAATATCAAGACCCTTTGTTCGCCTATGCGAATATCTTTAAGGCAACATACGATCAAGATGTAAACGTAAAATAAGTATTAAGATAAGTGTCATGAGTCGTGTCACAAGTAGTCTACAGGTTATATACGTCTTAAGGTGTATAATTCATTAAGAGATCCTTCTTGTTTAGAAATCCCCTCCATTGCTTAAATTAAGTCGGATTTATCTAAAATATCCATTTACAGATGACAAGAAAAGAGAGTTTAACGGGTAAGAGTTAACCCCAAGGCCTACAAGTTTATAACTCACACGAGCGTATCGGCTCTTTTAATATGAACTAGGAATTAATTTAGAACAGTTTTGAAGAAATTTTTGCACCTCTGGATGGATACTCGTAACTATAGAGTGTCAAATGAGGATGGTACCCAACGACACATCTGTCATTTGCCAACAGATTGGCAGAATTTTTGCAAAAGAAGTATCAAGAGAATATTTTCTATGATAAAAATTCAAAAGCGTGGACAGACTTACCAGGATTTATCAACAGGCTCAAGTATACATATAATGCGTATGGAACGACACCACGAGTACTTGTCCGGACCTCGCAAGTTACACCACACGCATAAAGGAATGATTGTACCGAGGTTCCAAACGCCGCCCACGCCCTGTGCCATCAATGGTACCAGAAAGAGGCGAGAAGGGCAAAAGGACAAAATCTTATCGCTCATGGATTAGGAGAATTACCGCTACCAACCCAACCATACTTTTCGATAAAAGTAACACCAACTTATGGTATTGAAGAAGAAACGGGAGCACTTGGACCACGGCTCTCGAAGAGAATAATCATCGAAATATGAAACAAAACGTGCTTGAGAAAGACAAGTTTCGAGGAGAGTACGACTCCGTGAAGGTCACTCGAGACCTAGAATCCTAGGATCCTATAAGACTTATATGTAAATAATGGTTTATGATGAAAATGATGTGATTATAATATGTAAAATAAACGAGTTTGGAAGAGTTTATGAATATGGTGAAGAAGTTTCAAAGTTTTGAGTGTAAAAAGAGCTGACGCCTTGTAATCGGTCATTTCGGAGACCGACCCTCGTAAGTAGTGTATGAAAAGTCCTCACCGAGGCATTATGATGTAATATTATATGGTGCAGATAGAATGATATCCAAATACGAAAAAAATCGCTCCAAACAAGATATGGTTACTATGAGATGATAGTTATACCATTCGGGCTAACAAATGCACCAATACGACCATAAACCTTAAAAATCGAGTAATCCACAAGTACTTAGATAAATTTCTATCTCAATCTTTATGGATGATGTTCCTATCTATTCAGAGGACAAGAAAGAACATAAAGAACATTGAAGGATCGTTTTACGACTTTTAAGAGTCAAGTAATTTTGCCAAATACGCTTTTGTAAATTTCGCTTAAAAGAGAAATATTCCTCGGGCACATAGTGTCTTTAGAAGAAAACAATGTAGATCTGACAAAGGACAAAACAATTAAAGATGAAAGACGTCAATGACCTAAAATAAGATCAGGAATTTTATAGATTGATTAACTACTATTAGAGATCCATTAAGAACTCTCTAAGGTAACAAGACCAATAAGATAGTTACCCAAAAAAGGAATCAAAATCACATAGATTAATAATGAAGGCTATGTATTAATATGAGAAAGATAACGACTTATGCGGTCAAAATGACTTAGGCCACATGAATAGAATTTCCCAACTCATGACTTGAAATTGTAACAATAGTATAAATACCGAAGTCTTGGAAATTTCACTCCTACATCAATAAATTAAGAACCCTTCACGATTTACAAAAGTTTGAACTTATTCTCCGAGCAAAGAAATTTGGATACAGGATAGAAAAGATGGCTCGAATCAGTAAAAGATTATAATTGTGATAAATAATCACCTAAGGAAGGTTAATATAGAATCTAATGCCTAAGTTATAAAATTCAGTCTAAATCATGGTATGTCCTTATAGAAAAGGAAAACTCATTGGAAAGATTAAGAAAACGAGAACAGAAATAGTCGGGAAATCAAGGACGAACGTAAATGGTACCCTCACAACCAAGGTGAAATATGACTAAAAGAGAAATGAAAATAGAAATGCGAATCTAATTAAAATAAGGAATGAAGAGCTAAAGGATATTTTAAGAAATATTTGACGGTGTTATATTATCTAGAGAGATATATACATATATTCCAAGCAATAATAAGCTTAGAAACGAAATCGTGAATAAAGTGCATGATCCTTCTCATACCGCCCAACCAGGCATTATTAAGTGACTTTGTGAATTATAAGAAAGGTTAGATAGGAAGGAATGAGATACAGATATAACCACATTGTCGAGCAGTGTCTCGGTTACCAATAAGTAAAGGCATTATATCAAAGGCCTTATAAGAGAATATAATCTCTAGAACTACACGAATCGAAATAGAATGATATAGAAATAGATCTTGTGACTGATTTTACCAAAGTCATAAAGAAATTGCACTACTACATGGCTAGTAGTGGATCGACTCGCCAATTATGTTTTGTCTCGCCTATTCGGATGACTCATAGATCCGATAAGTTAGCTCACCGCATATAAAGGAAATCGATATTTACAAAGAGTAACAAAAGCTATCGATTCGAGATAGAGACTTCAAGAGTACCCTAGATTTTGAACTAACTCACAAAAGGAGTTAGATACGAGGTTGCTTCAACATAGATGTCCACTCACGCATGTATAGACAATCGAGAAAGAAAGTATGAACGCTTAAGGAAACGATAGAACATAAGTGTTAAACCAAGATGCAAGTGAGAACGATTGTACCACTTGGTAAGTTTACATACGACCATAGCTACCAAATAACGATCAATGTAGCCTTATGAGGCGACATGAAAAAGTATTGACCACCACTTTATTGTAACAAAGTAGGTGAGCAAAGGTATAAAGTCCCGACGTTGTAAATGAAACGATTAAGATATCTACCAACGAGGCAAAGAATAAGAAAAGCTCGTGATGGATAAAAGTCTTTACCGGCACGCCAGAACACGAACCGCATTCTTGAATGCGAATTAAAGTTTCTTAAGATTTCTCCATCTAGAGAAATTATAAGGATTCTGTACAAAGAATGATTAGATCACGCTTTATAGGACCTTACGAGCTCCTAACAATGATAAGCCTAGTAACTATAGCCGATACTTCCACCACATTTGGGAGGAAGACGAAATGTTTTTCCACGTGTCGCAGCTTAAAAATACGAAAATGACCCAATTCACGTAAACCAACATGATGACGTGACCTTTGACTCAGATGAGTTATGATGAAAATCTAAGACTAATTCGATCGTACGATGCAACGATTAAAGAAACAAGTTTGGGTCTTTTAATGAGAATCCAATGAAGGAACCATGGACAAAAAGAAAGCACGTGGAAAGTTATGATGTTATGACGTTAAGATATCCATACTTTATGAGGTATGCAAATTTTGGGACGAAATTTCTTTTAAGGGGGTAGGATGTAATACCGCAGAATTTAATGCTAATTACGGTATTTAAAATCAGAATCAAAGCTTTCATTGAGATATTCAATCGTAATGATATCGAATAATGACTTCGATTAATTACGAAGGAATGAAATCCTATTTTATATTCACCGAGAATTGTGAATTAAGGAATAAAAGTATATGAAGTATATCTAAGATTATTTTAACGTCGATCGCGTATCGATAGTTAAAATTCATGATATTTTCTAAGCAATTAAGCTTAGAATTAAATTCCATTATTAATGGAATAATTTAATAAAGGATGACGACCATTTCGAGATGAGTCGATAATGAACGTTTTGCAACGCTTTCAAACGTTAACGTTTTGAGATTAAAAAAAGCGCTTAATCGATCAAGAAATTATAGGAATTAATTTCCTATGATTAGTATATGTTATTACAGTATTATTTGGCATTAAATCAATGCTAGATCATCAAGATTTGATAGTGACCACGCCAAACGCTCAAAACCCTAATTTTCGAACTCGATTTTTATTATGTAAAATGATGCCATAAATTTATCCTATGATATTATTTATCATCTAAACTATATGTCATAACATATATCAATGTTTGGCATGGAAAATAAAATTTGGACCCTTTGGCATAGTGTAGTAGCCGAGAGCTATATACACATATATACTAAGCACTTATTTGTTGATTTGTCCTATTACATGAATCTAAGTGACATTGGATTAATTATAACCTAACTACACTATTAAAATATGATATATATACATATATATATGTACAAATTCGTGCATATGTGTGAGGTGTGTAAGTAGAGTGTGTGTGGTGTCAATTATGATGTATTAAGGGTGATGAGTGTCACCCATAAGCAACCACCCCACCACCTACACCACTTCAGCCATTCTCACTCCACACAACCCCCAAACTCAGAATACAGTCGTCCCTTTCCTCTTATCTCCTCCTTCCAATTCTTTTCAATTGAATACAACACTCTCAACACTAGCACATCCCATAGCCGAGCGACAATGAGCTCCAAGTTTCTCTTCATCAATCTTGGATCCTTGTTAGACTTTTGAAAGGTATACACCCTTAAGCTAGTAACATTTGACCCATATGTATGCATGTGTATCAATGTACTTGAATATGTTGAGTTAATAAGTAGATTTATGACTTGTGATCATTGATGATAGTTGGGCGTTTGCATGTTATCAATCTGGACGAATAGTGACTTTATAAAATTAATAGACTAAGTTACAGTGGTCATATATTTTGAATTTTAAATATGTTGAAATTATATGTGTCTAGTATGCCTATGTAAAATTTCAAGTCCATCCAACTTGATTTACTATTTTAATCGTATTTTCAAAAGATTATGCAAAACCGTGAAATTGCCTTGTTCATCACCCACGGTCCGTGGCTTTCGCTTTTAATTTTGGCTAGTGATAAAACTCTAAAATGTCTAGAAGATGTATGTAAATTTTCAGAAATTTCTAAAAATATATACTATTTATTCCAGATTTTACAAACTAACCGCACAAACCGCATCCGTAGCGATAACTTGTGGTAAAATATTTTATCTCCCAATCTATTGTGAATCATTGAGTAAGGCTTTTTCTGGATTAAACTAGACTTAAGTGGCTTTTCAATATGATAGGTTGCATTCCCAGATTCCTTATAATGAACTCACGGTGAATTTTTGAAGTTGATACATTACAAGATGTTTGTTTGGACAACCGCCTTAGTAATTTTTCATGTAATAGTCTGCTCAATATGACTTTTACGTGAGATGTTCAAGTCGTTTGTAGTCCGATTTGGACTTGGGTTTCTTCATAAGAAATGTTCCTCACCATGTCTAGTTATGATCTGGAAAGTTTGATCCCAAACCAAGTTTTATAGGTATACCTTTTCATCGACCCAAAGTCACCCACTGAAAGCTGTCCATTTCCAACTAGTCAACTTTGAGCTTATGTATTTTCGATCGCAGATATTTTCCAATATGGTCTTCATGAAATATGTAGTACTTATTATAAGGTTTCGAAATTGGTAGCCTGCAGCCATTTTGGCATTGTGAGTCAAAGTTACGAGCCTCGCAAAACCCCTCGTCGTTAAGCTAAAACTGAAATTCAAAAATTTTCTAAGTATAGAAGTTAGTTTGAGTTGCCCACTTTGGGACCCTATATCTTCAGAACCACGACTCTTTTGGCTTTAATTCCTTCTTAGAACTTGTAGTACATGTTTAGAGGTTTCCAGAATGTATCTTTGTGCGCCATACGTATTCTAACTCGAGAGTTATGAATCGTCAAAGTTTGCCACTTGGGTTATTTCAAGTTGTTTCTTGAAATTCAACACTGAAATTTGACTAAGTGTTGGAAACCCCTATGAAGTATGCCTTATGTGACTAACATGCTATTAATCGATGCATTCATTATGTCATGTCGCAAGGTGCGATAGAGAATTAATAAGATGTACGGTTGTAATAAAACAACACAACATGATATTTTTACGGGATACGTACCTAACGTGAACCATTTCAATAGGTCTTCCTACATGCTCAATTGAGTGTATATCATACATTGATATACACTATAGTAGAAATATGGATTCTAAGACTCGATGGATAGTTTCTACTCCAAAACTTCAAGGCCAAGAATAGATAGGCTAAGTCCGGGACTTATACCAAGAAATCGATTTAGACAATCGATAGTCCGGTGGGCTTTACTCTACTCAAAATGAAATGCTATTGAAATATTTATTTACGATGCTTATTTCGATTGCTGATAAAATGTTTACAAGATTACCTGCCAAAAATGTTTATGTTTTGTGTATGTATCCTATCCATGAGATGTTATGAGATGTTATGAAATGTTATGAATGTTGTTGGGTCGCTCCCAACTTATGAATGAAATCGATATCGGATCCTATCTTTGGAAGGACAACACCAGCTAGGATTAACGGTACACTAAGGTGATTGTGTCTTTGTAAGGACAATTCACGGCCGATCACGGCGTCAGAGAGGAGGCCTCCTTCACGACGCTCGACTATGATGATATGATGAAAGGATGTTAAGGATATGGATCATACACACCGTAAAAATGCCCGCCAGCGATGATTTTGAAAATGATGAAAATATTTTAGTAAGCACAAGGCATTTCAACTAAAACCCTGTGTCTTACCATGATGTGGCGATGTAATCTACAAATAATAAAATGTTTTGGCATGAGTCCACCGAGTGCATTCTTGTACTCACCTTGCATGTTTGTTTTAAATGTGCAAAGTTGAGCGGATGATGGATGGGCGGTGTTGAGCAATAGGAATGTTGTCGCAGAAATGTTTATACCTTGATAGTACATCGTCATATGTACATATCACATGTTTTCCGCTGCAAGAACCTAATTTATGTACTAGAGTCCAAGAACATGCTTGACATATGTATTACGCTTATTATTAATGAGAGTCTCCATGTTCATTCTTTCATGTTTACAGTTATAGTCCCTGCTAATCCGTAATTAGGATTAAGGGGCTGTGACAGAGTGGTATCAGAGCGGTTCGCTCTTGAACCCAAAATTTTCTTTAAGGTTAAGTCTAGATTGAGTCATTATACTTCTAGAGATCAGCTGACAATGCTCAACACTCCATCACATCAAGCTCATTTGGAATGAGGTAAATGATTTTCTTTTCGAGTTTGAAAGTGAAAAGGGATGGAAATGTTTTCTTCATAAAAGTTTTGAAGTAAAGAGATTCTACAATATGCGTGTATGGGACCGCATATTTAAGGAAAACAAAGGTTTGATTTATGATAGATAAATGATCTTTCTCGGTTTTGAAGCGAAAAGTGTGAAAGTGAAATAATTTTTCAAGTGAAATGAAGTTATGTGAATTTATTTAAGGTGGAAGTCATTGCAAATGTTGCAAATGAAATATTATGTTGTGAAGTGGATGATAATTGAAATAATCTTTCAAAAGAAATGAAAGCTATGAGAAAGGTTGAGAATGAATGTTATGACAAATAATTTATCAAGAAAGTTATGAAAGGAAGGAAGATATAAGAAAGATGATGACAATGATATGAGAAAGTTTGGCACGATATGCCAAAGATGAAATGTTTGAATTCCTGAAATTCAATAAGGGTTCATTGTTATGAACAATGTTATGTTATTCATGTTTTTAGATGATTGAGATTGGACATTGAATTGTCAAATATGATATGTTGAATTCTTTAAATTCAACGAAATACGTGCGTACAAATGAGCTACGTAGGAATATTCGAAGTTTTACTTCAATCTCAAAGTTGATTATGATGATGAGCTTGCAAGTTCAACAGAACGTAGACTTTATAAGACGCATGATCCCTTTTTAAGAAAGAACATAGAAGCAAGAACTTCCTTCAATTACAAGAAAAAGAGTAACGATGGATTTGATAATTTCATTCCATCTTGAGTGTAGAAAAGCAAAAGATCTATCTGAAATTGTTCGACCCGCGCAATGCGACGTCGACCTTGACTTGAGAATTTGTAACATCGAATTTGACATGTCGACTTTAGTAGCCTGTACGACCTCGGCATCGGTATGACTCTGTACTACCTCGGCATTGATAACGGCGTGCACGATCTTGGCGTCGGCATTGCTTATGACATCGGCACGAGCGCGCGTAAATTTTTCCTGCACTGCACAGTGATTTTGTTTTGACTAGTTCTTGATCGTGTGAACTCCGATTTACGTATGGTTTTCGCCTACGTGTCCCTAATGCACTGAACTTCATTTCTTATGAAGGACAAAATTCCGGATTCCTACTCCAGAATTCACGAGAATCAGTTGAAGTTAGATCTATGATCGTATAGAGTAAAACGTTATAGTATGATCTGGACCTTAGAATTTTATAAAGAAAGTAAGATTTCTAGTAACACAAGTAGAGCCATGATACACATGAGAACCTTTGTTGATAACCTATTACGGGTATATCGTTTTCAAAATTCTATTAGTTACCCAACTTCGTCGTTGAGTTTAACTCTATGACTAGTTCCAATTGAGAAATCATTCGAGTTTCTCACTTCTCAAGAAAACTTCCAACTCAAAAATTTACAAAGTGTCCTTTTGAACCCAAAGCCTTGTGTGTTGAGAATATGATTGTGACGGTGCCAGCCCATATGACCAAAGAAATCTCGATGAGTCGTCATTCGGTCTTGGACCTAGATCCCCATTTCTTCATCCAAAGAGCATATTGATTCAAATATTGAAAAGATGTTATCTTGATGGGTGAGAGCGATTACCTCGTGTAAGTAGTCGTGATAATTTTCTCGACTCTTGAAACCATCAAGTAAGATGAAAGTTGACTTACCTTGTCACCCAAGGCGACTTAGTAAAGCGATAAATGTCGGCATGAAATAGGTTAACTTATCCGAGTCACCTAAAAGTTTCAGATCAGTAAAGTGATAGACATCCGAAATTATGATGTAAAGAAAATCTCGATGAGACGAGATATTCTTCCTATGGCACACATGATGTGATGACCCTTGATGGGGTTAACAAAGAATGATAACCGTGAAGTTATACCATCATACGACTGTTATAATAACAAAGTTATGAATAAGATACTCTTTAGCATTGAATGCAAGAATAAAAGCAAAGAAAAGTATATAATATCCGTGGGATATGACTTCCCCTATTATGTCATGACGAGAGCGATTACAACTTATTTTTTTTAAGATAGTTGTTTGTCCCTGAAACCTCGTTAGTAGGTTGGACATGTTTAAAAAGAATGAATATGCATACAAGATATTCTTTTCAAAGAATATATATATATATATATAAAGAAGTGATAGCATCCAAGAAAATAGATCTTTCGCCTTACACCTCAGTCAATGAGATTATGCTTGAGCATAATCGATTCCGAGTAACTAAAACTTAGTTAAACAAAAGATAATGAGATTGAGGAATCATAATCCTCAAGATTGTGTGAACAGCGAGGATAGCCCTAGTATGTGAACTAAGTATGGAGGAAATAACTCAAGTCAAGACATGGTAATGAGATGCTTAGAATTAAGTTATGGTGTGCGAATGTACTACCCTACCAAGCCATACAACAATGATAACGATTCTAGTTCGAAGGTGGAAACCAAGTATAACGAAAGTAAGATTACTTTCAAATACCATGCTCATGAAAAGCACAAAAGTCAAAATAGCGTAAGAAATTACGAGCTATACAATTAGATAGTTCGATATGATATAAGCTTAAGAGATGTTATGACTCGATAAGTAAGGTAATTCCTTTGAAGTAAGGTATGAGTTCATTATTTTGAAATGAATCTTAATACCCTAAGTTATAATGACAAAACGCTTGTCTTGTGTAACTAAATAGTTAACAAGCAAGATAGCTTCTATAGATCCTGCAAAGGAAATCCATCCAAGAGAACACAGGAAGAGATTCACATTGAGGGACTTTAAGATAAATCCAATTGGAAAGATTATCCCTCACACATTGTGACGATCAGTAAAATGGGATATTAAGTATCTCTGACATGGAAATGAAGAAATCATTGAATGTCGAGAAAATGGTAAAGATATTTGACGTCAAGATAAAAGTATAATACATCCCCAGTGGACAAAGGATTTTATCTTATGCGAAATTGCACGATGAATCAATAAAAGATTAAGAAGAAATGACTATATCCAAAAAGGGATATTACAAAAAAAAAATGGCGCTAAAGGCCCGTACAAGGACTTCTCTGGAAAAGAGTTTAAAGTAAGAATATATGAGAAATATACTCCTAAGATCGATAAAGTAAAAAAAAAAGGAATTTAATCATTCATACTGGATTAGGAATGAATGATAGTGATAGAGACATGACGCTCTCTACGATAAGATTTCATTATTGAAATATATCAATATCAAGGATAGGTTGATGTAGACCTAACCACGAATCTGTTGGTAAAAGCATAACGATACTAATACCGAGAAGTATAAAGTGAATGAGGTAATGAAGGCCATAGAGGAACATGATGTCCCAATGGAAAGGACAAGGACGTATGAAATAGATGTTTACTTGAATAAATGGAAAGACCGTTGACCAAAGCCTATACTTCGACCAAACAGATCAAACAGAACGAAAAAGATGTGATAGGTGTGAGGAAAATTTCTCGGAATACGTAAGATCTTGTTCGATATAGGTGCTTCGCTTTTAACATCGCACAAGTGTGCGTAGAAGCGATAGAACCCATTTCGTGGTTAACGAATCAAGAAATGAAAATCCCTTACCTATACGAGAATTTTGACCATCGCAAGTGTTACTTAAGCTCGAAATTGAACCTAGAATCGCCTAAAGTGCTATCCAATGATTTGGATCATTATATCTATGTAGAACGTAGATATAATTTTAGAAAAGAAGTTTGAAATGGGTGTCATTCATGTGATTAGTGACACAGGCCTAGCCTTTCGTTAGAGGTTTCACACGACAAAATATCAAGACTCCCTTTGTTCGCCATGCGAATATCATTAAGGCAACATACGTTGAAGATGTAAACGTAAAATAAGTATTAAGATAAGTGTCATGAGTCGTGTCACAAGTAGTCTACAGTTATATATCGTCTTAAGGTGTATAATTCATTAAGAGATCCTTCTTGTTTAGAAATCCTCCATTGCTTAAATTAAGTCGGATTTATCTAAAATATCCATTTCTGAGATGACAAGAAAAGAGAGTTTAACGGGTAAGAGTTAACCCCAAGGCCTACAAGTTTATAACTCACACGAGCGTATCGGCTCTTTTAATATGAACTAGGAATTAATTTAGAAACAGTTTTGAAGAAATTTTGCACCCGGATGGATACTCGTAACTATAGAGTGTCAAATGAGGATTGTACTAACAACACATCCATCATTGCCCATGATTGGCGAATTTTGCAAAAGAAGTATCAAGAGAATATTTTCTCCATGATAAAAATTGGCGTGGGGATGACTTACGGATTTATCAACAGGCTCAAGTATACATATAATGCGTATGGAACGACACCTACGAGTACTTGTCCGGACCTCGGCAAGTTACACCACACGGCATAAAGGAATGATTGTACTCGATGTTCCAAACGCCCCACGTCTGTGCCATCAATGGTACCGAGAAAGAGGCGAGAAGGCAAAAGGACAAAATCTTATCGCCTCAGCGGATTAGGAGAATTACCGCTACCAACCCAACCATACTTTTCGATAAAAGTAACACCAACTTATGGTATTGAAGAAGAAACGGGAGCACTGGACCCCGGCTCTCGAAAGAGAATAATCATCGAAATATGAAACAAAAGCGTGCTTGGAGAAAGACAAGTTTCGAGGGAGAATGCGACTCGCGAAGGTCACTCGAGACCTAGAATCCTAGGATCCTATAAGACTTATATGTAAATAATGGTTTATGATGAAAATGATGTGATTATAATATGTAAAATAAACATAGTTTGGAAGAGTTTATGAATATGGTGAAGAAGTTTCAAAGTTTTGAGTGTAAAAAGAGCTGACGCCTTGTAATCGGTCATTTCGGTGAGACCGACCCCGTAAGTAGTGTATGAAAAGTCCTCACCGAGGCATTATGATGTAATATTATATGGTGCAGTATAGAATGATATCCGAAATACGAACAAAATCGCTCCAAACAAGATATGGTTACTATGAGATGATAGTTATACCATTCAAGCTAACAAATGCACCATACGACCATAAACCTTAAAAATCGAGTAATCCACAAGTACTTAGATAAATTTCTATCTCAATCTTTATGGATGATGTTCCTATCTATTCGTGAGGACAAGAAAGAACATAAAGAATATTCAAGGACCTGTCTTACGACTTTTAAGAGCCAAAGAATTTTGCAATCTGAGTTTGTAAATTTCGACTTAAAAGAGAAATATTCCTCGGGCACATAGTGTCTTTAGAAGAAAACAATGTAGATCCGACAAAGGACAAAACAATTAAAGATGAAAGACGTCAATGACCTAAAATAAGATCAGGAATTTTATAGATTGATTAACTACTATTAGAGATCCATTAAGAACTCTCTAAGGTAACAAGACCAATAAGATAGTTACCCAAAAAATGGAATCAAAATCACATAGATTAATAACAGTAAGGCTATGTATTAATAAGAGAAGATAACAGCTTATGCGGTCAAAATGACTTAGCCACATGAATAGAATTTCCCGACTCATGACTTGAAATTGTATGAGAGTATAAATACCAAGTCTTGGAAATTTCACTCCTACATCAATAAATTAAGAACCCTTCACAATTTACAAAGTTTGAACTTATTCTCCGAGCAAATAAATTTGTATCTGAGGATAAAAAGATGGCTCGAATCAAGAAAGATTATAATTGTGATAAATAATCACCTAAGGACGGTTAATATAGAATCTAATGCCTAAGATATAAAATTCAGTCTAAATCATGGTATGTCCTTATAGAAAAGGAAAACTCATTGGAAAGATTAAGAAAGCGAGAAGTAAATAGTCGGGAAATCAAGGACTAACGAATGGTACCCTCACAACCAAGGTGAAATATGACTAAAAAGAGAAAATGAAAATAGAAACAGAATACGAATTAAAATAAGGAATGAAGAGCTAAAGGATATTTTAAGGGGCGCTGGACAGTGTTATATTATCTAAGAGAGAGATATATACATATATTTCCAAGCAATAATAAGCTTAGAAACGAAATCGTGAATAAAGTGCATGATCCTTCTCATACCGCCCAACCAGGCATTATTAAGTGACTTTGTGAATTATAAGAAAGGTTAGATAGGAAGGAATGAGATAAAGATATAACCACATTGTCGTGCAGTGTCTCGGTTACCATTAAGTAAAGGCATTATATCAAAGGCCTTATAAGAGAATATAATCTCTAGAACTACATGAATGGAAATAGAATGATATAGAAATAGATCTTGTGACAGATTTTACCAAAGTCATAAAGAAGTTGCACTACTACATGGCTAGTAGTGGATTGACTCGCCAATTATGTTTTGTCTCTGCCTATTCAGATGACTCATAGATCCGATAAGTTAGCTCACCGTATATAAAGGAAATCGTATATTTACAAGGAGTAACAAAAGCTATCGATTCGAGATAGAGACTTCAAGAGTACCCTATATTTTGAACTAACTCACAAAAGGAGTTAGATACGAGGTTGCCTTAACATAGATGTCCACTCACGCAGACGGATAGACAATCGAGAAAGCGACGGTATGAACGTTTAAGGATACGATAGAACATAAGTGTTAAACCAAGATGCAAGTGAGAACGATTGCACCACTTGGTAAGTTTACATACGACCATAGCTACCAAATAACGATCAATGTAGCCTTATGAGGCGACATGAAAAGAAGTATTAACCACCACTTTATTGTAACAAAGTAGGTGAGCAAAGGTATAAAGTCCCGACATTGTAAATGAAACGATTAAGATATCTCGCCAACGAGGCAAAGAATAAGAAAAGCTCAGATGTATAAAAGTCTTACCGGTACGCCAGTAAACCGAACCGCATTCTTGAATGCGAATTAAAGTTTCTTAAGATTTCTCCATCTAGAGAAATTATAAGGATTCTGTGTACAAAGAATGATTAGATCACATTTTATAGGACCTTACGAGCTCCTAACAATGATAAGCACTATAGGCGATACTTCCACCACATTTGGGAGGAAATGCGAAATGTTTTTCCACGTGTCGCAGCTTAAAAATACGAAATGACCCAATTCACGTAAACCAACATGATGGCGTGACCTTCGACTCGAGATGAGTTATGATGAAAATCTCGACTAATTCGATCGTGCGATGAACGATTAAAGAAACAAGTTTGGGTCTTTTAATGAGAATCGATGAAGGAACCATGGACAAAAAGAAAGCGTGGAAAGTTATGATGTTATAACGTTAAGATATCCATACTTTATGAGGTATGCAAATTTGGGACGAAATTTCTTTTAAGGGTAGGATGTAATACCCGCAGAATTTAATGCCTAATTACGGTATTTAAAACCAGTAAATCAAAGCTACCGAGATATTCAATCGAATGATATCGAATAATGACTTCGATTAATTACGAAGGAATGAAATCCTATTTTATATTCACCGAGAATTGTGAATTAAGGAATAAAAGTATATGAAGTATATCGACAAGATTATTTTAACGTCGATCGCGATCGATAGTTAAAATTCATGATATTTTCTAAGCAATTAAGCTTAGAATTAAATACCATTATTAATGGAATAATTTAATAAAGTGATGACGACCATTTCGAGATGAGTCGATAATGAACGTTTGCAACGTTTTCAAACGTTAACGTTTTTGAGATGAAGCAGCGTTTTAATCGATCAAGAAATTATAGGAATTAATTTCCTATGATTAGTATATGTTATTACAGTATTATTTGGCATTAAATCAATGCTAGATCGTCAAGATTTGATAATGACCAATTTTTCAAATGTTCGAAAACCCTAATTTTCGAACTCGATTTTTATTGCATAAAATGATGTCATAAATTTATCCTATGATATTATTTATCATCTAAACAATATGTCATAACATATATCAATGTTTGGCATGGAAAATAAAATTTGGACCCTTTGGCATAGTGTAATAGCCGAGAGCTATATACACATATATACTAAGCACTTATTTGTTGATTTGTCCTATTACATGTATCTAAGTGACATTGGATTAATTATAACCTAACTACACTATTAAAATCTGATATATATACATATATATGTGTACAAATTCGTGCATATGTGTGAGGTGTGTAAGTAGAGTGTGTGTGGTGTCAATTATGCATGTATTAAGGGTGACAATTGTCACCCATAAGCAACCACCCCACCACCTACACCACTTCAGCCATTCTCCTCCACACAACCCCCAAACTCAGAATACAGTCGTCCCTTTCCTCTCATCTCCTCCTCCCAATTCTTCTTCAATTGAATACAACACTCTCAACACTAGCACATCCCATAGCCGACGACAATGAGCTCCAAGTTTCTCTTCATCAATCTTGGATCCTTGTTAGACTTTTGAAAGGTATACACCCTTAAGCTAGTAACATTTGACCCATATGAATGCATGTGTATCAATGTACTTGAATATGTTGAGTTAATAAGTAGATTTATGACTTGTGATCATCAGATGATAGTTGGGCGATTGCATGTTATCAATCTGGACGAATAGTGACTTTATAAAATTAATAGACTAAGTTACAGTGGTCATATATTTTGAATTTTAAATATGTTGAAATTATATGTGTCTAGTATGCCTATGTAAAATTTCAAGTCCATCCAACTTGATTTACTATTTTAATCGTATTTTCAAAGCATTAAGCAAAACCGTGAAATTGCCTTGTTCATCACCCACGGTCCGTGGATTTTGTTTTAATTTTGGCTAGTAATAAAAGTCTAAAATGTCTAGAAGATGTATGTAAATTTTCATAATTTTCTAAAAATATTTACTATTTATTCCAGATTTTACAAGCTAACCGCACAAAATGTCCATGAAGCGATAGCTTGTGGTAAAATATTTTATCTCCCAATCTATTGTGAATCATTGAGTGAGGCTTTTCTGGATTAAACTAGACTTAAGTGGCTTTTCAATATAATTGGTTGCATTCCCAGATTCCTTATAATGAACTCACGGTGAATTTTGAAATTGATACATTACAAGAAGTTTGTTTGGACAAACCGCTTTAGTGAATTTTTCATGTAATAGAACATTCGAATATGACTTTACGTGAGATGTTCAAGCCGCTTGTAGTCCGATATGGACTTGGGTTTCTTCATAAGAAATGTTCCTCACCATGTCTAGTTATGAACTGGAAAGTTTGATCCCAAACCAAGTTTTATAGGTATACCTTTCATCGACCCAAAGTCACCTCTGGAAACCGTCCATTTCAACTAGTCAACTTTGAGCTTATATATTTTCGATCGTCAGATATTTTCCAGTATGGTCTTCATGAAATATGTAGTACTTATTACAAGGTTTCGAAATTGGTAGCCTGCAGCCATTTTGGCATTGTGAGTCAAAGGTTCTGAGCCTCATAAACCCCTCGTCGTTAAGCTAAAACTGGAAATTTGAAAATTTTCTAAGTATAGAAGTCAGTTTGAGTTGCCCACTTTGGGACCCTATATCTTCAGAACCACGACTCTTTTGGATTTAATTCCTTCTTAGAACTTGTAGTACATGTTTAGAGGTTTCCAGAATGTATCTTTGTGCGGCCATACGTATTCTAACTCGAGAGTTATGAATCGTCAAAGTTTGCCACTGGGTTATTTCAAGCGTTTTGCTGAAATTCAACACTGAAATTTGACTAAGTGTTGGAAACCCTATGTAAGTATGCCTTATGTGACTAACATGCCATTAATCGATGCATTCTTTATGTCATGTCATAAAAAGTACGATAGAGAATTAATAAGATGTACGGTTGTAATAAAACAACACAACATGATATTTTTACGGGAGCACGCCCTAACGTGAACCATTTCAATAGGTGCTTCCTACATGCTCAATCGAGTGTATATCATACCTTGATATACACTATAGTAGAAATATGGATTCTAAGACTCGATGAATAGTTTCTACCCAAAACTTCAAGGCCAAGAATAGATAGGCTAAATGTCCGGGACTTACGATCCAAGAAATCGATTTAGACAATGATAGTCGGTGGGCTTTACTCTACTCAAAAATGAAAAGCTATTGAAATATTTATTTCGATGCTTATTTCGATCGTTGATAAAATGTTTACAAGATTACCCGCCAAAATGTTTATGTTTTGTGTATGTATCTATCCATGAGATGTTATGAGATGTTATGAAATGTTATGAATGTTGTTGGGTCGCCCCAACTTATGAATGAAATCGATATCGGATCCTATCTTGGAAGGACAATACAGCTGGGATTAACGTGTACACTAAGGTGTTGTGTCGTAAGGATAATTCACGGCGGTCACGGCGTCGTGAGGAGGCCTCCTTCACGACGTTCGACTATGATGATATGATGAAAGGATGTTAAGGGATATGGATCATACACACCAGAAAAATGCCTGGCCAGGCGATGATTTTGAAAAATGATGAAAATATTTTAGTAAGCACAAGGCATTTCAACTAAAACCCTTGTGTCTTACCATGATGTGGCAGTGTAATCTACAAATAATAAAATGTTTTTGGCATGAGTCCACTGAGTGCATTCTTGTACTCAGCCCTGCATGTTTGTTTTTAAATGTGCAGGTTGAGCAGATGATGGATGGAGCAGTGTTGAGCAATAGGAATGTTGTCGCTGAAATGTTTATACCTTGATAGTACATCGTCATATGTACATATCACATGTTTTCCACTGCAAGAACCTAATTTATGTACTAGAGTCCAAGAACATGCTTGACATATGTATTACGCTTATTATTAATGAGAGTCTCCATGTTTATTCTTTCATGTTTATAGTTATAGTCCCTGTTAATCCGTAATTAGGATTAAGGGGCTGTGACAAACATAGACTCTAAGGAGCATGCTCACGTATCGTGAAAGAACGTAGAAGTATGAACTTCTTTCCCCTTACGAGAACAAAAGAACGGTAGGGAGAATGAATGTGACGATAGCCTCGAACTCAAACGAAAAAAGGCAAACGTGAAGATCAACAAGGACGACCTCAACCTTGGAGATGAACGACGTCGATATTACATCACCACTTCGACATGAGTGACCGTCGACATGGGTTATGACGTGGACATCAATTAAGACTTCAGAATGTTCAGCCTCAACATAAAGACGTGGATATGATAGTCGTATTACGTCGGCTGATACCTCGGATTTTTGGCTCGACCGCGCAAATTTTCTGTCTTGCGCAGTAAATTTGTTTTGTATAGTTCTCTTTCGTTAGAACTCCGATTTACGCATGGTTTTCACCTGCGTACTCCTAACATCCTGAAATTTATTTGTTATGAAGAACATAATCCAAAATTCTGTCTCCAGAATATGATAGAGTCTGTTGAACGTCAGTTCAAGTGTTATGTTTAGAACAAGGATCTCATAGCATAGCCTATGCTTTAGAACGCGATTAGATTATACGTGTACGCTTCCAGGTAAGAGTAAGGGTAAGATAAGATGTGTGCTATGCCTTATGACGTATACCTACCTTATAGATTGCTTAGCTTAACCTAGTTGCTTATCTGATGTGCTTAAGATATCCTTGTCTGCTTATGAGATGACGTTAGTTTGACTTATGTTAGTTTTGATCGTGACAGATGGAGCAGATGCGATACATTGCTAGGAGGAGGATAGGACCACACCATACCCCTGAGGAGGTGATGAGTACTTATCGTGAGAGTTGGATGTGCGCGGGAGAGGACCTAGGCGAGTTTACGACATTACCTTGGTGTGGAGGGCGCCTGAGCCTATGGCGCGACCGACTATGATGGCATCAGACGTCTCCTAGCCATACTCCCTGTACTTGGGAGGATTATGCCCGAGAGGTATCGGGGGATTACATCTACCGGGCAGTTGGCGACCACGACTGATTGGAGATCCGCGCATTCGTAAGTCATCCGACTTACGATCTGATATTCTGAGCCGCACCGATGGGACCATATCTCCCTCCACGGGAGTACACCTGGAGGGATGAGTCACCGGAGTGGTTATATACTGAGGTCCCGAGGCAGATTGACCCAGTTGTGCCTCCATACCGATTTGACGAGGGCGGGCCTGCTCGTTTGGAGAGGGCAGCACGCCCGAGAGCTTTGGGAGAACCCGTTTTCCCTCCATTACCTGTTGGACACCCTGTACGTCCGCCACTACCACCCCTACCACCTATGACAGCTCCACTACTTCCAGTGGAGCCTTTCCGTCGGACAAGACGGATAGCGCGACGGATGCTTCGATGGCTATAGCCCGATCCGCTACACTACTGGCCCGATCCGCCATGACTACGAGCTATATGGCGACGACGACTTCAACCCCATGCGCGATATACCGATGGTAGAAGATAATGGGCGGGACCATCTAGGTACGACCCGCCAAGACGATTACGGCGAAGAAGAGGATTCAAGAGGATAAGACCCCAAGGAAGACGTAAGAGTAGAAGATGCGGATGAAGGCTTGGATGAAAGCTTGATTAGATTTTGTTATGTTTAACATTTGCCGCCTTCTTTTCATGTATGGTTTTGATGGACGGAAACTCGATGATTTGAAAGGCCGTGAGCCGAGAATTATGTTTTGCTTTTGGCTATTGGTTTTGAACATCCCGCCTATGGCGTAGCTTAGTTATCTATATATATCGACCCGGTGGGCTTTTGCAAATTTTGGGATGAAAGGAGATGTCATGCTTTATTTAAAATCATTATGCAATGAGGCTATAGTGATATTATGCATGTTAAGTTATGAAAGAGACAAGTGATTAACGATTATATGTTTTTATAGCAGAATGCCTCCGAGAAGAAACCCTAATAAGAACCTGAGGCAGAGGTGGGGAAGACCTAGAGGAAGGGTAGGATTCCCAGCAAGAAGTCAAGACGTACTCAACCACCTCCACCTCAACCCGATCGCAGGATCGAGGAGTTATTCCTGTATGTAACCCACCGCCTTCAATGGAAAAGGCAACCCCGAAGAAGCTGAACAATGGGTGAGAACCATTGAACGAATCTTCAATTTTACGAGAGATGCAACAGACAGAGCGATCGTCACGTGTAACGTTCCAACTAAATGGACCCGCGGATTTCTGGTGGGAGGCCAGAAAGAAGACATTTACCGCTGAACAGCTGGAAGAGTTCTCGTGGGAGGACTTTAAGAAAGAGTTGTATGACAAGTACATACCCAGGAGTTATAGGAAGAAAAAGGAGCATGAATTCTTCCTGCTGAAGTAAGAGAAACTATCTGTGACCGACTATGATCGCGCTTTTTGCGACATGTCGAGATATGCACCGGAACAGGTGGACATCGACCTGAAGATGTCGAAAAAATTCAGATTAGGTCTAAGGCCAGAGATACGGATGTCTCTCGCCAGCCATGGAGACTTGACCTATACTGAAGTTCTTGCACGAGCTTTGGATATTGAGGCAGCAATGCCCGACGATAAGTCAGTGTCGGCTCAGACACATAACGCGATGGACAAAGGAAAGGGGAAGTGGGAACCAAATCACGGAAATAGCAACAGAGGAAGCTATGGGGATGCGAGTCACAAACGCCCATGGCAAGGGAATATGGTCCAACCAGGACAAGGTTGGAAGAGGGCAGCTTTTGCTCCACTGGCAAGAGGCCCACAGGAACAAGTAAGGGCTCCTCCATGCCCTAAATACCATATGGTGCACAAAGGAATGTGCACGGCAAACAATGTGAACTGCTTTAAGTGCGGAGCGAGAGGGCATTACGCCAACAATTGCCCAGGGGTACGCCCGGAATTGTGAGGGCAAATCAACCTGGCAATGCCCAACCGCTAGGGCTATAAGCCACCCAACCTCCGCAGCAGTGCCCAACCCACCTCAACAACAACTCCAACAAAGAACCCCATCAAGAAGTGGCAGCAACCTCCACAGCAAAGGCGTCAACCACCGTGACAAAGAAGGCGGCGAAAGAAGTGCCCAGTGGCGCAGTAACCAACAGGACAAGTGCCCCGTCAGCCTCAGCCGGCCCAGGCTAGAGCTTACGCTCTACACCGGAGGCAGAACGAGCAAAATCAGGGAAACCTGGCAGGTATGGGAGTCCTTCTCAACTTACCTTTTATTATATTGTTCAATACGGGTGCTTCGCATTCTTTTATTCTTTGAATCATGCGAGAAATTCGGGACTTAGGTCTGAAAAGACAAGTCAGGATATGAGAATCTCTTCACCTATAGGAGGGATTATGACTGTTACACATTCTTGCTCGAACTTAGAGTTGACACTAGGATCACTTAAGGTTCTGGCTAACGATTTGAACATAATGCCCATGGATGACGTAGATATCATCCTAGGAATGGACTGGTTAGCTAAGAATCATTCCACGATTCTTTGCAAGGAAAGGAAAATCTCGTTTCACTTTCCTGGGCGAGAAGCTATGCATTTCCACGGGATCAGCATGGGAAGGAGGATCCCGATTGTTTCGACGCGCTGGAGGCGAGAAGGATGATGAACCAGAAAGGATGCCATGCATTCCTTGTCTACCGAGCAGAAGATGAACCGAGCGAGGATTGAAGACATAGAAGTTGTCCGAGAATTTACTTGACGCAGCCTCAAGATCTACCAGGATTACCTCCTGATAGACAGCTAGAGTTCACCATCGACTTGGAACCAGGGTCGGCTCCAGTGTCGAAGGCACCCTATAGAATGGCCCCAAAAGAGTTACAAGAACTAAAGATCCAAATCCAGGAATTGTTGGATCTAGGTTTCATTAGACCTAGTGTTTCACCTTGGGGAGCGCTTGTTTTGTTCGTCAAGAAAAAGGATGGTTCTTTGAGGATGTGCATCGATTATCGAGAGCTAAATAAGATGACACTAAAGAACAAATACCCTTTACCAAGGATTGACGACTTGTTTGATCAACTACGAGGAGCAGGTGTATTCTCGAAAATTGATCTCAAGTCGGGTTACCATCAGCTGAAGATACGGTCTGAGGATGTACCTAAGACTGCATTCCGAACCAGATACGGCCACTATGAGTTCATAGTTATGCCATTCGGATTAACCAATGCACCAGCCGTATTCATGGATCTCATGAACAGAGTATTTCATCCATTTTTGGATAAATTTATTTTAGTCTTCATAGATGATATCCTTATCTATTCAAAGAATGAAGAGGATCACAAGGAACATCTGAGAACAGTATTGCAAACTTTGAGAGGTGAAAGACTCTTTGCTAAGTTTAGCAAATGTGAATTTTGCTAAAGGTCACGACCGACTACCTAATCGTGTAATTAGCCGTGACTCGGGTTAAGAAGGAAATATAAGTTCAAGAAAGAATGATTCATATGTCCTCAAATCGATGATAAAGAATCAAAAGATGAAAAATCTAACATTGAGGATGAATAAGGTAAAATATTCAATAATAAGGTTGAACTTAATCAAAGATAACCAAATTAAAACAAGGAAATCACTAATTATAAGCAACAAACGAATAATATGAAAATTTTCTATAACCGAACATGTGAAATCCTTGTTGTGACAGAGTACCATCAATCACTCAACAAAACTCAAAAAAGCAAGTAAGGTCAAAGTTCGGCAACGAAAGTGTACGAGAATTATGTATGAAGACATAACTCTCAGGCAACAAAACATGTCAATAACAATAGAATAACCTTAATATGGATCAACATTTAGAGAAGCTCCTTCACAAAGATTCGATTCCAAAGATTCTCTCCATTTCAACTCGCATATTTAGAAATATATGCAGGCGTGAGTACAAAATGCACTCGGTGGGTATACGCCAAAACAATTAACATTTAAAACATTGCCCTTATGGCTATAAACTTGACTTGCCATAACATGTACATTCATAAATAAATACCTACTTGCTTTCATATCATCATAATATCATATGCATATGCATGTATCATGTTTGCATGCACCTTTCATCTCTCCTTCCCATATCCACGGATTCTTTCTGCGTGTTGAGAAGTAGGCCTCCTTCTCAAACACCTTAATATCACATACCCGAGTTGGACCCGAAGGTTCTCAACTACGGTCATACCCGGCGTCGGTAAATTCTTTCTTTTTCTTTCTTTCTTTCCCGTGGATAGGTAGTGCATTATGCTTATGCTCATGCTTAAAACATTGGCAAGTCAATCAACTTTTCAAATCAATGCATATCATAATCTCATGTCATCTTTCATGCATAATCATATCATATCTTTTGAAAACATTTAAAAGCATAAGCATACTTTATATAAAATACTTATACCCACCTGGATGTTCCTTAGAGCTAAGGAACTAATTTTCCAATTTCAATTCCATTCTTTATCCATATCTTATCCTCATAGAATGACATAAATGCCTATCAAGAGCCAAACAAGAACATTACTCATTTTGTCGTCAACACAACCATATCTTCTCAATATCAAACCTAAGACACTATGGTCTAACAAAACTCGGTCATTGCATCCTCTAACATCTTATTTACAAACCAATTCTATCGAATTTTGCAACAGAACGCTTATAAAACGATCGCCAAATCAACACCAGATCAACCAAACATAGCCCAAACTCCATCAATTCATCACCATATGTCTCAATATGCATAGGAAACTCAACAACAAGCTTCAATCATCTCATCTTAGCCAACAACCGAAAATCCCCTTAAGACGTCACTTAGGGTCTAACGTCGAAAATTCACGTGAGACGTCATCTAATACCAACGAACCTATATACATGCTCAACTATCATTAAATAACATCATTTTATCAATAAAACATAAAGATCAAAGCTTTGGCTTTGAAAACAATTTTTCGCCGACAAACTAAAATTTTACCGTTTTTGAATACGTCGGCGGAAAAATCCGAATAAATCATTTTAAGCATTATTTATATCATAGAATCCAAATATGAAGTCAAAATGATCAAATAAAAATCAGAAATCCAACATTATAACACTTAGGGTTTCGGCCCTTTTGGGAAATTTTGTATAATTTCGATTTCAAACGTTTTTCTTGTTCCAAACACGTTTATATCAATCCAATAACACATATATGGAGTAAATTCAATCATAACAACATCATAAATTTAAGATCAAGGGCTGCCCTTTTCAAAAATTATAAGAATTTGCAAACAATAAACATATGCCTTCAAATTTCAACGTTAAACAATACATAGACGTCGAATCTATCATAATAACATGAAATAATTAAACAAAACATGCTCCTTCATATTTTCAGCATAAGGACCGAAAATGTAAGTAGAGCATAGGTTCATATTTTTAAAAATTTCAAACCGTAGATATGTTCTCGGTACGAGATTATACCTTTATTCGAAGACCGATCGAAAATCCAACTACGGATCTTCCAATTTTTGAATCCCAAATTCTGAAAATTAGTGTGTGAAAATGTGTGTGAGTGTGTGTGACCGTGAGTGAGGGAGAGAAATGAGGGTGATCATGTTTTAAAAATAAATTAGTAAGGGTAAAATAGTAATTTCACATTATCAATTTATTTTTCTTTTATTTTTCCAAAACAAAATGGTGGCAACACACCATTTTCTAGAGAATTCCATAAAATAATTCCCATATTTTATTCTTGAATTTTCGGAATTAATAAAAATAATAATAATAATAATGTATTTTTATGTAATTTTCCAAAATATGCTAGAAAATTCCATAATTAATTCCCAAAAATTCCAAAATTGAAATCTTATTTTCTTAACACTTTAAACTCATCATTTTCATCAATATAAAGTCCCAAAACTATAAAATATATAATAGGGACTCACTTTATAGAAATAGAGATTTAATTCCATTTTATGCAAACAATGGAATTAAATATTCCATTTATTCTTAAATCCTTCAAAATCACTTTCTAAATTTTTCCATCATCAAAATCATTAGAATATAATAATTAAAATTATTTTGACCTTAAAACCATTTTAATTATTTTGCTCTTCATCCGAGCTTGATCGGCAAACGCCGACGCCACAAAACGTAGATTTTTAATTTCTCAATTTTCTGAAATCAAGACTTATTTGAGCATGTATATATCATCTTAAGACCCTTGGAATCTAGGTCTTCTTATCCTAAATAAGATCTGAGAATCTTATCTCGATTCTTGCCTCGATTCTATCGTCTCAACTAGAAGTTTAACACAAAAGCTTCTAACTTAACAAATCCTTTCATAAGGATGCAATGCCCTTCTTATTAAGCTCTTAATCACGAGCTAATCTCTGCTTCAGAAATATGGGGTATTACATTCTCACCCCCTTACAAAAATTTCGTCCTCGAAATTTGTACGTCAGCAAAAGCTCAGAGTACTTCTTTCTCATCTGATATTTAATTTCCATGTTGCTTCTTCTAATCATCATACTTTCATATCGATCTAAGACGTATTCTGGTCTTCGTAACTGCGACATATAGAGCACATCGCGAATATTGTTGCAACTCAACGAAAATGTTTATCTGTAGGCGACTAACCAATCTTTCTTGAATCTCGTACAATCCGATACATCTCGATAACTTCTTGGATTCTTCTCTTTATTTGTTGTACGATTACGACCATCTCTTTAATCGCTTCTGGTCCAAGAACTTTCTTCTTCAAATACATTTTAAATAAAACGACGGTCTACACTTGCTATCGTAAAAGACTTCATAGGCGCCATATAAATCGTCGCTCGATATTGTCTTCTAACGTCCGGATGGTCCATTTAAATTGACCATCTATTGCGGATAGAAAGTCGCATCGAAATTCAATCTTGTATTTATCTTTTAATAAACTCGCCCAACACGAGATGTAAACTTGGAGTCTCGTTCGAGATGATTGAGACGAGTATTCCATGTAAACGCCCTATCTTTCGACGCTCACTGAGCTAACCGGTTAGCTCCATACGTGATAAAATTAGAATAACATAAGCGCATTTCGTGAGTCGATCGATTGTCACCACGCTCGATTTGGTAACCAACACGTATGTCTTCTCATCTTTTCAACTTTATAAAGAGCATCACGAATTGATCTACGTAATTCACGATCATATCTCGCGATAATCTTCTTTCTTTGCTTTATCTCGGCAAACTAAATCTCTTCGATTTGCGTAATTCCATGGTAGATATTTTCGCACAATTCTTCCTTGAATTGCTCGCGTAAAAATTCTTTAAGTACTCGGAGGAAATAACTTTCCGACGACTCTTCATCAAAATTGTCGATCCTTTAACACTAACGATATACATAGGAGATATTCCTGATTAGAGTTCTCCAAAACTTGAAAACTTGTTCAACGAAGTGAACTCGTTCTTTAATATCAACTGGGTTATCCACTTCATTAAAGGATAAAAGATTTTGACACGAAAGATCTCGTAATTCTATAATCGGTTTAAGAAGAGAAGGTACAAGTAAGTTTTGAAAAGAATTGTGCTTTCTTATTCCTCCTTTTCAGAATAATGAATGAGAATTTCTTTTTCTGGGTGATGTACTGCATTGCAAACGAATGCCAAAATGCAACATATTTTTCTTATCCAAAATCAGGAAAAAGGTTTTCAATTGAAAACAGACGCAGATCGCAAAGATCTTCAAAATTGCTTATCACAAAATTATGATGTGAAATGAAATAGTTGGATAGCAAAATGATCGTATAGATCTCAAAGAAAGGAATTTGTCTCTCTGAGGACTTCCACAAACAAAGAATAACTTTGTCATCTGAGTTTTGTATATGGATGCTTGGATATCTCCAACAAACACATCTGATACAATGTATGACTATCAGCTTCCATTCTGTCCCCAAAAGGTTGTCTTAGAAAAGTACTTGGCCAATATCCGTGGTTATGGCTATGTCTTTGTGTACAACAATTGGTACCACTCGAGTTCATACTCAAAATTTTAAGATACTTGGGTCTCGATGAATTAGCATGAATCTTTTCTCAAATCTCCAAAGGAGAAATCTTGGAAACATAAGTAAATAGAATGAATCGAATCGATGTAGGAATTTCAAGAGATGCGAAAAGTTAATTACATTAATTTAGGACAATACAAGCATCTCAACATCGAGAGAATAATCAAATTGTACAAAATCTACATCGATTCGGTATAACTAATGAGCAATTGATAAGGAAGACTCTATTTTTAGAATAAGGGCTAGTATCATGCTCGGGCATAAAAGATTTAATATCTCGGTTTCAAGATTTTCATCATCATCATCCTCAAATGGAGAGGAAAATTATCAATTAACCAAGATGATGAACAACTGAGATAAATTTAGTAACATGGAGAAAATGAATCAGTAGGAGGGGGTTCGAGTATACGAAATATTGAAATTTGATGGTAACTAGGAGTCTGGAGAATCAATTTGTTTAAAACAACAAAGCCAGACTCAATATGATTAATGGCAACAGCAACAACCCAATCTTGCCACTCTTTAGGCAATAAAGGGATCAACTGAAATTTTCTATCAAATCTTGATACGTCTTGATCAAATGTCTCTTTCCACAATCGATAGAATCAAACGAGAAATTCGTCCAATATGAGCTACTCGTTCGACGCATATAGATAGAAATTCTCTTTGATCTTTACTGACGAAAATAAACGAAACGACGACAAACGTCATGGCGACAAACAAGTCGTTCTCTTCCTAACTATCAGGACGATCCTCTCCATCGTAGATAAAACAATACTCAAACTCTTGCGGAAACATATTCATATTGCTCTGCCATCTCTTCTCAGAACTTCTTTTCAACTTTAATTCGATGAGCAATAACTCATTTCAATCATACATTCTCGTTTAGCAATTCATTCATTAAAGCGTATACTCAAACATTATCTGAGATAACCATAATCATCATACTCATAAACATAATCATAATCATAAACTTTTACCTGGTGAGCTAGAGACGATGGAACCGAATGTCGAGCTTTCTTAAGAACAATCGACTCTTTACTCATATTCTTATTCGTAATCAAACAAGCGATTCCATAATTCATATTCTCAAGGTAGAGTCAAACAACCGACTCATAACTCAAATTCTCAAATAGAATCATTTCAAAGAATTCACATATTCAAGGTACACAAACCGCACAAGACCTCAAAATTCACAAGGATTTACATGCTCGATTTCAACATTGTGCACAAACCGCTCAATTTTACAAAGGCTCACGTGTTCGTAATTCAAACCGCTCGATACTATTACATCACGACCGACTACCTAATCGTGTAATTAGGCCGTGACTCGGGTTAAGAAGGAAATTTAACGACAACGAAAGAACATATGTCAAGAGAAAAGATGACAACAACTTTCTTTATGAATGAATCTAACATTTAGGATGAATAATAAAATATAAAGTAGGTTTCAAGTATGTTTTGTCAACAAGAAGGATTTATCAACAAATTAAAACAAGGAATGACAACGATTCAAGCGAATAATATTGAATCCAACGAAAACCATTACGAACGAACATGAGAAATCCTTGTTCAGAGTAACATGGACATGATCACTTTATCATATCAAAACATATAAGCAAGTAAGGTCAAAGCTCGGCAACGAAACGTGGCTGAGAATTATGTATGAAGACATAACTCTCTGGGCAACAAAACATGTCAATAACAATAGAATAACCTTAATATGGATCAACATTTAGAGAAGCTCCTTCACAAAGATTCGATTCCAAAGATTCTCTCCATTTCAACCCGCATATTTAGAAATATATGCAGGGCGTGAGTACAAAAATGCACTCAGTGGGTATACGCCAAAAACAATTAACATTTAAAACATTGCCTTACGGCTATAAACTCGACTTGCCATAACATGTACATTCATAAATAAATACCTACTTGCTTTCATATCATCATAATATCATATGCATATGCATGTATCATGTTTGCATGCACCTTTCATCTCTCCTTCCCATATCCACGGATTCTTTCTGCGTGTTGAGAAGAGGCCTCCTTCTCAAACACCTTAATATCACATACCCGAGTTGGACCCAAGGTTCTCAACTACGGTCATACCCGACGGCCGGTTCTTTCTTTCTTTCTTTCTTTCCCGTGGATAGGTAGTGCATTATGCTTATGCTCATGCTTAAAACAACGCAAGTCAATCAACTTTTCAAATTATATGCATATCATAATCTCATGTCATCTTTCATGCATAATCATATCATATCTTTTGAAAACATTTAAAAGCATAAGCATACTTTATATAAAATACTTATACCCACCTGGATGTTCCTTAGAGCTAAGGAACTAATTTTCCAATTTCAATTCCATTCTTTATCCATATCTTATCCTCATAGAATGACATAAATGCCTATCAAGAGCCAAACAAGAACATTACTCATTTTGTCGTCAACACAACCATATCTTCTCAATATCAAACCTAAGACACTATGGTCTAACAAAACTCGGGTCATTGCATCCTCTAACATCTTATTTACAAACCAATTCTATCGAATTTCTAACAGAACGCTTATAAAACGATCGCCAAATCAACACCGATCAACCAAACATAGCCCAAACTCCATCAATTCATCACCATATGTCTCAATATGCATAGGAAACTCAACAACAAGCTTCACTCATCTCATCTTAGCCAACAACCGAAAATCCCCTTAAGACGTCACTTGTGGTCTAACGTCGAAAATTCACGTGAGACGCCATCTAATACCAACGAACCTATATACATGCTCAACTATCATTAAATAACATCATTTTATCAATAAACATAAAGATCAAAGCTTTGGCTTTGAAAACAATTTTTCGACGACAAACTAAAATTTTACCGTTTTTGAATACGTCGGCTGAAAAATCCGAATAAATCATTTTAAGCATTATTTATATCATAGAATCCAAATATGAAGTCAAAATGATCAAATAAAAATCAGAAATCCAACATTATAACACTTAGGGTTTCGCCCTTTGGGAAATTTTGTATAATTTCGATTTCAAACGTTTTCTTGTTCCAAACACGTTTATATCAATCCAATAACACATATATGGAGTAAATTCAATCATAACAACATCATAAATTTAAGATCAAGGGCTGCCCTTTTCAAAAATTATAAGAATTTGCAAACAATAAACATATGCTTTCAAATTTCAACGTTAAACAATACATAGACGTCGAATCTATCATAATAACATGAAATAATTAAACAAAGCATGCTCCTTCATATTTTCAGCATAAGGACCGAAAATGTAAGTAGAGCATAGGTTCGTATTTTTAAAAATTTCAAACCGTAGATATGTTCTCGGTACGAGATTATACCTTTATTCGAAGACCGATCGAAAATCCAACGGTCGGATCTTCCAATTTTTTTGAATCCCCAAATTCTGAAAATTAGTGTGTGAAAATGTGTGTATGAGTGTGTGTGACCGTGAGTGAGGGAGAGAAATGAGGGTGATCATGTTTTAAAAATAAATTAGTAAGGGTAAAATAGTAATTTCACATTATCAATTTATTTTTCTTTTATTTTTCCAAAACAAAATGGTGGCAACACACCATTTTCTAGAGAATTCCATAAAATAATTCCTATATTTTATTCTTGAATTTTCGGAATTAATAAAATAATAATAATAATAATGTATTTTATGTAATTTTCCAAAATATGCTAGAAAATTCCATAATTAATTCCCAAAATTCCAAAATTGAAATCTTATTTTCTTAACACTTTAAACTCATCATTTTCATCAATATAAAGTCCCAAAACTATAAAATATATAATAGGGACTCACTTTATAGAAATAGAGATTTAATTCCATTTTATGCAAACAATGGAATTAAATATTCCATTTATTCTTAAATCCTTCAAAATCACTTTCTAAATTTTTCCATCATCAAAATCATTAGAATATAATAATTAAAATTATTTTGACCTTAAAACCATTTTAATTATTTTGCTCTTCATCCGAGCTTGATCGGCAAACGCCGACGTCACAAAAACGTAGATTTTTAATTTCTCAATTTTCTGAAATCAAGACTTATTTGAGCATGTATATATCATCTTAAGACCCTTGGAATCTAGGTCTTCTTACCCTAAATAAGATCCGAGAATCTTATCTCGATTACGCCTCGATTCTATCGTCTCAACTAGAAGCTTAACACAAAAGCTTCTATCTTAACAAATCCTTTCATAAGGATGCAATGCCCTTCTTATTAAGCTCTTAATCACGAGCTAATCTCTGCTTCAGAAATATGGGGTATTACATTCTCACCCCCTTACAAAAATTTCGTCCTCGAAATTTGTACGTCAACAAAAGCTCAGAGTACTTCTTTCTCATCTGATCTTTAATTTCCATGTTGCTTCTTCTAATCATCATACTTTCATATCGATCTAAGACGTATTCTGGTCTTCGTAACTGCGACATATAGAGCACATCGCGAATATTGTTGCAACTCAACGAAAATGTTTATCTGTAGGCGACTAACCAATCTTTCTTGAATCTCGTACAATCCGATACATCTCGATAACTTCTTGGATTCTTCTCTTTATTTGTTGTACGATTACGACCATCTCTTTAATCGCTTCTGGTCCAAGAACTTTCTTCTTCAAATACGTTTTAAATAAAACGACGATCTACACTTGCTATCGTAAAAGACTTCATAGAGCGCCATATAAATCGTCGTTCTGATATTGTCTTCTAACGTCTGGATGGTCCATTTAAATTGACCATCTATTGCGGATAGAAAGCCGTACTGAAATTCAATCTTGTATTTATCTTTTTAATAAACTCGCCCAACACGAGATGTAAACTGGAGTCTCGTCGAGATGATTGAGACGAGTATTCCATGTAAACGCCCTATCTTTCGACGCTCACTGAGCTAACCGGTTAGCTCCATACGTGATAAAAATAGAATAACATAAGCGTTTCGTGAGTCGATCGATTGTCACCACGCTCGATTTGGTAACCAACACGTATGTCTTCTCATCTTTTCAACTTTATAAAGAGCATCACGAATTGATCTACGTAATTCACGATCATATCTCGCGATAATCTTCTTTCTTTGCTTTATGCCGGCAAACCAAATCTCTTTCGATTTGCGTAATTCCATGGTAGATATTTTTCGCACAATTCTTCCTTGAATTGCTCTCGTAAAAATTCTTTAAGTACTCGGAGGAAAGAACTTTCCGACGTACTCTTCATCAAAATTGTCGATCCTTTAACACTAACGATATACATAGGAGATATTCCTGATTAGAGTTCTCCAAAACTTGAAAACTTGTTCAACGAAGTGAACTCGTTCTTTAATATCAACTGGGTTATCCACTTCATTAAAGGATAAAAGATTTTGACACCGAAAGATTCTGTAATTCTATAATCGGTTTAAGAAGAGAAGGTACAAGTAAGTTTTGAAAAGAATTGTGCTTTCTTATTCCTCCTTTTCAGAATAATGAATGAGAATTTCTTTCTCGGGTGATGTCTCGCATTGCAAACGAATGCCAAAATGCAACATATTTTCTTATCCAAAATCGTGAAAAAGGTTTTCAATTGAAAACTGACGCAGATCGCAAAGATCTTCAAAATTGCTTATCACAAAATTATGATGTGAAATGAAATAGTTGGATAGCAAAATGATCGTATAGATCTCAAAGAAAGGAATTTGTCTCTCTGAGGACTTCCACAAACAAAGAATAACTTTGTCATCTGAGTTTTGTATATGGATGCTTGGATATCTCCAACAAACACATCTGATACAATGTATGACTATCAGCTTCCATTCTGTCCCCAAAAGGTTGTCTTAGAAAAGTACTTGGCCAATATCCAGGGTTATGGCTGTGCTGTGCCAACAATTGGTACCACTCGAGTTCATACTCAAAAATTTTAAGATACTGGGTCTCGATGAATTAGCATGAATCTTTTCTCAAATCTCCAAAGGAGAAATCTTGGAAACATAAGTAAATAGAATGGCTGAATCGATGTAGGAATTTCAAGAGATGCGAAAAGTTAATTACATTAATTTAGGACAATACGAAGCATCTCAACATCGAGTAATAATCAAATTGTACAAAATCTACATCGATTCTGTATAACTAGTGAGCAATTGATAAGGAAGACTCTATTTTTAGAATAAGGGCTAGTATCATGCTCAGGCATAAAAGATTTAATATCTCTGGTTTCAAGATTTTCATCATCATCATCCTCAAATGGAGAGGAAAAATTATCAATTAACCGAAGATGATGAACAACTGAGATAAATTTAGTAACATGGAGAAAATGAATCAGTAGGAGGGGGTTCGAGTATACGAAATATTGAAATTTGATGGTAACTAGGAGTCTGGAGAATCAATTTGTTTAAAACAACAAAGCCAGACTCAATATGATTAATGGCAACAGCAACAACCCAATCTTGCCACTCTTTAGGCAATAAAGGGATCAACTGAAATTTTCTATCAAATCTTGATACGTCTTGATCAAATGTCTCTTTCCACAATCGATAGAATCAAACGAGAAATTCGTCCAATATGAGCTACTCGTTCGACGCATATAGATAGAAATTCTCTTTGATCTTTACTGACGAAAATAAACGAAACGACGACAAACGTCATGGCGACAAACAAGTCGTTCTCTTCCTAACTATCAGGACGATCCTCTCCATCGTAGATAAAACAATACTCAAACTCTTTGGAAACATATTCATATTGCTCGCCATCTCTTCTCGTAACTTCTTTTCAACTTTAATTCATGAGCAATAACTCATTTCAATCATACATTCTCGTTTAGCAATTCATTCATTAAAGCGTATACTCAAACATTATCTGAGATAACCATAATCATCATACTCATAAACATAATCATAATCATAAACTTTTACCTGGTGAGCTAGAGACGATGGAACCGAATCTCGAGCTCTCTTAAGAACAATCGACTCTTTACTCATATTCTTATTCGTAATCAAACAACCGATTCCATAATTCATATTCTCAAGGTAGAGTCAAACAACCGACTCATAACTCAAATTCTCAAATAGAATCATTTCAAAGAATTCACATATTCAAGGTACACAAACCGCACAAGACCTCAAAATTCACAAGGATTTACATGCTCGATTTCAACATTGTGCACAAACCGCTCAATTTTACAAAGGCTCATGTGTTCGTAATTCAAAACCGCTCGATACTATTTCGTCACGACCGACTACCTAATCGGTAATTAGCCGTGACTCGGGTTAAGAAGGAATTTAACGACAACGATTCAAACATATGAATGAGAAAAGATGACAACAACTTTCTTTATGAATGAATCTAACATTTAGGAAAAACAGAAGGTAAAATATAAAGTAGGTTCACAAGTATGTTTTGTAATAAGAAGGATTTATCAACAAATTAAAACAAGGAATGACAACGATTCAGCAACGAATAATAATAATCCAACGAAAACCATAACGAACATTGTGAAATCCTTGTTGTGAACAGACATGATCACTTTATCATATCAAAACATATAAGCAAGTAAGGTCAAAGCTCGGCAACGAACGTGGTGAGAATTATGTATGAAGACATAACTCTCGGGCAACAAAACATGTCAATAACAATAGAATAACCTTAATATGGATCAACATTTAGAGAAGCTCCTTCACAAAGATTCGATTCCAAAGATTCTCTCCATTTCAACCCGCATATTTAGAAATATATGTATGTGAGTACAAAATGCACTCGGTGGGTATACGCCAAAACAATTAACATTTAAAACATTGCCCTTATGGCTATAAACTTGACTTGCCATAACATGTACATTCATAAACAAATACTTACTGCTTTCATATCATCATAATATCATATGCATATGCATGTATCATGTTTGCATGCACCTTTCATCTCTCCTTCCCATATCCACGGATTCTTTTGCGTGTTGAGAAGAGGCCTCCTTCTCAAACACCTTAATATCACATACCCGAGTTGGACCAAGGTTCTCAACTACGGTCATACCCGACGTCGGTAAATTCTCTTTTCTTTCTTTCTTTCCCGTGGATAGGTAGTGCATTATGCTTATGCTCATGCTTAAAACATTGGCAAGTCAATCAACTTTTCAAATCAATGCATATCATAATCTCATGTCATCTTTCATGCATAATCATATCATATCTTTTGAAAACATTTAAAAGCATAAGCATACTTTATATAAAATACTTATACCCACCTGGATGTTCCTTAGAGCTAAGGAACTAATTTTCCAATTTCAATTCCATTCTTTATCCATATCTTATCCTCATAGAATGACATAAATGCCTATCAAGAGCCAAACAAGAACATTACTCATTTTGTCGTCAACACAACCATATCTTCTCAATATCAAACCTAAGACACTATGGTCTAACAAAACTCGGGTCATTGCATCCTCTAACATCTTATTTACAAACCAATTCTATCGAATTTTATAACAGAACGCTTATAAAACGATCGCCAAATCAACACCGATCAACCAAACATAGCCCAAACTCCATCAATTCATCACCATATGTCTCAATATGCATAGGAAACTCAACAACAAGCTTCAATCATCTCATCTTAGCCAACAACCGAAAATCCCTTAAGACGCCACTTAGTGGTCTAACGTCGAAAATTCACGAGACGCCATCTAATACCAACGAACCTATATACATGCTCAACTATCATTAAATAACATCATTTTATCAATAAAACATAAAGATCAAAGCTTTGGCTTTGAAAACAATTTTTCACGACAAACTAAAATTTTACCGTTTTGAATACGTCATGAAAAATCCGAATAAATCATTTTAAGCATTATTTATATCATAGAATCCAAATATGAAGTCAAAATGATCAAATAAAATCAGAAATCCAACATTATAACACTTAGGGTTTCGCCCTTTGGGAAATTTTGTATAATTTCGATTTCAAACGTTTTCTTGTTCCAAACACGTTTATATCAATCCAATAACACATATATGGAGTAAATTCAATCATAACAACATCATAAATTTAAGATCAAGGGCTGCCCTTTTCAAAAATTATAAGAATTTGCAAACAATAAACATATGCCTTCAAATTTCAACGTTAAACAATACATAGACGTCGAATCTATCATAATAACATGAAATAATTAAACAAAACATGCTCCTTCATATTTTCAGCATAAGGACCGAAAATGTAAGTAGAGCATAGGTTCATATTTTTAAAAATTTCAAACCGTAGATATGTTCTCGGTACGAGATTATACCTTTATTCGAAGACCGATCGAAAATCCAACGGCCGGATCTTCCAATTTTTTTGAATCCCCAAATTCTGAAAATTAGTGTGTGAAAATGTGTGTGTGAGTGTGTGTGACCGTGAGTGAGGGAGAGAAATGAGGGTGATCATGTTTTAAAAATAAATTAGTAAGGGTAAAATAGTAATTTCACATTATCAATTTATTTTTCTTTTATTTTTCCAAAACAAAATGGTGGCAACACACCATTTTCTAGAGAATTCCATAAAATAATTCCCATATTTTATTCTTGAATTTTCGGAATTAATAAAAATAATAATAATAATAATGTATTTTTATGTAATTTTCCAAAATATGCTAGAAAATTCCATAATTAATTCCCAAAAATTCCAAAATTGAAATCTTATTTTCTTAACACTTTAAACTCATCATTTTCATCAATATAAAGTCCCAAAACTATAAAATATATAATAGGGACTCACTTTATAGAAATAGAGATTTAATTCCATTTTATGCAAACAATGGAATTAAATATTCCATTTATTCTTAAATCCTTCAAAATCACTTTCTAAATTTTTCCATCATCAAAAATCATTAGAATATAATAATTAAAATTATTTTTGACCTTAAAAACCATTTTAATTATTTTGCTCTTCATCCGAGCTTGATCGGCAAACGCCGACGTCACAAAAACGTAGATTTTTAATTTCTCAATTTTCTGAAATCAAGACTTATTTGAGCATGTATATATCATCTTAAGACCCTTGGAATCTAGGTCTTCTTATCCTAAATAAGATCTGAGAATCTTATCTCAGATTCTGCCTCGATTCTATCGTCTCAACTAGAAGCTTAACACAAAAGCTTCTAACTTAACAAATCCTTTCATAAGGATGCAATGCCCTTCTTATTAAGCTCTTAATCACGAGCTAATCTCTGCTTCAGAAATATGGGGTATTACATTCTCACCCCCTTACAAAAATTTCGTCCTCGAAATTTGTACGTCAACAAAAGCTCAGAGTACTTCTTTCTCATCTGATATTTAATTTCCATGTTGCTTCTTCTAATCATCATACTTTCATATCGATCTAAGACGTATTCTGGTCTTCGTAACTGCGACATATAGAGCACATCGCGAATATTGTTGCAACTCAACGAAAATGTTTATCTGTAGGCGACTAACCAATCTTTCTTGAATCTCGTACAATCCGATACATCTCGATAACTTCTTGGATTCTTCTCTTTATTTGTTGTACGATTACGACCATCTCTTTAATCGCTTCTGGTCCAAGAACTTTCTTCTTCAAATACATTTTAAATAAAACGACGGTCTACACTTGCTATCGTAAAAGACTTCATAGAGCGCCATATAAATCGTCGTTCTGATATTGTCTTCTAACGTCTGGATGGTCCATTTAAATTGACCATCTATTGCGGATAGAAAGCTGTACTGAAATTCAATCTTGTATTTATCTTTTTAATAAACTCGTCCAACACGAGATGTAAACTTGGAGTCTCTGTTCGAGATGATTGAGACGAGTATTCCATGTAAACGTCCTATCTTTCGACGTTCACTTGAGCTAACTGGTTAGCTCCATACGTGATAAAAATTAGAATAACATAAGCGTACTTCGTGAGTTGATCGATTGTCACCTACGCTTCGATTTGGTAACCAACACGTATGTCTTCTCATCTTTTCAACTTTATAAAGAGCATCACGAATTGATCTACAGAATTCACGATCATATACTGCGATAATCTTCTTTCTTTGCTTTATGCTGGCAAACTAAATCTCTTTCGATTTGCAGAATTCCATGGTAGATATTTTTCGTACAATTCTTCCTTGAATTGCTCTCGCGTAAAAATTCTTTAAGTACTCGGAGGAAATAACTTTCCGACGTACTCTTCATCAAAATTGTCGATCCTTTAACACTAACGATATACATAGGAGATATTCCTGATTAGAGTTCTCCAAAACTTGAAAACTTGTTCAACGAAGTGAACTCGTTCTTTAATATCAACTGGGTTATCCACTTCATTAAAGGATAAAAGATTTTGACACCGAAAGATTCTGTAATTCTATAATCGGTTTAAGAAGAGAAGGTACAAGTAAGTTTTGAAAAGAATTGTGCTTTCTTATTCCTCCTCTTCAGAATAATGAATGAGAATTTCTTTTTCTGGGTGATGTACTGCATTGCAAACGAATGCCAAAATGCAACATATTTTTCTTATCCAAAATCAGGAAAAAGGTTTTCAATTGAAAACAGACGCAGATCGCAAAGATCTTCAAAATTGCTTATCACAAAATTATGATGTGAAATGAAATAGTTGGATAGCAAAATGATCGTATAGATCTCAAAGAAAGGAATTTGTCTCTCTGAGGACTTCCACAAACAAAGAATAACTTTGTCATCTGAGTTTTGTATATGGATGCTTGGATATCTCCAACAAACACATCTGATACAATGTATGACTATCAGCTTCCATTCTGTCCCCAAAAGGTTGTCTTAGAAAAGTACTTGGCCAATATCCAGGGTTATGGCTGTGCTGTGCCAACAATTGGTACCACTCGAGTTCATACTCAAAAATTTTAAGATACTTGGGTCTCGATGAATTAGCATGAATCTTTTCTCAAATCTCCAAAGGAGAAATCTTGGAAACATAAGTAAATAGAATGAACTGAATCGATGTAGGAATTTCAAGAGATGCGAAAAGTTAATTACATTAATTTAGGACAATACGAAGCATCTCAACATCGAGTTCAGAATAATCAAATTGTACAAAATCTACATCGATTCTGTATAACTAATGAGCAATTGATAAGGAAGACTCTATTTTTAGAATAAGGGCTAGTATCATGCTCAGGCATAAAAGATTTAATATCTCTGGTTTCAAGATTTTCATCATCATCATCCTCAAATGGAGAGGAAAAATTATCAATTAACCGAAGATGATGAACAACTGAGATAAATTTAGTAACATGGAGAAAATGAATCAAGAGGAGGGGTTCGAGTATACTAAATATTGAAATTTGATGGTAACTAGAGTCTGGAGAATCAATTTGTTTAAAACAACAAAGCCAGACTCAATATGATTAATGGCAACAGCAACAACCCAATCTTGCCACTCTTTAGGCAATAAAGGGATCAACTGAAATTTTCTATCAAATCTTGATACGTCTTGATCAAATGTCTCTTTCCACAATCGATAGAATCAAACGAGAAATTAGTCAATATGAGCTACTGCTCGACGATATAGATAGAAATTCTCTTTGATCTTTTCGATTTAAAATAAACGAAACGACGACAAACGTCATGGCGACAAACAAGTCGTTCTCTTCCTAACTATCGTGACGATCCTCTCCATCGTAGATAAAACAATACTCAAACTCTTATGAAACATATTCATATTGCTCGCCATCTCTTCTCAGAACTTCTTTTCAACTTTAATTCGATGAGCAATAACTCATTTCAATCATACATTCTCGTTTAGCAATTCATTCATTAAAGCGTATACTCAAACATTATCTGAGATAACCATAATCATCATACTCATAAACATAATCATAATCATAAACTTTACCTGGTGAGCTAGAGACGATGGAACCGAATCTCGAGCTTCTCTTAAGAACAATCGACTCTTTACTCATATTCTTATTCGTAATCAAACAACCGATTCCATAATTCATATTCTCAAGGTAGAGTCAAACAACCGACTCATAACTCAAATTCTCAAATAGAATCATTTCAAAGAATTCACATATTCAAGGTACACAAACCGCACAAGACCTCAAAATTCACAAGGATTTACATGCTCGATTTCAACATTGTGCACAAACCGCTCAATTTTACAAAGGCTCACGTGTTCGTAATTCAAACCGCTCGATACCATTCGTCACGACCCGACTACCTAATCGTAATTAGGCCGTGACTGGGTTAAGAAGGAAATTTAACGACAACGATTGAAACATATGTCAAGAAAAAGATAAACAACTTTCTTTATGAATGAATCTAACATTTAGGATGAATAAGGTAAAATATAAAGTAGGTTTCCAAGTATGTTTTGTAAACAAGAAGGATTTATCAACAAATTAAAACAAGGAATGACAACGATTCAAACGAATAATATTGAATCCAACGAAAACCATAACGAACATTGAGAAATCCTTGTTCAGAGTAACATGGACATGATCACTTTATCATATCAAAACATATAAGCAAGTAAGGTCAAAGCTCGGCAACGAAAGTGTAGCTGAGAATTATGTATGAAGACATAACTCTCTGGGCAACAAAACATGTCAATAACAATAGAATAACCTTAATATGGATCAACATTTAGAGAAGCTCCTTCGCGCAGCATTCGATTCCAGCATTCTCTCCAGCTCAACCTGCATATTTAGAAATATATGCAGGGCGTGAGTACAAAAATGCACTCAGTGGGTATACGCCAAAAACAATTAACATTTAAAACATTGCCCTTATGGCTATAAACTTGACTTGCCATAACATGTACATTCATAAATAAATACCTACTTGCTTTCATATCATCATAATATCATATGCATATGCATGTATCATGTTTGCATGCACCTTTCATCTCTCCTTCCCATATCCACGGATTCTTTCTGCGTGTTGAGAAGTAGGCCTCCTTCTCAAACACCTTAATATCACATACCCGAGTCGACCCAAGGTTCTCAACTACGGTCATACCCGGCGTCGGTAAATTCTTTCTTTTTCTTTCTTTCTTTCCCGTGGATAGGTAGTGCATTATGCTTATGCTCATGCTTAAAACATTGGCAAGTCAATCAACTTTTCAAATCAATGCATATCATAATCTCATGTCATCTTTCATGCATAATCATATCATATCTTTTGAAAACATTTAAAAGCATAAGCATACTTTATATAAAATACTTATACCCACCTGGATGTTCCTTAGAGCTAAGGAACTAATTTTCCAATTTCAATTCCATTCTTTATCCATATCTTATCCTCATAGAATGACATAAATGCCTATCAAGAGCCAAACAAGAACATTACTCATTTTGTCGTCAACACAACCATATCTTCTCAATATCAAACCTAAGACACTATGGTCTAACAAAACTCGGGTCATTGCATCCTCTAACATCTTATTTACAAACCAATTCTATCGAATTTTACAACAGAACGCTTATAAAACGCATCGCCAAATCAACACCAGATCAACCAAACATAGCCCAAACTCCATCAATTCATCACCATATGTCTCAATATGCATAGGAAACTCAACAACAAGCTTCAATCATCTCATCTTAGCCAACAACCGAAAATCCCCTTAAGACGTCACTTAGGGTCTAACGTCGAAAATTCACGAGACGCCATCTAATACCAACGAACCTATATACATGCTCAACTATCATTAAATAACATCATTTTATCAATAAACATAAAGATCAAAGCTTTGGCTTTGAAAACAATTTTTCACGACAAACTAAAATTTTACCGTTTTGAATACGTCATGAAAAATCCGAATAAATCATTTTAAGCATTATTTATATCATAGAATCCAAATATGAAGTCAAAATGATCAAATAAAATCAGAAATCCAACATTATAACACTTAGGTTTCGCCCTTTGGGAAATTTTGTATAATTTCGATTTCAAACGTTTTCTTGTTCCAAACACGCTTATATCAATCCAATAACACATATATGGAGTAAATTCAATCATAACAACATCATAAATTTAAGATCAAGGGCTGCCCTTTTCAAAATTATAAGAATTTGCAAACAATAAACATATGCTTTCAAATTTCAACGTTAAACAATACATGACGTCGAATCTATCATAATAACATGAAATAATTAAACAAAACATGCTCCTTCATATTTTCAGCATAAGGACCGAAAATGTAAGTAGAGCATAGGTTCATATTTTAAAATTTCAAACCGTAGATATGTTCTCAGACGAGATTATACCTTTATTCAAGATCGATCGAAAATCCAACTACGGATCTTCCAATTTTTGAATCCCCAAATTCTGAAAATTAGTGTGTGAAAATGTGTGTGTGAGTGTGTGTGACCGTGAGTGAGGGAGAGAAATGAGGGTGATCATGTTTTAAAAATAAATTAGTAAGGGTAAAATAGTAATTTCACATTATCAATTTATTTTTCTTTATTTTTCCAAAACAAAATGGTGGCAACACACCATTTTCTAGAGAATTCCATAAAATAATTCCATATTTTATTCTTGAATTTTCGGAATTAATAAAATAATAATAATAATAATGTATTTTTATGTAATTTTCCAAAATATGCTAGAAAATTCCATAATTAATTCCCAAAATTCCAAAATTGAAATCTTATTTTCTTAACACTTTAAACTCATCATTTTCATCAATATAAAGTCCCAAAACTATAAAATATATAATAGGGACTCACTTTATAGAAATAGAGATTTAATTCCATTTTATGCAAACAATGGAATTAAATATTCCATTTATTCTTAAATCCTTCAAAATCACTTTCTAAATTTTTCCATCATCAAAATCATTAGAATATAATAATTAAAATTATTTTGACCTTAAAACCATTTTAATTATTTTGCTCTTCATCCGAGCTTGATCGGCAAACGCCGACGCCACAAAACGTAGATTTTAATTTCTCAATTTTTCAAATCAAGACTTATTTGAGCATGTATATATCATCTTAAGACCCTTGGAATCTAGGTCTTCTTATCCTAAATAAGATCCGAGAATCTTATCTCGATTCTCGAAGCTTCGATTCTATCGTCTCAACTAAGTTCTTAACACAAAAGCTTCTAACTTAACAAATCCTTTCATAAGGATGCAATGCCCTTCTTATTAAGCTCTTAATCACGAGCTAATCTAGCTCGCCCACCCAGCAAGATTAAGATGTACCAAGACCAAGAAAAAGTTCGGTGGAAGGCATGAAACGAGACATAGCTTTGTGGAACATGTCTTGTTTGCCAACAGTGAAAGCGTTACATCAACGCCCCACGGAAAGCTACAACCATTGGAAATACCCGAATGGAAATGGACGAGATAACGATGGATTTCATATTAACTTACCCAAATCAAAAAGAGGAAACACGGCCATATGGGTAATTGTGGATAGACTTACCAAGAGTGCTCACTTTCTACCGATTCAAAGCACTTATGGATCTGATAAGTTAGCCCAGCTGTACGTCAAGGAAATTATACGACTACATGGAGTGCCGAAATCTATCACCTCTGATAGAGACTCCAAGTTCACATCCAGATTCTGGATTAGCCTACAAAGGGAGTTGGGTACGAAACTGAATTTCAGTACGGCATTTCACCCACAGACTGATGGGCAGTCGGAAAGAACGATCCAGACACTAGAGGATATGCTAAGAACAGTAGTGTTGGATCGAGGTGCAAAGTGGGAAGAGATTTTACCCATTATCGAGTTTGCTCACAACAACGACTATCGTTTACGATTGGTATGGCCCCACACGAAGCCTTGTATGGCAAGAAATGTAGATCACCGCTTTATCGGGATGAAGTAGGTGAGAGGAAAATCGTAGGCCGAGATGCAAGGAACGAGATGATCGAGATCGCTCGCAAATTAGCCGAGGATAAAAGAAGCTCAAGATAGGCGTAAATCTTACCGATACGCTGTAGATCCGAAGCTACGAGCTTGAAGATGGAGACAAAGTGTTTCTCAAAGTCTCTCCATCGAAAGGGATTGTCAGGTTTGGCCTAAAAGGAAAGCTAAGACCACGCTTTATAGGACCATATGAGATCATAGAGGATAGGTCCAGAGCTTATAGGTGGCTCTTCCACGAACCTGTGGAATGTTCACAATGTTTTCACGTGTCACACCACGAAAATACGCATACGATCCAAAGCACGTGATCCACCAAGACGACGTGATTCTCAAGCTGACATGAGCTATGAAGAAGAACCAATGGCGATACTGACCATAAAGTTCAACAACTACGAGCAAGTCGATTCCGCTAGTCAAAGTGTGTGGAGACACCACGGACAAGAAGAAGCCACGTGGGAGCTTGAAGAACGATACCCGATCTGTTTTTCTAGAGGTACGCAAATTCCGGGATGGAATTTCTTTTAAGGGGGGTGGAATGTAATATTCCAAAGAAACGAACGTCTAATTACGGTATTTTAAACCCATGAATTAGGGTTTTGCCATATATTATTTCTGTATGACATCGAATATTGATTTCGATTCAGTATTGCTATAAAAATTCCTTTTATATTCACTAAGGATTGTGAATTAAGGAATAGAATATTATGAAATAATTCGACAGTATAATTTTAACGTCGATCACAGATCGAACGTCGAAGATTTTATGGAATTTCCTGAGCAGTGAAGCTTGGAATCAAATTCCATATTAATTCCTATATTAAATGGGATATATTTTTAAAGTAGGTGCGAACTTGCTACAATCATTTTGAGATGAGTCGATTATGAACGCTTTGAGACGTTAACGCCAACGCCTAGAGACGCTTTGAAAATAGGTTTAATGACCAAAATTATTATAATTAATTTCCTATTATTATTTTATATAATTACAGTATTATTAAGCTTCAAAATCAATTTTGAGCTATAGAACTCGATAATTACATTTTAGTAATTTTCGAAAAACCCTAATTTCTAAAACTAGGGTTTTTCACATAAATGATACCATTATTTTATCCTATGCTATTATTTAATACCTAAATCATATATTATGATATATATGAGTATATATGATACGAAAATGGCTTGAAAAATAAAATGTGGCGTGAGATATAATTTTTAGCCCTAATTAACGTTAATTTCGTTCTTTTTACTATGTGTTGATTTAATTATCTAATTGGCATGTATTTTATATCAATGAATATGTATGAATTAAGACATTGTATTATGGACCAAATAAAATTAAAATCCACCCTAAACCCCTACAAAACCGTCGACCACCCCTTCTCCCATAAGCATGGGGTTCACCTTTCTATTGCCCAATGCATGGACACCCTTTTTAGCCTAGCAAATGATCACTAAATCTACATCATTTGGCTGCAAATATTTTATCCTTTTCCTTGGCAAAAATGAGAGATAGAGAGATAACATAGGAGGGACTCTTCTCATTCCTTCCACCATACTCATTATCTCCATTCCAATTTTTAGAACACCCAAAAACACTCCCTTCTCTCCATTTTCTGCAGAAAAGTCGAGAGCTCCTCTCCTCCATTTTTCTAAAATTTTCTTCACCTTCTTCCTTCTCCATTCACCCAAACCTTAGTACCTATACCTTATTCTTGGATTCCATACTATTTCAAAGGTAAAACATGGACCTTGGTTTTGATTTTTATCATCTTTTGTTCAAGAAAAATCGAGCATGTTCTATATATATGTGTATGTGTTTTAATGTTCTTATGGATGAACTATGGTTTTATATATGTTTCTTGATGATTTTTATTTCAAAAAAATGAGAATATATGTTTAGAATGGACATATGACATTGTATATGAAATTTTTGAATAGATCTAGTGTATATATATGATTTTTCGAACCCTAGAGCATATTTAAAAATTGTTTTCGAAAAAGATAAATAATATTGTGATGACCGATTGTTGTACATTTATTTTAGGGATGGATTATTGTTCTATGATGTGTTTAGAGTCCATGGTAAAATGATTAGAATTTTTGAAGAACCCTAGCATTTTTTAAAAAAAAAAAGAGGGCCGAGAGCTATATTGATTGTACCTTGGTGTATGATTTTATTTTTAAGCATGCAATGACATATTAATGCTTTAGGGCCGTGATTATATGTTCTATTATTTATTTAGAATTTTTGAATATCAAATAGTTGATTTTTGAAAAAATACCGAAAGCTATACGTATATGTATGTTGGTGTATGATTTTTATTTTGAACATGCAATGGTATATTATTGATCTAGTATATTGATTATGTGTTGCATAATTTTGTTGGAATTTTTGGAAATCAATTGCTAATTTAAATCAAATAAACCGTGAGCTATTGCTCAATAAGGTGATGATTTAATTTATTTTGATGAATGTTATAATGTTATATGGTTATACTATAGTGTATAAGCATAGTGTATAATTGTTAGAATTTTTGAAAATCAAATGCCCATTGAAATCAAATAAACCGTGAGCTATTGCTCTTTAAGGTGATGATTCAATTGGGTTTGGATGGATGTATGATGTTATATTGTTCAGACATAAAGATATAAGCATAGTATATAATTGTTGAAATTTTTGAAAACCAAAACCCTATGAAACTCAAAAAAGCCGAGAGCTTATATGCTCCATATGGTGATGATTTCAATTGGTTTGGTTGATGTTATGTTGTTACAATGTTATACTATAATGTTTGATCATGTTATAATTTATTTGGAATTTTGAAGAATTGTTTGATAATTGTTTGGTAATTATATTGTGAGTACCGAATACATTGGGAAATTAATCCTTGATGTATAAATTGATTATGATGGACTATAGGTTATAATCGTGACATATATTAATGTTGGAACATTGTTCTAAGTATATAAGAATTTTGGGAATTGTTGGATAATTATTCCATAATAAAATGGAATTACCGTGACTATGTATATATATATATAAGTGATGATCGAATATCATTTGAATGATATTAATACTTATTATTGACAATAGTGTATAATAATACACTATACTAAATTGGAAATTTTTTTGAAAACCATTTGGTAATTTTATGAAATTACCGAAAGCTTTTAAACATTTATAAGGATTTTTAAATCCTTTTTATTCAAGTTTAATAACAAATTATATGTCTAATAATTATTTTAGACATATTTGGTTTTTATAAAATTTTATAAACATAGATTACTATGTTTGAGAGAAACGTTATATTTAATAACGTATTAATAGAAAATGTGGTGTAATTATTAAAAGGATTAATAATTACGAAAATTATTAATAAGTCCTTCGATTTACGCGACAAATCGAGAAATAGGACTTTATGAATTGAAATCAATCGAAAATCGATTTATTAAACGAAATAGTGAGAAATTACTATTTGAAAGTCAAAATTGTCGACTTCGCTGACCAGGTTGACTTCACGACTTTTAAAGTCAAACATACGAAAATACGTTCGATAAATACACCAATACGCGTAAGATGTACTAATTGAGTCAAGATCTCGTTAGTAAGAAAAGGATTCGTAAATGAAATCCTTATATCGAGAAACGCACTTATATTACGTTGAACGCTTAAACCGGAAAGGTTAAATCGAATAGTCGAACGTGTCTCGAGAACCAGAACAGCTCAATTGAAATACCTAAGTGAAAACGATCAATTCGTTAAGGAATTCAGTTTACATCGATATAGAATATCGAAATTATCTTAGACTTTGAAAGTCTCGATAAGCGTGAACGACGTACTAAAATATCACTTTTACGTAAAGGTGTGGACGCGAACGAGACGACCGGACATTGACGAGCAAACAAACCTAGGACTCAAATTACGACGAACCATAGTCCAGGTGGGCTTACTTTTCAAACAAAATGTGACTTCACTATTCTTCCAAAATGAGTTTATTTACAATGCTTATTTTTCAACTGTTGATAAATGTTTATTATATTACCTGCCAAAAATATTCATGTTTTGTGTATGGATCCTATCCGTTATGAATGGTGTGAAGGTTGGAATGATATGATATAAAATGCATGAATGGTGTGAAGGTCGGATGACATGATATGAAATGTCTTTTGTTTTGTCGCGCCCAACCTTTTTATGAAATCGATATCGGATCCTATGCCGGAAGACTATGCCTGGCTAAGGTTAACGTGCACACCTGAACGTGACTGTGAGCTGTAAGGGCAATTCACGGCCGGTCCCAGCGTCGTTGAGGGAGGCCTCCTTCGCGACATTTGATTTTTGATGTTATGACGAGAATGTGGGATACGGATCATACACACCAAGAAAAAAGCTCGCCGAGCGATGTTTACTTAACCGAATGTTTTAGTAAGCACAAGCGCATTTCAACTAAAACCCTCGCGACTTACCATGATATTGGCGATGTAATTCAATTACGATAAAACGCTTTCGGCATGAGTCCACTGAGGGCAATCTTGTACTTAGCCCTGCATGTTTGTTTTTAAATGTGCAGGTTGAGCTCTGATGATGGAGATGGAGGAAGTGTTGAGGAGTCTAGTGTCCTTGACTGTTGTTGTTAAGAATTTTGGTTTCACCTTGAATACATATCATCATATATGTATTCACACACTTTCCGCTGCAATATCTGAACTCTTTTATGTTATGTTTACTGTTACGAACTATTGAGGTCCATCGGATCATTGTTAAGTCTTTGGGTCTGATGGCCTAAACGACTTGAATTGTTATGATATCATCTTATGTTACGTTCAAGCATGCTAGATTACTTTTTATATGTACCTTTATCTTAGCCCTTGTAACCCTAAAATACTATTCCTAGTATTAGTCACCCTCCAGTCCGGGTTATCCGGGGCGGGGGCATGACAACGTGAGCAAGAGACGAGAAAAGGGAAACGTATTTTGAAAATCGACGATCTACAGTCCAGGTGGGCTTTATTATACTCAAAAAGATAAATTTTTTATCAAATGATTTATTTACGATGCTTTATTCGCAAGAAATGATGAGAAATGATTATTTAATTACCTGCCCAAAATGTTTATGTTTTATGTATGTATCATATCCATGATCGAATGATACATATTGTTGGGTAGCTCCCACTTATGAAATATTTGAATTTGTATCCTTGTAAGTACCCACAAGGATGATTGAGAATTGTATCCCGTGCCGGAACGGCAAGGATTTTGTGCACTATTTTGTATTTGTGTCTTTGAAAGGGTGCTCGGTCGGTCACGCCGTCCGTGGGAGGAGGCCTCCTCTCCGGCGCGGAATGATTTATGAGATGAGAAATGAAAGGAAATGAATATGGATCATACATACAAGGAAAAATGCTTGGCCAAGCGACGTTTATGGAAATTGACAGAAAATGTTTAGTAAGCACGAGCATTTCAATTAAAACCTCGTGTGTTACCGTGATGGGCGGCAGGATTTAAATTGATAAATGTTTCGCATGAGTCCACCGAGTGCATTCTTGTACTCACCGCATATTTGTTTTTAAATGTGCGATTGAGTCAGTGATGCGATGGAGCAGTGTTGAGCAATAGGAATGTTGTCGCTGATACTATACCTTGATTGTACATCGTCATATGTACATATCACATGTTTTCCGCTGCCAAATTATAAATTCATATGTATAATATGTTTAGTCGAACCTTGAACGCTTGAAGTTCTAGGAATATCCCTGATATATGTCTCACAACTTAGTTCTTTATATTACAATTGTGTTTCTTAATCCCGATTCAAATAACAGTCCCTGCTAATTAGTACTTAGGATTAGAGGGCTGATACAAAGTGGTATCAGAGCAGTTCGCTCTTTGAATCCAAAATCTCCTTTAAAGTTAAGTCTAGATTGAGTCACTAGACTTCAAGAGATCAGCTGACTATGCTCAACACTCCCTCAGATCAAGCTCAACCGGAACGAGGTAAATGATTCCTCTTCAAAAGTTTTGAAATGAAAAGTTTGAAAGTGAAATAAAATTTTCAAGTGAAATGAAAATTTTGAGAATTTATTTAATGTGGAAACTATTGTAAATGTTGCAAATGAAATATTATGTTGTGAAGAGAAGAGTGGTGGAATGATATTAAAGTTGTTAGCTCGCTACCAACATATGATGATATGATAATGTATATGAGGAGGATGTTGAGATAATAAGGAAAGTTGTTGGTTCGCTACCAACGTATGATAATGTATGATAATGTCATACGAGAAAGTTTTGACAAAGATGTGTCAATAAATGGATGCTTGAATTCATGAAATTCAATAAAGATTTATTGTTATTAATGTTTGAAATTGCTCAAAAATGGACATTTATATGTCAAATATGTTATGTTGAATTTTTGAAATTCAAAGAAGTACATGCGTACAAATGAGCTATGTTATAAATATTTGAAATTTTATTTCAAATCTTAAAGTTGGTTATGATGATGGGTATGTTATCCCAAAGGAACGTAGACTTTATAAGAAGCATGACCACTTTCGCGAAAGAATATAGAAGTATAAATGTAAGAACTTCCTCCCTTTATGAGAACAAAAGAAAAGAACGACCTCGGCATCATGTCCGACCTCAATTTTGACCTCGGCATCATGTCCGACCTCAATCACGAGCCAGGCATTACGTCCAACCTCAAACCACGACTTCAAGGCCGATACCTTCGACTTCGACTTGGCAGATGTACGACTCGCCTTCGACTTGGCATGTACGACCGACTCGACCTCGGCATTTATGATATCGACTTCGCATCTTCGACCTTGGCAGCATGTATGACCTCGGCCGGCATCAGCCTGTATGACTTCGGTGTCGGCATCGCCTATGACCTCGGCGCGGGCGCGCGGATTTACTGCACTGTGCAGTGATTTTGTTTTGACCCGTTCTCCTTCGTTTGAACTCCGATTTATGCATGGTTTTCGCCTACGTACTCCTAACGCGATGTAATTTATTTCTTAAGAAGGACCAAATCCCTGATTCCTTCTCCATAATTTACGAGAATCAGTTGAAGATTAGTTTATGGTTTTATAGAATGAGAACTTTACAGTACGATAAGTGTAATATCCCGCAGAATTAGATGCCTAATTACGGTATTTAAAACCCGTAAATTAGGAATTCGCTGAGATGAATCAATCAGTAAGATATCGAATAATGATTTCGATTATTTACGAATGAATGAATTCCTATTTTATATTCACTGAGAATCGTGAATTAAGGAATAGAAGTTTATGAAGTGTATCAGCAGTATTATTTTAACGTCGATTGCATATCGATAGTTAAAATTTCATGAAATTTTCTAAGCAATTAAGCTTAGAATTAAATTCCATTATTAATGGAATAATTTAATCAAGTGATTACGACTTTATTACGACCATATCGAGATGAGTCGATAATTAACGTTTAGAGACGAAATGAAAAGTGAGTTTAATGATCAAGGAATTATAGTAATTAATTTCCTATGATTACTATAGGTAATTACAGTATTATTTAACATTAAATCAATTCTAGATCATTAAGGATTGATAGTGACCAATTTTTCAAACGTTCGAAAACCCTAACTTTCGAACTAAGTTTTTATCACATAAAATGATGCCATTAATTTATCCTATGATATTATTTATCATCTAAACTATATGTGATAACATATATCAATGTTTGGCATGGAAAATAAAAATTAGACCTATGGTTTATGTGTAATAGCCGAAAACTCTTGAATGTGTAACAAAGTGTGTTGTTGACTTTCCCACTATTACATGTATCTTCTAAGTGACAATGTGATAAATTATATAGCCTAACTAAATAATTAAATACATGTATATATATATATATATATATATATGTGTACCGTGTGTGTGTGTATGCATGGAAAGAGTGTGTGAGTTGTGCATGTGTGTGACAAGTGTAGATATGCATGGAAATGTAGTGACAAGTATAGATATGCATGGAAATGTAGTGACAAGTGTCACCCATGCATACCACCCAACACCACCCCATACCTCTCTCACCACCCAACACACCCCATACCTTCCCCCATTCAGCCGACCCTCCCCCTCTCCTCTCCTCACTCCACTTCTTGCAATGGAGACCCATTTCCACCATGTAAGAGAGCTCAAGCTCCTAGCTCATGAGATACCGATCGATGCACCTTGAAGCCATGAGCTCCACCAAGATCTCCATCTCTCTCGCTTTTCTTCCAAATTCGTGGCTGAGGTATAACTACATCCTATGATTCTCGGACATGGCTAAATCATACTTGTATGTGTAGTGATGGGTTTTTGTTTAAATGTGATCGCATGTTAAATGAATGAGTAGATTCGTCTCTTTGATCATTGCATGTTGGTTAGGATGGATTGTAAGCTGAGTTTGATAAAATTGATGAGAGATGGGGTGATAATTTCACCATGGTTTCGGATGCAGAATATGTGTGCATATGAGGTGTGATGAAAGGCTTGTAAGAAATCAAGGTACTAAAATTGAACTATAATAAAACCCAGGAGTTTGTTACTAAAACAAGAACTTCATAAATTTATTTGACTAAGTTACAGTGGTCCGATGAATGTGAAATTTAGCTATGTTGAAATTAAACATGTCTATCACGTCTCTGTAAAATTTCAAGTCAATCCAATTTGATTTACTATTTTAATTGTATTTTTCAAAAACACTGCACAAAACTGTAAAATTGCCATGTTCATCACCCTCGGTTCATGGTTTTCGTTTCGAGTTTTATGTAAATTTTCAGAATTTTCTAAAACTTTTTACTATTTATTCCTAATTTTACAAATGAACTGCACAAAGCTGTCAGTGTAGCGATAGCTTGTAGTAAAATATTTTTATCTCCCAATCTATTTTGAATCGTTGAGTGAGGCTTTTTGTGAATTAAACTAGACTTAAGTGGCTTTTCAATCTGATGGGTTGCATTTCCAGATTCTTTATAATAAGCTCTCAGTGAATTTTTAAAGTTAATGCATTCTGAGAAGTCTTTTTGTCAAACCGCCTAAGTCTAATTCTTTTTTAATAAGCTCTTCAAGTCTCAGATTTTACGAGAGATGTTCAAGCCGTTTGTAGTCCGACTTTGACTTTTGTTTCTTCATAAGAAATGTTCTTTACCATGTCTAGTTTTGATCTGGAAAGTTTGATCCCAAACCAAGTCTTATAGGTATACTTTTCATTGACCCTCTTCAACTAGTGAACTTTTAACTTATGTATTTCTTGATGCATCAGATATCTTCCAGTACTTTCTTCATGAAACATGTATTTTGGTTACAAGGTTTGAAAATGGTATCCTGCAGTCATTTTGGTATTGTGAGTCAAAAGTTACGAGCCTCGCAAAATCCTCGTCGTTAAGCTAAACTGAAATCTCGAAAATATTCTAAGTATAGAAGTCGATTCGAGTTGCCCACTTTGAGACCCTATATCTCCGAACCACGACTCTTTTGGATCGAATTCCTTCTTAGAACTTGTAGTACATGTTTAGAGGTTTCAGAATGTATCTTTGTACGGTCATACGCACTTGAATCGAGAGCTATGAATCGTCAAAGTATGTCACTTGAGTTGCTTTAAGTTGTTTCTTCGAAAATAAACACTGAAATTTGACTAAGTGTTGGAACTCCCCTATGTGAAATATGCCTTATGTGACTAACATGCTATTAATTGATGCATTCATTATGTTATGTCGCAAGGTACGTTAGAGCATTAATAAGATGCATGAAATTATGATAAAACAACACAATATGATATTTTTACGGAAGCATACCTTAACGTGAAATACTTGACTAGGTGCTTCTACCTGATCAATTGATTGTATATCATACCATGATATACACTAAAGTAGTAATATGGGTTCTAAGACCCGATGGATATTTCAACTCCAAAACCTCAAGGCCAGGAATAGATAGGCTAAGCCTAGGACTTGCATTCCAAGAAATCGATTAAGACAATCTACAGTCCAGGTGGGCTTTCTTTTCAAACAAAACGTGACTTTGCTATTCTTTCAAATGAATTTATTTACGATGCTTATTTCAACTGTTGATAAAATGTTTACAAGATTACCTGCCAAAAATGTTTACATTTTGTGTATGTATCCTATCCGGAATGAATGATATGAATGTGTTGGGTTGCTCCCAACTTAAGTATGAAATCGATATCGGATCCTATGCCGGAAGGCCTATACCTGGCTAGGATTATCGTGTACACTAAGGTGACTGTGTGCTGTAAGGACAATTATCGGCCGGTCACGGCATCGTAGAGGGAGGCCTCCTTCACGACGTTCGACTATGATGTTATGATGAAAGGATGTTAAGGGATATGGATCATACACACAAGAAAAATGCCTGGCCAGGCGACGATTTTGAGAAATGATGAAAATGATTTTCGTAAGCTCAAGGCATTTCAACTAAAACCCTTGTGTCTTACCACGATGTGGCAGTGTAATCTAAAATGATAAAATGTTTTGGCATGAGTCCACCGAGTGTATTCTTGTACTCACCGCATGTTTGTTTTAAATGTGCGGGTTGAGCGGATGAGGATGGAGCGGCGTTGAGCAATATGAATATTGTCATTGAAAAGTTTATACCTTGATAGTACATCGTCATATGTACATATCACATGTTTTCCGCTGCAAGAACTTAAGTTATGTACTAAAGTCCAAGAACATACTTGACATATGTATTACGGCTTTTTGTTAAGGAGAGTCTCCCTATTTATTTATCCATGTTTAGAGTTACAATCCCTGCTAAATCGTACCTAGGATTGAGGGGCTGTGACAATAAGAATCTTAGAAAGTTACTAGAAGGTAAGATTCCCAGTATTACAAGTAGAGCTATGACATACATGAGAACCTTTGATGATGACCTATTATGAGTTATATAAGGTTTCAAATTCTATTCATTACCCAATTTCTGTCATTGAGTTTAACTCTATGACCTAGTTCAAATTGAGAAATCACTTGAGTTTCTCACTTTTTCTGAAGAAAATTTTCAACTCGGAAATTTATAAAGAATTCTCTGAAACCAAACCCTTGTGTGACTGAGAAAATAATTGTGACGGGTCTGGCCAGCCCATATGACCAAAGAAATCTCAGTAGTCGTCATTCTGGTCTTCGGACCCTAGATCCCAATTATTCAGTTCAAAGAGCATATGGATTCAATCGTTAAATGATGTGTTTTGATTTGTGAGACCATACCTCTTGTAAACTGTCATGATGAATTTTCTTCAAGTCTTGGAACCAATAAGCATGATGAAGGTTGACTTACCTTATCACCTAAGTTCGAATTTGTAAAGTGATAAACATCATGTATGATGTAGGTTGACTTATTTTGGGTCACCTAAAAGTTTGAGATCAGTAAAGTGATAGACATCAAGAAGTTATGATGTAAATAAGATCTCGATGAGACGAGATATTGTCCCCTATGATGCACATTGATGTAATGACCCTTGAAGGGCTTACTGTGACATCGATACGGTGAACAGTGAAGTTATATCTTCATGTGACTGTTATAATGATGAAATGTTATGAATGAGATACTCTTTAGCATAGAATGCAAGAGTAGAAGTGAAGGAAAGTATATGATATCCTTGGAATATAATTTCCCCTTATTATGTCATAACGAGAGAGATTTACAACTTATCTTTAAGATAGTTGTTTGTCCTTAAAACCTCATTAGTAGGTTGGACATATTTAAAAGAATGAAGATGCATGCAAAATATTCTTTTCAAAGGATATATATGTAAAGAAATGATGGCATCTCAGATAATAAATCTCTCGCTTTATACCTCAATCAATGAAATTATGCTTGAGCATAATCGATTCCAAGTATTTGAGACTTGGTTAAATCAATGATAAGATGATTGAGGAATCATAATCATTGAGATGTGTGAACAGCTAGGATAGCCCTACCATGTAAATCAAGTATGGAAAGAACATCTCCAAAGTCGAGACATGGTAATAGGATGCTTGGAATTTAAATTATGGTGTACAAATGTACTACCTTACCAAGCAATACGACAATAATGACGGTTCTATTCCTGAGAGTAAGGACCAAAATATAATGAAAGTAATACTACTTTCAGATACCATGCTCGAGAAAAAGGGATAGAAGTCAAGAGTAGATGATGAAAATACAAGCTATACAATCATGAGATAGCTACGATATGATATAAGCTGCAGAAGTTTTACGACTTCGATAAGTAAGGTAATTCCCTTGAAGTAAAGAAACGGATTAAGAAATAGATTCAATATTTGAAATGAATCTTAGTACTCTACGTCATTTTGACACAAAACGCTTGTCTTGTGTGTCTTAGTAATTAACAAGCAAGATAGCTTCTATAGACCTTGCAAAGGGAATACATCCAAGAGAACAGATGAAAAGATTCACATGAAAGGATCTTAAGGTGAATCTAATTGGAAAGTTTATCCCTCATACTTTTGTGACGATCAATAAAGTGAGATATTAAGTATCTCTGACATGGGAATGAAGCAATCATTGAATGTCGAGAAAATGGTAAAGATATTTGATGTCAAGGCAAAAGTATAATACGTCCTCAGTGGACAAAGGATTTTGCCCTATCCGAAATTGCATGATAAATCAATAAAGATTAAGAAGAAATGATGTATATCCTGAAAGGATATTACAAATGATGGCGCTAAATGACGGTATAAGGATTTCTCTGGAAAAGAGTTTAAAGTAAGGATATACGAAAGATATATTCCTAAGATCGATAAAATGAAAAAGGATATTGAATCATTCATACTGGATTAGGAATGAATGATGGTGATAGAGACATCGCGATCACTACGATAAGATTAAATTATCGAGATATCAATATCAAAGATAGGTTGATATAAACCTAACTACAGAATGCTATTAATAAAAGCATAATAGTACTGATACCCGAGAAGGATATGGTGAACGAGGTAACGGAAGGCCATAGAAAGGAAACATAATGTCCCAAGGGAAAGGACAATGATATATGAAATAAATGTTTACTTGAATGAACGGAAACACCATAGACAGAGCCTACACTTCGCACCGAAAACAGAACGAACAAAAACCAGGAAGGCCTGATATGTATGAGAAAAATTTCTCAGAATACCTATAACATTCTGTTCGATATAGGTGCTTCGCGTTCTAACATCGCACAAGTATGTGTAGAAACGATAGAACCCAATTCGGGATAAGCAAATCAAGAAATGAAAATCTCTTCACCTATATGAGAATTATGGCCGTCGCAGGTGTTATTCAAACTTAGAATTGGACCTAGGATCGCCTAAGATTCTAACAAATGATTTGGATCATAATATCTATGTGGAACGTAGATATAATTCTAGAAACCGAAGTTTCGGAAATGGATGTTACCCACGTGATTAGAGACATTAACATAGTCTCTTCAATGGAAATTCTACGCGATGGGATTTTGACCCACTATTGCTTACACGAATTAATTTTGAGCAATATGCAAATGAAGGTGCAAAACGTAAAATGAGGAATAAGATAAGTGTTTATGAGTTATGTTGTAAGTTGTTTACAAATTTATGGCTTAAAGTGTTTAATTCTTTAAGAGATCTTTCTTGGTTAAATGACCTCTATCGCTTTAATTTAAGGTTGGCTCATCTAGAACTATCTGTTTACAGATGGTAGGAAAAGGGAGTATTACAGGTAAAAAGTTAACCACAAGGCCTACAAACTTAGAACTCACACAGGCGTATCGGCTCTTCTATTATAAACTGGGCAGGGATTTAGACCAGTTTTTGGAGGAATTTCTGCACCTTTGGAAGGATGCTTGTAACCATGGAGTGACGGATGAGGATGGTATCCAACAACTTATCCGTCGTTTGCCAACAGATTGGCAGAATTTTGCAAAAGAAGTATCAAGGGAGTATATTCTCCATGTAGAAAATTCCAAGGCCTGGGCAGACTTACCAGGATTTATCAACCGGCTCAAGTGTACATATAATGCGTATGGAACGGCACCTACGAGCACTTGTCCTGGTCCCCGGCAAGTTACCCAGCATGGTATAAAGGAATGGTTATACCCTGATGTTCCAAACGCCGCCCCACGTCCTGTGCCGTCAATTATACCTGAAAGGGATGAGAATGGCCAAAGGACAAGATCTTACCGCCCTCGCGGATTAAGAGAATTACCGCTACCAGCTCAACCTTACTTTTGATAAAAACAACACAAACTTCGGGCATCAAAGAAGAAACAGGGAGCAGTGTGACCCCTGGCTCTGTGAAAGAGATAGACAGTGGAGATTTGAATTAAAAACGTACCTGGAAAGAGGCAAATTTCCAAATGAGGAGTACGATTCCGACGAAGGCCACTCAGAGACATAAGACCCTATGATAATATGAGACCTATATGTAGGTAGTGAATCATGTATGAATGGTATGGTTAGAATGTGTAAAATAAACGTAAGTTGGAATATTTTTGGGAATATATTAAAGTGGTGTCAAAATTTTGGATGTAAAAAGGACTAGACGCTATGTAATTAGTCGGCTTGATAGACCGACCCTCGTAATTAATGTATGGAAAGTCCTCATTGAGGCATTTTGATGAAAAATATTATATTGTTTTTATAGAAAGGTATCTGATGTACGAAAACGAATTGTTCCGAATAAGATATGGTTAATATGAGATAATCGCCATGCCATTTGGACTAACTAATGTACCAGCCCTGTACATAAACCTCAAATATCGAGTGTTCCACACATACTTAGACAGTTTTGTCTTAATCTTTTTGAATGATGTTCTTATCCATACGAAGAGCGAGAAAGAACATAAAGAACATCGAAGGACCGTCTTACGGACATCTAGAGCCAAACAGATTCTGCCAAGCTTAGTATTATGAATTTCGGCTTAAAGAAGAAACATTCCTCAGGCACATGGTGTCTTCAGTAGGAATCAAAGTGTGTAAGAATGGAAGCCGTCAATGACCTAAAATGAGATCAGGAATTTCTTAGATAAATTGACTATTATCGGAGATTCATGAAGAATTCTCTAAGATAGCAAGGCCGATAACACAGATACCCCAAAAAGGAATCAAAGTTTACATGGACCAATAAATGAGAGGCCATGTATTAATATGAGAAAGACAATAGCTCACGCACCACAATGACTTAGGCCACATGAATAGAATGACCCAACTCATGACTTGAAATAGCAGCAATGGTATAAGTACCAAAGTCTTGGAGATATCACTCATATGAAATAAGTTGAGGATTCTTCACAAATTACCAAAGTTTGAAATATATCTTCGAGCAAAGAGACTTGAAAACGATCTAAGAAGAGGAATGAAGAGCTGAAGGATTTTAAAGAAGCGTTGGACAATGTCATACTGTCTAAGGAAAAGATATATATATTTCAACAAAAATAGGCTTAGAAATAAAATCATGAATGAAGCTCATGATATTCCTCATACCGCCCACCCAGGCAGCATTAAGTATATTATGATTTACGAGAAAAAGTTAGATAGAAAGGAATGAAATGAGATATAACCACATTGTCGAGCATTGTCTCGGTTACCAACAAGTGAAGGCATTGTATCAATGTCCTTGTAAGAGGTTATAATCTCTAAGATACACAAATGAAAATGAAATGACATAGCAATGGATTTTATGACGGGTTTTACCAAAGTCATAAAGAAGTAACACTGCTATATGGGTAGTAGTAGATAGACTCACCAATTATGTTCATCTCTGCCAATTCAGATGACTCATGGACCTGATAAGTTAGCTCAGTCGTACATAAAGGAAATCGCATCCTTGCAGGGGGTACCAAAACCTATCACTTCAGATAGAGACTCCAAGTTTACCCCTAGATTTTAAACTAGCTCACCAAAAAGGGAGTTAGACACGAGATTGAACCTTAACGTAGATGTCCATTGACGGACTGATGGACGATCAAAAGGACAATATGGACGTTTAAGGATACGATGAGAACATTAATGTTTAAATCAAGTTACAAGTGGGAACATGTTGTACCACTTGTTAAGTTCACGTACGACCATAGTTGTCAAGCAACGATCAATATAGCTATATGAGGCATTATGTGGAAAGAAGTATCGACCACCACTTTATTGTAATAAAGTAGGCGAGAGTAAGTATAAGGTCCTGACAACGTAAATGAAATGATTGAGATATCTGCCAGAGGAGGCAAAGAATAAGAGAAGCTCAGGACTGACAAAAGTGTTCTGTTGGTATCGTGAGATCCGAATCGCATTTAATGCGAAATAAAGTTTCTTAAGATTTCTCCATCCAGGGAAATCATGAAGTTCAAGGTATAAGAAATGTTGAGATCACGTTTTATAGGACCTTACGAGATCCTAGAAATAATAGGCCCAATAGCCTATAGATTGGTACTTCCACCAAATTTGGGGAATGTACGTAATATTCCACGTGTCACAGTTAAAGAAATACGAATAAGACCCAAATCACGTAATCCATCATAATGACGTGATCCTTAACTCAAATATGAGTTGCGATGAAAAAAAATCTACGACTATTTTGATCGTAAGATTCAATGATTGAGAATCAAGTTTGGGACTTTAAAGAAAGTCCAATGGGAAACCATGGACAAAAGAAAACCACGTGGAAAGCTTGAGAGTGTTATGATGCAAAGATACCCCATACTTTCTGAGGTATGCAAATTTCGGGACGAAATTTCTTTTAAGGGGGGTGGAATGTAATATCCCGAAGATTTAAAGCCCAATTACGATAATAAAAATCGTAAATTAGGGTTTCGCCGCGATAATCGAATTAGTAAATTATCGAATATGAATTTCGACTAATTAATATATAATGAATTCTTATATCATGTTCACTAATGATTAGTGAATCAAAGAATGAAGTCTATATATTTTCTTTCGCGATAATATTTTAACGTCGATCAATATCGATAATTAATATTACGTAGATCTTTCTAAGTAATGAAGCTTAGAATTAAATTTCATTATTAATGAAATGATTTAATAAATTCATTACGACTTTATTACGACCTTTTTGAGATAGGTCGATTATGAACGTTTTGAGACGTTTCAAACGTCAACGTTTAGAGACGATTAGAAAAGTAAGTCTAATGATCAAGGAATTATAATATTTAAATTCCTATGATTATTTTATGTAATAAGAGTATTATTTAGCATTAAAATAATGCTAGAGAATTAAGGAATAATTATGGAATAAAATGTGTAATTTTCGAAAACCCTAATTTCGAAAATTAGGGTTTTGACACATGGATCTTTCTAATTATTTTTCCTATGATTTAAGTTATCATCTAAGACATATATTGTGCTATATAACTATAAATAGCAAGAAAAATAAAATGTTTGGCATTTTAGCACAAAGTGCCGTGAGTTTAGTAATATTGAAAGAATTGAGTAATTCTTGTTAACAATGGCCATATGCGTACATCATGTGTGTAAGATATATTTGCACATTAACCAAGTAAATTAAATAGATGAATCAAGTTGGTTGTGCTTTGGTTGTGTCATAGCCGTGAAAGTGGACTAACAAAGGAAAGAAGAAAATTTGGATCTCTTAATTGATGATTGCTTGCATTTGTATTTGTGTAATAAGACAAAATAAACATAAAACTCATCCTTTGCACATGGTAATGATCGATGGCTTTAGTGGTCCAAAGTGGGATTCATTTTGTTTTGTTCAAAATTATGTAAGAGTGGTTAATATGGTGTAAGTGATGATGTAGAATAAGTGTGAGTCACAAAGTAAAAGTCTTGCTTCATTTTATATGTGTTTTGACCGAGAGTGTAGGCTAGAGGATTTAGTGTATTACTTGTTTAATTCCTTTAGCTTTATTACTTAAGTAATAAATTATATCAAACCAACATCATTTCCTTTACAAACACTCACTGCCGTGAGCTTCCTTAAGAAAAAGAAAGGAATATTCTTCTTGTGACGACCCGACTTCCCAAAGAAGTACGGATCATATGGATCGTCACTGGTATAGTAAGGCAACGGATATAAACACAACTAATCAATGCAATTAACCATTTAACTACTCAATAATGCATAGACTAAAGGGATAAACTGCTCATACCAACTCGAGTCACGAAGGACTCGTCAAAGGTTCAAGGTTCAACAATAACCCAATCAGGCACATTCGAGGAGCGAGGTACGACCTCAAGTTCAATATGGTATGAAAGCAATCATAAATCAAGCATCAAAATAATATCAGAGTTAGGAAGCAATTAAACGTGTGGACATGCATATGACGATGCATGCCCAAGGTTCTAGAAACCTTCTAATAAAGCATCAAAATAGTCGCTACTCGCACCACCGCACCCATCGTCGATCCTTGCTCAACCTGCACATCAAAAACGAAATGCGGGGCTAAGTACAAAAGTACTCGGTGGACTCATTGCGAAAACATTTTCTTTGTCAAAAGTTATTAATCGCCCACAATAGCGCATGAGGATTTTAGTTAAAGACTCACGCCTATCAAACATTTTATCGTTTTCCAAAAGCATTCGCCGAACTATTTCATTCACGTTGTTTCCATATCGATCATTCATTCATTCATTCACGCACTATGGAGGTGGCCACCTACACATAGTCGCCGTGACCGTCGAGGTAGCTAACCTTAACACACAACACATCGTGTACACAATCCGAGTTAGTCCTTAACTAAGTCGGATCCGATCGTTACCCTTTTTAACGTTGGTGGACCAACACATTAACATACCATATGGGATATACCAATCTCGATAGGATAACAACAAAACATAAACATTTGGCGATCAATAACATTTCATGCGATAATATTTCATAAAGCTTTGTAAAACATGCTTTGAGATATGCATAACATTTTTGTTTCAATAAAGCCCACCTGCTAATCCAAGCTAGTGGTATTAAAAGAGCAGGTGTGATGTTCTTCCTCGCCAACTACGCATACGATCAAACCCTTCATTAGAAAATAGCGTTTCTTAGATTCTTTCTATCGATCGAAGGTTGTTTATAAACTACGACTTAAAGTTCCCAATTAGGGTTTCTTTATGATTTTATGTGATTGTTTTAAGACAATTTCTATTATCTTACATTCTCAATTCTCAAGCTATATTACTTCATCATTCATAGGTGAACTTCAATTATGAATCACATATTCCGAGTCTATCCTCGACTCTTAACCTTAGTCTTATTATAACGTTATTACGTTATAGGTTGTCGATAATCAAATTATGATTGATAAATTAGGAAACTCTCAAGCCACTAACTAGACTTAGCAATTTTAGTTACGCCCTAGTAGGTTATGCTTGACATCGTCGATTAGCACGATAATTAAAGAGAGTATCGACTTATGATTCAAGTGAACACATGCTATCATGTAAGTAAGTACTTAAGAATAAATGAAGTGTTTGGGAATATTAACTCGACTTTTGAGACATAAGGATCGACATCTTATGTTCGAATCTTTGCTTGCACATTGTTTGTTTATCTAACTCGGAGATTACCTATGTCGTATAATCGTTGTTCGTCATCGAGTTGTTTTAACGCTCAACTAATATCGTATTGGGTTATCGTTATCGAGTACTAACGTTGTAGCTCGGCTTTTGGTTTTCTAACTTAGGAACTCGCGCTCGAGTATCCTTTTATGAAATAGAAAACCTAATTTGTGTCTAACTTCGATTCTCGTTAATTCCTTCTCAAGTTATCGAAATTGGTCGATTTCTTTTGGATTCTCGCACGTATAGTATTATGTTGTTTACGTTTGGGGATTTGGTTTGTCGGCACAATATAAACATAAACATTCAACATCAAACAATACCATACACAACATGAACTACACTAAAGCATTAGAAAACCCTAATTTCTAACATAATACACAATCATTATGTATGTGTGCATAAGTGTTCCATTCATTCACCATAATCACAACCATTCATTCTAAGATTATAAAAAATCACTATCATAGCATCATTTAACATTATAATTAAACTCATACTTAGCCATTTTGTTACGGTTTCGATAATTAGCAACAATTAGCATATGTATCCAATAAATTCCAATAAAATCATGTTATACTTCTATCATACTATAGGATTTAATTATCAACTCAATATCATCATATAAAATTTTAAACCATAGGTTAAAATTTATAGTTTTCGGTAATCACCATTTAATGAGCTTTGGTGTTCAATAAATTCCAAAAAAATTATATCATGCTTATACCATATACTAAACATGAAATATCATTTCATATCATGCATTAAAATTTAAACCCATGCTTTTTATCATTGATTCAATTCGGTAATTCCATCCATATATATATACATATTCAATAAATTCAATCTTGCACAATATGATTATATATGAAATAACATGTAATATTAACATCAAACATTAACCAATATTTCATAATATCACACATCCTATTATTTTTAGCAATAAAAATCAAATAAATCATTATATAAATATATGTAGCTCACGGCTCTTTGCTCAAAAATAGGAGAGGTGTTTGAATAAATTCAAGGTTAATATATGATGTTCATATCATACCCTAAACACCATATCTCAACTATTTTCAACAAACAAAAATCAAATAATACTCTAAAATATATATATATGTCTCGGCCAAAATAAAATAAAATAGGAGATGTGTTTCAAAAATCCCAAGATTTATATATGATGTTCACATCATATATTAAACACCATATCTCAACTATTTTTCAAAAATAAAAATCAAATCATGGCTTAAATAAGCCTCTAAGCTCACGATTTTTACAAAATATTTTCAAACGTATTCTAAAAAATTATGATATTTATACTACATGCTTATAATACATTAGGAAGCAACAATATCAAATAATATTCACAAAATCATGCTTTAGCATATATAAAAAGAAATAAAGCATAAATTGAAAAAAAAAACATGCTCCAAAAATTATAAAAATTTTACAGTATCCTTAGAACATTATTATAAGCATTTTTAATTAATATCTTGAGAGCATTTGATGGCACTAAAGTCACGAAAAAAAATGAGGAGCAAACTAGGGTTTTTAAACCCAAAAAAAATCAAACAAAAATTCCACTCCATTAGGATGGAATAAGATGATGAATAATACCTTCCTATGGTCTTAGAAATATTATTTGAGTGTGGGAGGGGTTTGGAAGGAGGATTAAAGGCTCAAAGCTTGAAGAGTGTAGAGAGAATTTGAAAATTTGAGAGCAAAAAAGGGTTCTAAGTGAATGGGCTGCAAAGGGGACGTCTCACCACTGTATTGGCAGACCTAAGGGCTGTCATTGCCCATTTGGGGGTGGTCGTGGTGGTAGTTGGGAGGTGGATTGGTCAAATTACCCGTTTTGGCATGTTAATGCCGACTCCTTAAGTTTTAACGCGCTTTCGATTGATTTCTCAGAACCTTAAGGTTTTATTTTATTAAATAGCCTCCAAATGACTTATATTAATGATTATAAAAAATTCATGAAGTTCGGACGTCGTCCGATAAGTCAATTCCGAGTTATCGCGGAAAAACGGCGTTCGGCGATTAATTTACGCTCATTAAAAAATTCTATTGAATTTTTGAGATTTTAACATTTATTTGAGTCTTATAAATCATAATTTATTGATTTAGACCCTTGGTGCGAGTTTCGGATCGTTCGGATCAGATTAGGGTTTTTCCGGTCTATTTTTCCCGACGTTCGGTTAAGTTCTTCAGGAATTTCTTTCAGAAATTGATTCTTATAATTTCTAAATTCATAATAATATATTACTTCATGAATTTAATTGTTATCATTAATTATCATGATTAGCACGGACTGAAATTGATCCGCTCAGAATAGTGCTTTTAAGGCGATCGGGCAAGTATGCCCGAAAATTCTCATTCTTTGGCTTCTCACATGTTTTCGCGAGAGGATTCTAGAAATGAAATCCTTTTGTCAAGATTCATTCTCGATATTTCATTCTATGTTCAGGCTCTTCAGAAAACCCTAATCCGGTAGGATTAGTCACTAGTTTTTATTTCTCTAGTTTACGATCTCTGAATCGATTCTAATTCTTTTCGTTGGTTACCTTAAACATAATTAAGGTCTAAGAACCATAAATAAGTGATTTAAACATCACTAATAAAAGTTTTAAATTTTTCGGGTTATTACACTTCTTTTCCTATCCCAAACCTTGTTACAAAAATCTTTTGCACAATCAATCGACACCGGTAAAAAGGTTAGGAATCGAACGATCTTTATTTATACGTTAAGATTTTCGATTTATGACGGTTAGATTTTAAAATATATGTTAGGTTCTTAATGAGAAAAATATGAAAAATCATGTGATCATGTTTGTTGTTTGTAAATATTGTTAAGCATGATGCTTATGAATTATATTGGTGATTTAAATAAAATCTTAAGCATGTATTTGTTAATTAAAAAATTTAGAAAATATTGAATTGATTTCAAGGAAATAGCCGTGAGCTAAGGTTGATGGGTTGGTGATGTTTTGATTTTTGTATGTTATATATATGTAGGTACCGAATTAGGTTGATGGAATTGTTAAGGTTTAAGTTTATTGGAAATCATATGTTATATATATGTAGGTACCGAAATGGTTTGAGAATAATTGTTAATGTTTGATTTTATTGAAAATCATATGGTAATTATATATAATTACCGAAAATACTTGAAGATTAAATGTTAATGTGTAATTAATGTTTGAGTGATATTAATGCATTTTAATGATCTAGGGCATTGATTTAGTGCTATGTAATTTTATTAGAATTTTAGGAAAATAGTAGGACAATTTTTGAAAAACAATTCGAGACCTATAGGACTTGGATAGGTGATGTCCAATTTTCCTATAGCTAATGTTAATACATATTATTGATACTATGATAATATAGGACATAATATGAATTTAGAAGAATTTTGGAAGAAGTTTGGAAAAAATTGAAAAGGGCGAGAGCTAGCTTGAAAAATTAGAGTTTTAAATTCTTTATATCAAGAAAAATAATACATTATATAATTAGAAAATATTTTAGACCCATTGAGAATTTATGGGATTTTAGTAACATAGTTTACTATGTTTACGACGAAACATTATATTAAATAATGTTGGATATGAAAAATAATATCTAATGTATAAGTTAGGTGATATTAAAGTAAAATAGTAATCATGTTATTGATTTACGTGAAAAATCGAGATTTATGATTATATGATAAGAAATCGATTGAAAATTGGTTATCAACTATGTGAATAATTCGAAAATACGTTAAGAAAAGTCAAAAATGTTGACTTAAGATTAAACGTATGAAATACGTTGAATAAATATACTAATACGTGTAAAATGTATTAATTTATAATAATATCTCATTGGTGAGAAAAGATTTAATAATTGAAATCATTTTATCGAAAGACGTTAGTATACGTTTAACGTTTAACCTAAATGGTTAAAATGAGATAGTAGATCATCTCGCCTCATCAAGCACGAGAAATATTTAGTTAAGATACGCGATGAAACGACGTATTAAATTGGTTAAGGGATTCGAATTATTATATTATAAAGTTATCAAAGTTTATTAAACTTTGAAAATCTCGAAAAACGTGACCGACGTACTAAAATAGTTTTTACGTAAAGTTTGGACGTGGACGTGAGCAAGAGACGAGAAAAGGGAAACGTATTTTGAAAATCGACGATCTACAGTCCAGGTGGGCTTTATTATACTCAAAAAGATAAATTGTTTATCAAATGATTTATTTACGATGCTTTATTCACAAGAAATGATGAGAAATGATTATTTAATTACCTGCCCAAAATGTTTATGTTTTATTTATGTATCATATCCATGATCGAATGATACATATTGTTGGGTAGCTCCCACTTATGAAATATTTGAATTCGTATCCTTGTAAGTACCCACAAGGATGATTGAGAATTCGTATCCTGTGCCGGAATGGCAAGGATTTTGTGCACTATTTTGTGACTGTGTGCTGAAAGGGTGCTCGGCCGGTCACGTCGTCCGTGGGAGGAGGCCTCCTCTCCGGCGCGGAATGATTTATGAGATGATTTATGAGATGAGAAATGAAAGGAAATGGATATGGATCATACATACAAGGAAAAATGCTTGGCCAAGCGACGTTTATGGAAAATGACAGAAAATGTTTAGTAAGCACGAGCATTTCAATTAAAAGCTCGTGTGTTACTGTGATGGGCAGTGTGATTTAAATTGATAAATGTTTTGGCATGAGTCCACTGAGTGCATTCTTGTACTCACCGCATATTTGTTTTTGATCGCTCCTTTTCACACGTAAAAGGTGTAAGTATAGGTGTGATATCGTATCCACATGGATTGTATCACGAAAACATAGAAGCTAGCTCAGCGACAATTCATCATTATCCAAGCACGAATAAGGGTGAGAGGTTTTGGGGCTTGAATTTAATCCAAAGCAAAGGTAACCAAGCGAAATATAAATAACGCAATAAAATCACGAAAGACAACTATGAAGAAAGACTAACCCTAGGGATGCACCAATCCTATCCACAACAATGTTTATCACCTTATTATTAACCGTTTTAATCCGAGACAAGGCGGAAGATCACATATATAACCAACAACTTGATTCGACAATTGCGGCGATTGATTACTAATTTTCCTATCACGATTCGTCTCTAGAGGAAAATAAGCAATTCCAAAAGGATCACTAAGAATATGCTTCCTACGAATGTCCTATCTCGCCACGACTCAAGCGCTTATTAGTATCATGCATTCAAGATCGATTGACAATTAATACGATTCGTCATTAGCGGCAACTAGATATGCATCAATATTGATCGAAATCAACACATATAGATAAGCACCATGAATCATGAATCAATGCACGGAAGGTAAATAACAATAGCGTAACTCACAACATATAGGATCGAATCATGCAAACCCTAGGATTAGAGCGGAAAACTAGCCAGACATAATAAACGGAATAAAATACGATTTAACCATAAAAACAGAAATTAAATATATAAAATCCGTAGGGAAGCGTCGGATGAACAATGGTTGGTCTTGAATCCAATCCCAAGCGAACGAACGGAAAACAAAGGAAAACGATCGGATAAAACGTTCCGATTGATAACGAAACAATAAACTAAACTAGAACAACGTAAGAACAATACTAGAATTAAACTAAACGAAGACTAAAGCTAAAGAATGGAAAAACTGAGGAAAAATTGAAGTAAAATAGGTCTGGGGGCGTATAGGGTCTGAGGAGGTGCGAGTGGGGTGATCCCCTATTTATAGAAAAGGGTGGAAACCCTAATTTCTCTCCTGCCGCGCCGCCTCGCGACTAGTCCTCGCGATCGCTAGGTATGTCTCGCGCGCGTTCTTCTTCGCTTCGCTCGCCTCCTTGCACCCGCGTTGTACCTCGCGACCAGGCTGTGATCGCTAGCCGTTATGAGCTGATCATGATCGTCCGATGAATTCTCGGCGCTAGCTTCGCTCGCGGCACGAGGTCACGGCCGCGGCTCTTCTTGGCTCATTGGTTTGCCTCGCGACCAGCCTAGCGACCGCTAAGCTGGTCGCTAAACTGGACAGATTGTTCATTTGGTTCGTGCTTGGTTCCTTGCTTGATTTTCAACACATAAACCTACAAAACACGAAATAACACCCAAGAGCAATATCTTCTAGAAATAGATGAAACATTAAGAATCGATACATAAGCGCACATTAAGCGAGCTAAACTCATCTTCAAATATCAACTATAAGCGTGTAGAATGCGCGTTTATCAAACCCCAAACTTAAAGCATTGTTTGTCCTCAAACAAAAGCGAACGTAAAGACAAACGAAAGATCAGCAGGCGTAGCGAGGATAACCATTCTGGGCCTCGAAACATATTAACGCTCAAAACATTAGCGCACATGACGGCGTTAGCCAACTCAACACAAACAACTATCGAGGGCAAAACTCATTTATTTCAACCTCACAAAGGCATGTGTGTAAAATATATATAGGATACCTCAAACTCATAAAGAAATTAAGGGCGTGTATACACTCACGGATCAATGCAATGCAACATCTTACCATAGGCTTGCCGTTTCTCTAACATCTCCACCGCGTCAAATGTGTTCAAATGAGGATCAAAGAGGACTTTTCGTAGGTTGTAATGTAGGCACATTGGTTAAGGTAGGGTAATATATGGCTAAGTGACTCAAGTAAACTCCAAGCACTACCATTTATATATTTCGACACATATGGACTTTGTCCATTTTCCTCTTCTCTCCCAACGTGCTAAATTGACGTTTATGCCTCATAAGGTACCTATACTTTGATTAAAGACCCTTTATGCTAAACGCTCATAGTGAACTTAACATTTTCTTTTTCTTTTCTTTTCTAGAGCTTATAGGGTTTAATTTTCACGAACAATGTACTATTCTTCACCACGGATGTATTTTCTAAAAGAAACTTTTCTCGTCATAACTACATCAAAATTTCAACCCTTTTGATTCCCATATCCATCCTCACCTCCTATCATCCCCGTTAATCGAAAGAAAAGTCTAATAAAGGCTCAAAGAAGCGACAAATGGTATATATCATCGGGTTAGTGTTTGGGTGAATATGTGGTTAACAAAGATGGCCTTTTATCCTTTCCAAATTCGAAACACATATTGCAGTCTCGACACAGAAAAATGGCAAGTTCTAGAAGATAATCACATGCATGATATCACACAATTAAAAGAAACTGTATCAAGATGTTTATACAGTGAAGCTCAAGTCTCACAGGATAAGCAAATGGTGAAAAACAACAAGCCTAAGCCATCTCACGTCATTCATGCGTCATTTTCTAACATATCATGCGCACTATCATTAAATTTCACAAAAAATTTCTATCGTCATTGGCCACATGGATTAACACACTTCACTTAAACTCGTTGATCGACCGACACAACAACGAAAAGAAAAACAGAGACACGACAAAAAGCAACACAAACGAAAGACACGACAAAACAAGAAAACAAAAACAAAGAAAACGTTGGGTTACCTCCCAACAAGTGCTTACTTTAACGTCTTTAGCTAGACCATCACTAACCTCGTCAATCTGGCATTTTAGTAGCAATAGACATCTTTCCCGACTTGTGGAACCTCCTAAACTTAGCATTCACGGATGACCACCATCGACTATGGAGTGGCCCCCAAACTTGAATGAAACACTCGAGTTCCATGCCGAGTCCACTTCTTCCTTCGCAGCTTCCTCGGTGGTGAGTACCCTCTAGCCGAGAGGCGTGTGCGGCGGCGGTTATGATTGAGCAACAATCTTCCGACTTTCCAACGTCGTGTTGCTTGATGGCATCGTATATGGAAATTTTGAGTTCCTCATCGTTAACACGAAGCGTGAGGTTTCCTTCCCCGCACATCAATCAACGCACGACCGGTTGCTAGAAAAGGTCTACCAAGGATTAGTGGTTGTTGTTTGAATTGGAATATCTAAAATAACAAAATCGGCGGGAAAAACAAAATCTCAATTCTTACCAACACGTCTTGACGATACCTTTTAGATATGTGGTGACGGTCAGCCATCATCGATGAAATCTTCGTCGGCTTCATCTTTCCTAGGTGTAGCGGTTGAAAACGTTCAATGACATCAGTTGATGCTCGCCCCAAGTCGCACAAAACATTGGGGAAAATCGCTCGGCGATCTCGCACTCTAACGTGAAGCGCGGGATCATACGCTTCAGAGGAGCTTCCTTTGCAAGGCAACCGTGCATTCTTCGGATAGGAAATTTTCTCAAATTTCCCAAGTTTCTTCTTGCTTGCAAGCGCATCTTTTAAAATTTCATGTGGCGGCATGTTTGCAGTCGCTTCAAAGAGAGGCAAATTTATCTCAACTTTTGAAAAACCTCTTTGAAGCAGCAAACTCCTCGTCATATTTCGACTTGACAAGTCGACTCGGAAGCAGGACCGGAGGGTGTGCGTGCGGATTTATACAGGGTTGCCTCGCGATCTACCTCGCGACCGGCGGGAAGGTCGCGAGGAATCTGCTGCTTGTTGGACTCCTTCCTCGCGTGCGAGCTTTGTAGCTTGACTCGTGTGATTTCGGCCATGTGCTCTGACTGATTGCTCGCGGTTGGGTTTGCGAGCGCTGGGTCGCTCGCGAACAACTCTGGCACGCGGATACTCGGATGGCTCGCGGTCGGGTGCGCGGACGCGTGCTCGGTCGTGAGCTCCTGTGGAAAAATTTCTGGATGGTTCGCGATCGGTCTCGCGGTCGCGATCTCGATCGCGAGTTTCTGCGTCAGTGTGCTATCATGCTCTTCTTCCTCGGTAGGGCTCGGGTAGGCTCGTCCACTCCTCGTCTGAATGGCGAAGCATTGACTCTTCGGGTTCACCTCCGTATTACTCGGAAATTGGCCCGTCTTTTGTAGTGCATTCACTTGCACGGCTATTTGACCAATTTGATTCTCCAACATCTTCATGTGCTTCCCATAGCCGCACGGTGGACTCCAAGTGATTTATCTTACGCGGTGTTGCTTATGAGCGATTCGATTCGTTGCCAATTGTTGGTTGCTTACAACCAGCTGCTGCATCATGTCTTGAGACTTGGCTTCCTCGGCTCTTGAATCGAATTACGAATATTGAAGCTCTTTGAAGGTTGTTGGAAATTGAATGAATCCTCGATTAATGTGGTCGGCGTTCTGTCTCAATCGACTCTTCAAAAAGTGAACTTCTTCATGAGATCGTCATATTTGAATCACTCTCAACAGTGCTTTGAGCGATGGCGTTCTCTCCGTTGGCCATTGATAGCTGTTGGCAGCCATCTCTTCTGTCTGACTTGCCTGGAAATCATTGGTCGGTTTAATAAGCAGCCCCCACGACGCATCTACCATGCTCCTCGTCGCCATATCGGTCCCAGTAGAAGCTGTGTGATTTGTTGCTCATGGAGAACCCATGTTGTGGACATCGTCTCAATAGACCTCTGAGTCTCTCCATGCCTCGAATAATGATTCGTCGTGGTTTTGGCAAAATGAGATTTGGCGATGATCTTCAACGCTTCGCCGGCGGAAAGTATTTGAAAGAAACTTCTATAAAGTTTCCCCAGTGTCGATGCCACTCGGTCCAAACTCTTGAACCAATCTTTACTTTGGCTTGCGCGAAACCGAACATGCGCATCCGGATCGTGTCTTGTGGCACCCCATTCTGTTTGATGGTGTCACAAATGTCGAGAAACATCTCGAGATGCGCATTGGTCTTAGTGACTCCTCCCCAAACTTCTCCTTGGACCATCTTGATTAGGGCGGTTTGAGCTCAAAATTGTTTGCATCTCGTGCGGGCCTAACCGCCTCCTTGGAACTGACCGGTGGGATGTCGGTACATGTGATTGAGGTCTTTCCTCTGGAGCGAGACAATGATTCCATATTCGCCATCCGATTGCATCTCGCAAAGTCGGCTAGCATCGTGAAACTTGCTCGGGAGGAATGCCCGATTACGTGGATTGGCTGCCATCGCAGCTCGTCTCTTCTCTCGTCCTCTTCTCCTTTGAGAGCTTTCGATCTCGGGATCAATAATACTTGGAGGTCCACGAGATCTTGTGCGCATAAACCACACGAGAAAAGAGAATTTAGCACCGACAAAAATAAATAAATATAATATAATATATATAACTTGAATTAATAAATCAAATCGTCAAATTATTCCTATGAAATCTTAACAATCCCGGCAGCGGCAAAATTTGATCGCTCATTTTCACACGTAAAAGGTGTAAGTATAGGGTGGCAATATCGTATCCACGGGGATTGTATCACGAAAACATAGAAGCTAGCTCAACGACAATTCATCATTATCCAAGCACGAATAAGGGTGAGAGGTTTTAGGGCTTGAATTTAATCAAAGCAAAGGTAACCAAGCAGAAATATAAATAGCAATAAAATCACGAAGATAACTATGAAGAAAGACTAACCTGAGGATGCACCAATCTATCCACAACAATGTTTATCACCTTATTATTAACCGTTTAATCCGGACAAGGCGGAAGATCACATATATAACCAACAACTTGATTCGACAATTGCGGCGATTGATTACTAATTTTCCTATCACGATTCGTCTCTAGAGGAAAATAATCAATTCGAAAGGATCACTAAGAATAATGCTTCCTACGAATGTCCTATCTCGATTCACGACTCGAGCGCTTATTCGTATCATGCATTCAAATCGATTGACAATTAATACGATTACGTCGTTAATCGGCAACTAGATATGCATCAATATTGATCGTAAATCAACACATATAGATAAGCACCATGAATCATGAATCAATGCTTGGAAGGTAAATAACAATAGCGAACTCACAACATATAGGATCGAATCATGCAAACCACAGGATTAGAGCGGAAAACTAGCGGACATAATAAGCGGAATAAAATACGATTTAACCATAAAACGGAAATTAAATATATAAAACCCGTAGGAAGCGTCGGATGAACAATGGTTGGTCTTGAATCCAATCCCAAGCGAGCGAGCGGAAAACAAAGGAAAGCGATCGGACAAAGCGTTCGATTGATAGCGAAACAATTAACTAAACTAGAACAGCGTAAGAACAATACTAGAATTAAACTAAGCGAAGACTAAAGCTAAAGAATGGAAAAGCGAGGAAAACTGAAGTAAAATAGGTGCAGGGCGTATAGGGTGCGAGGAGGCGCGAGTGGGGTGATCCACTGTTTATGAAAAGGGTGGAAACCTAATTTCTCTCTGCGCCGCCTCGCGACCAGTCCTCGCGATCGCTAGTGCGATTGCTAGGTATGTCTCATGCGTTCTTCTCGCTCGCTCGCCTCCTTCGCCCGCGTTGTACCTCGCGACCGGCTAGCGGTCGCTGGTCGTTATGAAGCTGGTCGCGAAATCGTCGATGAATTCTCGACGCTGGGCTTCGCTCGCGGCACGAGGTCGCTGGCGCGGCTCTTCCGGCGCCGGTTTGCCTCGCGACCAGCCTAGCGACCGCTAGGCTGGTCGCTAAACCGGATGATTGTTCATTTGGTTCGTGCTTCGTTTCTTGCTTCGATTTTCAACACATAAACCTACAAAACACGAAATAACACCCAAGAGCAATATCTTCTAGAAATAGATGAAACATTAAGAATCGATACATAAACGCACATTAAACGAGCTAAACTCATCTTCAAATATCAACTATAAACGTGTAGAATGCGCGTTTATCATTTTTAAATGTGCAGATTGAGTTGGTGATGCGATGGAGCAGTGTTGAGCAATAGGAATGTTGTCGCTGATAGTATACCTTGATTGTACATCGTCATATGTACATATCACATGTTTTCCGCTGCCAAATTATAAATTCATATGTATAATATGTTTAGTCGAACCTTGAACGCTTGAAGTTCTAGGAATATCCCTGATATATGTCTCACAACTTAGTTCTTTATATTACAATTGTGTTTCTTAATCTGATTCAAATAACAGTCCCTGCTAATCAGTACTTAGGATTAGAGGGCGTCTGAAAGTGGTATCGTCAGCGGTTAGCTCTTTGAATCCAAAATCTCCTTTAAAGTTAAGTCTAGATTGAGTCACTAGACTTCAAGAGATCAGCTGACTATGCTCAACACTCCATCACATCAAGCTCAACCGGAATGAGGTAAATGATTCCTCTTCAAAAGTTTTGAAACGAAAAGTTTGAAAGTGAAATAAAATTTTCAAGTGAAATGAAAATTTTGAGAATTTATTTAAAGTGGAAATTATTGCAAATGTTGCAAATGAAATATTATGTTGTGAATAGAAGAGTGGTGGAATGATATTAAAGTTGTTGGCTCGCTACCAACATATGATGATGTATATGAGGAGGATGTTGATATAATAAGGAAAGTTGTTGGTTCACTACCAACGTATGATAATGTATGATAATGTCATACGAGAAAGTTTTGATAAAGATGTGTCAATAAATGGATGCTTGAATTCATGAAATACAATAAAGATTTATTGTTATTAATGTTTGAAATTGCTCAAAAATTGACATTTATATGTCAAATATGTTATGTTGAATTTTTGAAATTCAAAGAATATGTTATAAATATTTGAAATTTTATTTCAAATCTTAAAGTTGGTTATGATGATGGGTATATTATCCTAAAGGAACGTAGACTTTATAAGAAGCATGACCACTTTCGCGAAAGAATATAGAAGTATAAATGTAAGAACTTCCTCCCTTTATGAGAACAAAAGAAAAAGAACGACCTCGGCATCATGTCCGACCTCAATTTTGACCTCGGCATCATGTCCGACCTCAATCACGAGCTAGGCATTACGTCCGACCTCATCTACGACTTCAGCGTCGATACCTTCGACTTCGACTTCGGCATGTACGACCTCGTCTTCGACTTCGGCATGTACGACCTCGACTTCGACCTCGGCATTTATGATATCGACATCGGCATCTTCGACCTTGGCAGCATGTACGACCTCGGCATCGGCGTCGGCATCGGCATCAGCCTGTACGACTTCGGTGTCGGCATCGCCTATGACCTCGGCGCGGGCGCGCGGATTTACTGCACTGCGCAGTGATTTTGTTTTGACCCGTTCTCCTTTGTTTGAACTCCGATTTATGCATGGTTTTCGCCTACGTACTCCTAACGCGATGTAATTTATTTCTTAAGAAGGAACAAATCCCTGATTCCTTCTCCATAATTTACCAGAATCAGTTGAAGATTAGTTTATGGTTTTATAGAATGAGAACTTTATAGTACGATAAGTGTAATATCCCGTAGAATTAGATGCCTAATTACGGTATTTAAAACCCGTAAATTAGGAATTCGCTGAGATGATTCAATCAGTAAGATATCGAATAATGATTTCGATTATTTACGAAGGAATGAATTCCTATTTTATATTCACTGAGAATCGTGAATTAAGGAATAGAAGTTTATGAAGTGTATCAGCAGTATTATTTTAACGTCGATTGCGTATCGATAGTTAAAATTTCATGAAATTTTCTAAGCAATTAAGCTTAGAATTAAATTCCATTATTAATGGAATAATTTAATCAAGTGATTACGACTTTATTACGACCATATCGAGATGAGTCGATAATTAACGTTTAGAGACGAAATGGAAAGTGAGTTTAATGATCAAGGAATTATAGTAATTAATTTCCTATGATTACTATAGGTAATTACAGTATTATTTAACATTAAATCAATGCTAGATCATTAAGGATTGATAGTGACCAATTTTTCAAACGTTCGAAAACCCTAACTTTCGAACTAAGTTTTTATCACATAAAATGATGCCATTAATTTATCCTATGATATTATTTATCATCTAAACTATATGTGATAACATATATCAATGTTTGGCATGGAAAATAAAAATTGGACCTATGGTTTATGTGTAATAGCCGAAAATCAGACCCTAGATCCCAATTATTCAGTTCAAAGAGCATATGGATTCAATCGTTAAAAGATGTGTTTTGATTTGTGAGACCATACCTCTTGTAAACTGTCATGATTAATTTTCTTCAAGTTTTGGAACCAATAAGCATGATGAAGGTTGACTTACCTTATCACCTAAGTTGAATTTGTAAAGTGATAAACATCATGTATGATGTAGGTTGACTTATTTTGGGTCACCTAAAAGTTTGAGATCGATGAAGTGATATACATCGAAGTTATGATGTAAATAAGATCTCGATGAGACCGGATATTGTCCCTATGATGCACATTGATGCAATGACCATGAAGGGCTTACGATCTCGATAACGGTGAAGTTATATCTTCATGTATTGTTATAATGATGAAATGTTATGAATGAGATACTCGATGAGTCGAGATCCGGCAATGATGAATTGAACCGGAATTGCGGTTGAGAGGTCGATGGCGCGATTGCGAGCGGCATTGCAAAGGCTATTTCGATGCATTATCAGGAGGAAATTGGAAGATGAAGATGTTGGTTCCAAGCAGTACAAATTGGTGAATTTGATTGTTGTCCAGGAACGAGGCTCGAGCATATGAAGGCCTTTCTATTTTTCGTGGGTTTCTTTTTATTTTGTTTCTTTTAATAAAGCCCATTTATCACAAGCTGTTTTAGGTGTTTTGGGCCGATGTTTCTTTTTTATTATTAATTAGACTATTTTCGAAATTACTAAGCCCAAGGCCTTGTAATTTTCGAGAATAAGCCCAGATTAGCTTTAGGGTTTATCTCTAGTATTTATTTTCGTTTTGGACGTTTTTGTGGGCAGACGAGTTTTGAATAAGAAATCTATTTTCTCTCTTGTCTCGCGTGTTCTTCAAGCACAAACCCTAGTTCTTGGTAGAGTTCTAGAGTTTGCAACTTTAGATCTTGAAATCAATTGTCTCGTTCGTGATATCTAGTAGTATCCGGGTTAGACAAGCCACGAAGATCGTTCCATAGGCGTGTTTCGAATTCAAGTAAATTCGGGGTTCGTTTCGGTAAGCTCTTCATCCTTTCCTTTTTCGTTTCCAGTCATCTCCCCGCCTCCCTAAACCTTAAAACGTCCGAAAAGTCATCACCGAGCCAAATCCTAAACTACTCTTGCGAATTTGCTGAATTTTGGGTATATTGTTCATGACTTCAGTTTATAATTGGTGGTAAAATTTGAGCTTAATCCGAGTTGATTTGATATAGTTTCGGTCGAGTTTACATTAGGGTTTTTAGTCGTTTGAAGTTTGTTTTGAATCAACCTATCATTGACGTGAGTTCGATCTGTTGCTTCCGCGTTCTTGTTGGTCGTATCATACTCTTTAGCATAGAATGCAAGAGTAGAAGTGAAGGAAAGTATATGATATCCTTGGGATATAATTTCCCCTTATTATGTCATAACGAGAGAGATTTACAACTTATCTTTAAGATAATTGTTTGTCCTTAAAACCTCATTAGTAGGTTGGACATATTTAAAAGAATGAAGATGCATGCAAAATATTCTTTTCAAAGGATATATATGTAAAGATATGATGGCATCTAAGATAATAAATCTCTCGCTTTATACCTCAATCAATGAAATTATGCTTGAGCATAATCGATTCCAAGTATTTGAGACTTGGTTAAATCAATGATAAGATGATTGAGGAATCATAATCATTGAGATGTGTGAACAGCTAGGATAGCCCTAGCATGTAAATCAAGTATGGAAGAACATCTCAAAGTCGAGACATGGTAATAGGATGCTTGGAATTTAAATTATGGTGTACAAATGTACTACCTTACCAAGCAATACGACAATAATGACGGTTCTATTCCTGAGAGTAAGGACCGAAATATAATGAAAGTAATACTACTTTCAGATACCATGCTCGAGAAAAGGGATGAAGTCAAAGTAGGCGATGAAATTACAAGCTATACAATCATGAGATAGCCACGATATGATATAAGCTGCAGAAGTTTTACGACTTCGATAAGTAAGGTAATTCTCTTGAAGTAAAGAAACGGATTAAGAAATAAATTCATTACTTGAAATGAATCTTAGTACTCTAAGTCATATTGACACAAAACGCTTGTCTTGTGTGTCTTAGTAATTAACAAGCAAGATAGCTTCTATAGACCTTGCAAAGGGAATACATCCAAGAGAACAGATGAAAAGATTCACATGAAAGGATCTTAAGGAGAATCTAATTGGAAAGTTTATCCCTCATACTTTTGTGACGATCAATAAAGTGAGATATTAAGTATCTACGATATGGAATAAAGCAATCATTGAATGTCGAGAAAATGGTAAAGATATTTGATGTCGAGGCAAAAGTATAATCGTCCTCGATGGACAAAGTTTTGCCCTATGCGAAATTGCATGATAAATCAAAAAGATTAAGAAGAAATGATGTATATCCGAAAGGATATTACAAATGATGGCGCTAAATGCCGGTATAAGGTTTCTCGGAAAAGAGTTTAAAGTAAGGATATCTGAAAGATATATTCCTAAGATCGATAAAATGAAAAAGGTATTGAATCATTCATCTTTGGATTAGGAATGAATGATGGTGATAGAGACATCGCGATCTCTACGATAAGATTAAATTATCGAGATATCGATATCAAAGATAGGTTGTTATAAACCTAACTACGAGAATCTATTAATAAAAGCATATGATCTTGATGCAGGAAGGATATGGTGAGCGAGGTAATGAAGGCCATAGAAAGGAAACATGATGTCCCAAGGAAAGGACAATGATATATGAAATAAATGTTTACTTGAATGAGCGGAACACCGTGAGCGAGCCTATACTTTGCAAAGCAGAGCGAACAAAAACCAGGAAGGCCTGATAGGTATGAGAAAAATTTCTCAGAATACCTATAATATTATGTTCGATATAGGTGCTTCGCGTTCTAACATCGCACAAGTATGTGTAGAAACGATAGAACCCAATTCGGGATAAGCGAATCAAGAAATGAAAATCTTTTCACTTATATGAGAATTATGGCCGTCGCAGGTGTTATTCAAACTTAGAATTGGACCTAGGATCGCCTAAGGTTCTAACAAATGATTTGGATCATAATATCTATGTGAAACGTAGATATAATTCTAGAAACCGAAGTTTCGGAAATGGATGTTACCCACGTGATTAGAGACATTAACATAGTCTCTTCAATGGAAATTCTACGCGACGGGATTTTGACCCACTATTGCTTACACGAATTAATTTTTTGAGCAATATGCGAATGAAGGTGCAAAACGTAAAATGAGGAATAAGATAAGTGTTTATGAGTTATGTTGTAAGTTGTTTACAAATTTACGGCTTAAAGTGTTTAATTATTTAAGAGATCTTTCTTGGTTAAATGACCTCTCTAACTTTAATTTAAGGTTGGCTCATCTAGAACTATCTGTTTACAGATGGCAGGAAAAGGGAGTATTACAGGTAAAAAGTTAACCACAAGGCCTACAAACTTAGAACTCACACAGGCGTATCGGCTCTTCTATTATAAAGCAAGGAGATTTAGGCCAGTTTTTAGAGGAATTTCTGCACCTTTGGAAGGATGCTTGTAACCATGGAGTGACGGATGAGGATGGTATCTAACAACATATCAAATGGTTTGCCAACATATTGGCGAAATTTTGCAAAACAAGTATCGAGGGTATATTCTCCATGTAGAAAATTCGAGGCACAGGTAGACTTACAGATTTATCAACGGCTCAGTGTACATATAATGCGTATGGAGCGGCACCTCGAGCACTTGTCACGGTCCCGACAAGTTACCCGGCATGGTATAAAGGAATGGTTATACGATGTTCCAAACGCGCGCCCGTCTGTGCGTCAATTATACGAAAGGGATGAGAATGGCCAAAGGGCGGGATCTTACCGCCCTCGCGGATTAGGAGAATTACGCTACCAATTCAACCTTACTTTACGATAAAACAACACAAACTTGGGCATCAAAGAAGAAGCAGGGGCGGTGTGATCCACGGCTGCGTGAAAGAGATAGACCGTCGGAGATTTGAATCAGCGTGCACGGAAAGAGGCAAATTTCCAAATGAGATGCGATTCGACGAAGGCCTTTCGAGACATAAGACCCTCGATAATATGAGACCTATATGTAGGTAGTGAATCATGTATGAATGGTATGGTTATAATGTGTAAAATAAAAGTAAGTTGGAATATTTTTGAGAATATGTTAAAGTGGTGTCAAAATTTTGGATGTAAAAGGACAAGGCGCTATGTAATTAGTAAACGATAGACCGACCCTCGTAATTAATGTATGGAAAGTCCTCATTGAGGCATTTGATGAAAAATATTATATTGTTTTTATAGAAAGGTATCGATGTCGAAACGAATTATTCGAATAAGATATGGTTAATATGAGATAATCGCCATGCCATTCGGACTAACTAATGTACCAATACAATACATAAACCTCAAAAATCAGTGTTCCACACATACTTGAGCAGTTTGTCTTAATCTTTTGAATGATGTTCTTATCCATACGAAGAGCGAGAAGAATATAAAGAACATCGAAGGACCGTCTTACGGACATCTAGAGCCAAGCAGTTACATGACTTAGTATTATGAATTTCGGCTTAAAGAAACATTCTCGGGCACATGGTGTCTTGATGAGGAATCAAAGTGTGTAAGAATGGAAGCCGTCAATGACCTAAAATGAGATCGAGAATTTCTTAGATAAATTGACTATTATCGGAGATTCATGAAGAATTCTCTAAGATAGCAAGGCCGATAACACAGATACCCAAAAGGAATCAAAGTTTACATGGACCAATAAATGAGAGGCCATGTATTAATACGAGAAAGACAATAGATCATGCACAACAATGACTTAGGCCACATGAATAGAATGACCCAACTCGTGACTTGAAATAGCAGCAATGGTATAAGTACCAAAGTCTTGGAGACATCACTCATATGAAATAAGTTGAGATTCTTCTCAAATTACCAAACTTTGAAATATATCTTGAGCAAAGAGACTTGAAAAGCGATCTAAGAAGAGGAATGAAGAGTGAAGGATTTTAAAGAAGCGTTGGACAATGTCATCTTGTCTAAGGAAAGGATATATATATTTAATGAAAATAGGCTTAGAAATAAAATCATGAATGAAGCTCATGATATTCCTCATACCGCCCACCCAGGAAGCATTAAGTATATTATGATTTACGAGAAAAAGTTAGATAGAAAGGAATGAAATGAGATATAACCACATTGTCGAGCATTGTCTCGGTTACCAACAAGTGAAGGCATTGTATCAATGTCCTTGTAAGAGGTTATAATCTCTAAGATACACAAATGAAAATAAAATGACATAGCAATGGATTTTATGACGGGTTTTACCAAAGTCATAAAGAAGTAACACTGCTATATGGGTAGTAGGGGATAGACTCACCAATTATGTTCATCTCGCTTATTGGATGACTCGTTGTAATACCAGCGAAATTAAATGCTAATTACGGTATTTAAAAACCGTAAATCAAGCTTTATTGAGATATTCAATCAGAATGATATCGAATAATGACTTGATTAATTACGAAGGAATGAAATCTATTTTATATTCACCGAGAATTGTGAATTAAGGAATAAAAGTATATGAAGTATATCGGCGGTATTATTTTAACGTCGATCGGTATCGATAGTTAAAATTCATGATATTTTCTAAGCAATTAAGCTTAGAATTAAATTCCATTATTAATGGAATAATTTAATAAAGTGATGACGACCATTTCGAGATGAGTCGATAATGAGCGTTTGCAGCGGTTTCAAGCGTTAACGTTTTGAGATGAAGCAGCGTTTTAATCGATCGAAATTATAGGAATTAATTTCCTATGATTAGTATATGTAATTACAGTATTATTTAGCATTAAATCAGTGCTAGATCATCAAGATTTGATAGTGACCAATTTTTCAAACGTTTGAAAACCCAATTTTCGAACTCGATTTTTATCGCATAAAATGATGCCATTAATTTATCCTCGATATTATTTATCATCTAAACCATATGTTATGATATATATGTCTATTAATGGCATGGAAAATAAAATTAGACCTATTACAAGTGTGAGGCAAGAGAGCTCCTAAGTGCTATAACAAAGTGTGTTGTTAATCTTCCACTATTACATGTATCTAAGTGACATTTGATTAATTATAACCTAACTAAACCACTATTAAAATCTGATATATATACATATATATGTGTAAAATTTTGTGCATGTAATGTGAGTGTAGTGTGTAGTGTAGGTGTGCATGTGTGTAGAAGGACACATGCCCTTAGATGTCACCACCACAAGCACCCACTACCCTTTCTCATCCTTTCTCACGGCAACTTCACCAACACCCTTCCATCCTCTCAATTCTCCTCCAAACCAGCAGCAACAAGAAGATGAGAGCCCACTCCACCATTCTAAGAGAGGAGGCGAGCTCCTAGCAAGATGGACAGCGAAGCCTTTCCAGGCTATGAGCCCTCTCCTCAGTCAATCCTTCGATTCCTCACTAAATTTCACACCAAGGTGAAGAATCTAAACCTTGGACTCAATAGTGTTGAAGCTACATACATGCATGTACACATATATACTTGAATGTGCTAGATTTATAAGTATAGGTGATTGCATGTTGTTAATCTGAATGACAGTGATGTTATAAAATTAATAGTCTAAGTTACAGTGGTCCGATGATTGTTAATTTTTAATATGTTGAAATTATATGTGTCTAGTATGCCTCTGTAAAATTTCAAGTCCATCCAACTTGATTTGCTATTTTAATCGTATTTTTTAAAGCATCGCGCAAAACTGTGAAATTGCCGTGTTCATCACCCATAGTCCGTGGCTTTCGTTTTAAGTTTGTCTAATGATAAAACTCTGAAATTTGGCAGAAACATAATCAGCATGTCTAGAAGATGTCTGTAAATTTTCAGAATTTTCTAAAAACGTTTACTATTTATTACAGATTTTACAGTCTAACTGCACAAAACTGTCACGGAAGTGATAGCTTGTAGTAAAATATTTTCTCTCCCAATCTATTGTGAATCATTGGTGAGGCTTTTCTGGATTAAACTAGACTTACGTGGCTTTTCAATATGATTGGTTGCATTCCATATTCCTTATAATGAACTCACGGTGAATTTTTGAAGTTGATGCATTACTGAAGCTTTTGGACAAACTGTCTTAGTGAATTTTCCCATGTAATAGGCTGTCGAGTATGACTTTTCGTGAGATGTTCAAGCCGTTTGTAGTCTGATTTGGACTTGGGTTTCTTCACAAGAAATGTTCCTCACCATGTCTAGTTATGATCTGGAAAGTTTGATCCCAAACCAAGTTTTATAGGTATACCTTTCATCGACCTAAAGTCACCTCTTGGAAGCTGTCCATTTCAACTAGTCCACTTTGGACTTATGTATTCTCGATCGTTAGATATTTTCGGTATGGTCTACATGAAATATGTAGTTCTTGTTACAAGGTTTCGAAATTGGTATCCTGCAGCCATTTTGGCATTGTGAGTCAAAAGTTACGAGCCTCATAAAACCCTCGTCGTTAAGCTAAAACTGAAAATCTTAAAATTTTCTATAGAAGTAAGTTTGAGTTGCCACTTTGAGACCCTATATCTCGAACCACGACTCTTTTGGATTTAATTCCTTCTTAGAACTTGTAGTACATGTTTAGAGGTTTCGAATGTATCTTTGTGTGACCATCGTATTCAGATCGAGAGTTATGAATCGTCAAAATCGTCACTTGGGTTAATTTTAAAATTTGTTTTCGATTTTCAAACACTTAAAATTTGACTAAGTGTAGAACTCCCCTATGTTATATGGTTGATATTAATTCATATTAATGACCATAGTGTATACTAATACGCTATATGAATTTAGAAAAAAATTGGAACTCATTTGGTAATTTTGAGAATTACCGAGAGCATTAAAGGAATTATAAAATTTTAAATCCTTTTAATTAAGGTAATAATATACTACATGTCTAAATATTATTTTGGACATATTTGAGATTTATAAAATTTTATAAGCGTAGACCACTATGTTTATAACGAAACATTATATTTAATAACGTTATAAATGAATAATAAGGATTTATGGATAATTGGATTAATATTTAAGAAAAATATTAATAAAGTTCATCGACTTACGTGACAAATTGAGATTTAGAACCTTACGAAAAGAAATCGATTGAAATCGATTTATAACATAATTAGTAAGAAATTACTATTGAAAGTCAAAATTGTTGACTTTTAAAGTCAACGTCTAAAAATCGTTCGATAAATAACGCTAATACTGAAGGCGTACTAATTAGGTAAGAAACCTCATTAGTAAGAAAAGATTTCATAATTGAAATCCTTATAACGAGAAGCGATATAAATATGTCAACGTTTAAACCGAAGGTTAAAGCGATACGATTGAGCGATGTCTCGAAGAGCAAGAACTATTCGATTGAAAACACGTAATTGAAAAGCGTCAATTCATTAAGGAATTCAGTTTATATCGAAGTTTATTCTCGACTTTGAGAGTCTCGAGAAGCGTGAATGACGTACTAAAATATCGTTTTACGTAAAGGTGTGGGCAGCGGGCGCGGACGGTAGGACGTTAGCGAATACTCAAGTTTAAGAAGAACAATAGTCCGGTGAGCTTTACTCTACTCAAAATAAAATGCTTCGAAATATTTATTTACGATGCTTATTTCAACTATTGATAAAATGTTTACAAGATTACACGCCAAAATGTTTATGTTTTGTGTATGTATCCTATCCATGAGATATTATGAGATGTTATGAAATGTTATGAATGTTGTTGGGTCGCTCCCAACTTATGAATGAAAATCGATATCGGATCTGTCTTGGGAAGGACAATACAGCTAGGATTAACGTGTACACCTAAGGTATTGTGTCTTTGTAAGGACAATTCACGGCGGTCGCGGGGTCGTAGAGGAGGCCTCACTCACGACGTTCGACTATGATGTTATGATGAATGATGATAAGGGATATGGATCATACACGCGGAAAAATGCCCGGCGAGACGATGATTTTATGAGCGATAAAATGCTTTAGTAAGCATAAGGCATTTTCAACTAAAACCCTGTGTCTTACCATGATGTGGCGATGTAATCTAAAAAAATGATAAAATGTTTTGGCATGAGTCCAGGCGAAAGTGCATTCTTGTACTCACCGCATGTTTGTTTTTAAATGTGCGGTTGAGCGAGATGATGGATGGAGTGTTGAGCAATAGGAATGTTGTCATTTGAAATATTTATACCTTGATAGTACATCGTCATATGTACATATCACATGTTTTCAGCTGCAAGAACTTAATTTATGTAATATAGTCCGAGAACATAAATGACATATGTATTACATTTTGTTAAAAAGAGTCTCCTTGTTTTATTATCCATGTTTAGAGTTATAGTCCTGTTAATCCGTTACTTGGGATTTAGGGGCTTTAATGATAGTGTCAGGCGGTTCGCTCTTGAACCCAAAATCTTCTTTAAGGTTAAGTCTAGATTGAGTCATTAGACTTCTAGAGATCGGTGACAATGCTCAACACTCCATCACATCAAGCTCAACCGAAATGAGGTAAATGACTCTTTTTCAAAGTTTTGAAAATTAGCTTTGGCGAGACGAATGTTTATGAAATTATTTTTCTCGGTTTGAAAGCGAAAAGTTGAAAGTGAAATAAATTTTTAAGTGAAATGAATGTTATGTGAATTTATTTAAAGTGAAATTTATTGCAAAAGCTGCAAATGAAATATTATGTCGTGAAGTGAATGATAATTGAAATAATCTTTCAAAAGAAATGAAAGCTATGAGAAAGTTTTGGCAAGATATGCCAAAGATGAAATGTTTGAATTTCTGGAATGTAATAAGGGTTCATTATTATGAACAAAGTTATGTTATTCATGTTTTAAAATGATTAAGATTGGACATTGATTTGTCAAATATGATATGTTGGATTCTTGAAATTCAACGAAATGCGTGTGATCGAGCTAAAAACACACTCAAATTCACTCATCGCAATAAATGCAGGTAATCGTGGCGTGGTAAGTTAACACAGTCGTCTCTCGAGGAAAACTTAGCAGGCGATTGTTCATGTCATACAGCGATTAAAACCTAAACATTCTAACACCAAGCGAGGGTTTGGAACATGCGAGAAGAAATATGAGAAATTAAGCGATCCTAAGCCGGGGGTTGTCAATCGAGCTAAACTAATAAGCGATAAATCTAAACTAGGGGTTGTCAATCCCTAGTTGAACTATAAGCGATAAATCGAAAGCGATAAACAAAGCAATAGCAATCATATTATTCATAGGGTTTGTCAATCCTAATCTGAATCTAATTGCAAATAAGCAAGCAGAAATCATTACGTAATATAAATTGATAGAAACACGAGAACACTTCATTGTCACTTATGAAATTGAATCCCACGAAACCATCAAACAAAACACTATGAAATTTAATCCGAAAGAACAAATGAATCCAAGCATAAGCGATAAATAAAATTGCACAATGACGAAGCAAAATTAAAGCATTAATCTAACTACTGTTGTATGAAGAATTCGGAAGAACTTGAAGAATAAGCGGGCGCCTTAAAAAGAAAATAAGGCGAGGAACCTCTTGCGTTGACCTAGCGCTAATATATATATATAAAATAAGCAGCGTCGGTTTGGAATGGCGCAAGCTCAAAATACATTCTCGCTTCAATATGAGCGCCTTGTGGATGAGCGCGGCGAGGAAGAACTCTTTCTTCACAAAATGGCAGCTCAAATTGAGTCTTGAGGTAAATTGGTGAGCTGGCGTTCGAGTTGGCGCGGATCGGCGCCGGGTGGGCTCGGCTTTGGAGGGAGCGGCGGAGGAAAGCAACGACGTGGAAAACGCGCGCAGGCGCTGGATCTGCGCGCGGAGCGGGGCGAGGTGGTAGGCGGGCAGCGTGGCGCTGCGGGCGCGCGTGGCGCGGCATGGGCGGCGGCGCGGTGAGCGATGAGGGCAAGGCGGGGCGGCGGGAGCGCGTGGCGCGGCGGGCCTTGAGGGCGAGTGCTGGTGCGCTGAGAGGCGCAGTCTTTGGAGGGTCGCGTGGGCTGGCCGGCGCACTTGGCGCGGAGGAAGTGGCGAAACAGCTCGGGCTGGAGCGAGCGCGCTGGCGGCGGGCGCGGCGGCGGCGCGGCGGTGGCTCATGGGCGGTAGGCGGGCGTGGGCGTCTGTTGGGGTCAGCCGCTGGCTGGCCCAGCGCGCAAGGCGTGCGCAGGCGTCTTGTGCGCCATGCTGACGGGTGCCGTCGCGACTTTGACGTTCGACTCGGTCTCCTAAATGCGAACTCCGACTAGCGCCGCGGATTTCGCCTCGAACTCTGTTGAGATGCTCTTCGTTATAATTGATTCTTGGCGGATCAATTCATCCTATTTTCTACCGTTTTCCTACAAAACATCGAAGCGAGCGAAGTAAGTCCGAATCGATAAATCTTAATCAAACCAACGACATAAATAGGACAAACCATGAAAATGACACGTAAACCAATACCAAGAATCATCACAAAATCATACCAAACAACTCCCACACTTATCCATTTGCTTGTCCTCAAGCAAAGTCTATGCTAATAAGAGTCGAAGATAACTCATGCAACTTTACTCTTATTCTAATCAATCAAACCTTATTGCATTTCCACACTTGGTGTTTTCAATTCAAAGATAAAGTGAAATAAATCAAGAACGATAATTGATTTCCAATAAATAAAGGTAATCTACTCGGACCCGACTCTCCGATTAGGGGTGAACTAACTAATGTGGTCACCTTTAGCAACAAGTTTATTTTATAAAGCACAAAGAATGTTTTAATAGATTTTGGAATAATATTGAAGGTGCACTCTCGATGAACTCGAGTCTCCTAACGTGGTTTCCATGTCCATTTCTCAAATTACGAGAAGAGGACATAATCCCATCTCCATTTTATTTTGTAAGCTCTCGACTTTTTCGATTTTATTTAGTATTTGGTTTTCAAAATTCTAATAATTATATACTATGTTTATACACTATAGTATAGTAATATAACATCATAATATTTATCAAAACTAATTAAATCATCACCTTCAAGAGCAACAAGCTCACGGTTTATTTGATTTAAAATAGTATTTGATTTCCAAAATTCTAATTAATTCACACAATGCATAAATAATATACTAAATCATTAAAACACCATTACATGTTCAAAATAAAATCATACACCAACCTACACATCTCACATGCTCACGGCATTTTCAAAATTTAATCATATGTTTCCCAAAATTCTAAATAAATCATATAACATATAAACAATATATTAAAGCATTAATATGTCATTACAAGCTTGAAATAAAAATTATACACCAAGGTATGGTACATACATGCTCTCGGTTTTAATGAAATAATTAGCTGGGGTTTTTCCAAAAATTTTAAATAACATACTATAGTCTTAAATCATAACATAGATCAATAATACATGCTTAGAAAATGCTAAGAAGCATTCGGTCATCACATATGCATTTTTATCATTTTCAAAAATTATTTTAAACAATGTTTATGGTTCGAAAATTGTATATACATGCTAGATCCATTCAAAAATTAAATAAACAATACCATATGTTTATTCTAACATATATTCTCATACTTGGAAATATAAATCATCAAGAACAATATTCATCCATAAGAGCATTTAAAACATACATATACATATATATAACATTCGAAACATACATAAATATATACAAGAGCATGCTCGATTTTTCTTGTACAAAAGAGGTACAAATCGGTGCTAGGTCTCATGTTTACCTTAGATATGATATAGAATCACAAGAATATGGTATGGTATCAAGGTTTGGGAGGAGAAATGGAGAAGAAGAAGGGGATGAAGCTTTCGAAAATGGGGAGGGAGAGCTCTCGGTTTTCTTGGCTGAAAGAGAGGAAAATGGAGAGAAAAATGAGAGAGTGTAGAGTGTTTGAAATGGTTATTGAGTGTAGTAGAGTGTAATAGAGTGTAAGGTGAAGAGTTTCTCCCTAATGTCTCTCTCTCCCTCTCGATTTTCAGCCAACAAATGGAAGAAAAATCTGTAGCAATGATGAGGATTATAGTTATCATTTGCTAGGCTAAAAAGGGTGATCATGGGTTGGGCAATAGAAAAGGTGATCCCATGCTTGAGTAAAGAGGGTGCAGCCGGCGGTTTTAGGGTGTTTTAGGGGTGGTTTAATTTTTATTCCATCCCTAATACTAGATATATATATCATACATAATCATAGATATATATTACAAGCCATTAAAATAATTAAATCAAGCATATAGCATTTATTCGAAATTACCGATCCAAAATTAGGAAAAATAGGAATAAAATACAAATCACACCTATTATTGATACTCATGCCATTTTCGATCAAATATACATATATACATCATAATATATGATTTAGATATTAAATAATATCATAGGATAAAATTATAGCATTAATTTATGCATAAGAAACCCTAATTTCTATAATTAGGTTTCGAGATTTATAAATATAAGCTATCGAGTTTTATTGTTCCAAAAACTGATTTCATAGCTTAATAATACTCATATATGTCATAACATATAGTTTAGATACCATATGATAATTTAATGGTGTCATTTCATGTGAAAAACCAAAGTTTATAAACTTAGGGTTTTCGAAAATTTCAATACCAAATATAACGAATTTAATAACTGAAAATTCGATTTTAATAAATATTAATACTGAAATTATATAAAATAATAATAGGAAATTATTTATTATAATTTCCTGAGCATTAAACTCATTTTCAAAGCGTCTCGGGCGTTGGCGTTAACGTCTCAAAGCGTTCAAAATCGACTCATCTCAAAATGGTGCGATAGCTCATACTTACTAAATAAGTATATCCCTTTTATAGCAGAATTAAGATGGAAATTAATTCCAAGCTTCTTCTCTCAGAAAATTTCATGAAAAGCCGGCGTTCGATACGCGTTTGGCGTTAAAATATATTGAATGAATCATTTCGTAATATTTCAATCCTTTAATTCACAATCCTTAGTGAATTATGAAAGAATTCGTTATAACGATATCGTATCGAAATCACAAGATTCGATGTCGTAAAAGATAATATCTGTGCAAAACCACAATTACGGGTTTAGAAACCGTAATCGCATATTCGTTTCTTTGGAATATTACATTCCACCCCTTCGAAAAATTTAGTCCCGAAATTTGTATACCTCTAGAAAATAGATCGGGTATTTTCCTTCATGACTTCTTCAAGCTCCCACGTGAACTTCTTTCGTCTAGTGGTGTCCCATGACACTTTGACTAGCGGAATCGACTTGCTCCGTGGTTCTTTGAACTTTGTGGTCAAGTATGGTGTGGGTTCTTCCTTATAGCTCATGTAAAACGAGGATCACGTCGTCTTGATGAATCACGTGCTTTGGGTCGTGAGCGTATTTTAAGTAATTGCGAGGCGTGAAAACATTATGGACATTCCCTAGGTTTGGCGGAAGAGCCAACACTGTAAAGCTCTGGACCTATCCTCTCTAGGATCTCATATGGTCCTATAAAGCGGGGTCTAAGCTTTCCTTTCGGGCCAGGCAGACAATCCACTTTTGATGGAGACCTTAAGAAATACTTTGTCTCCATCCTCAAGCGTAGTTTTCGGATCTACAGCGTATCGGTAGTAAGATTTGTCCGTCTGAGCCTCTTTATCCTCATCCTAATTTGTCGAGCGATTTCGATCATTTATTTCGCGCATCAGGCCTATGACTTTTCTCTCTGACTTCATCGATAAAGTGGTGATCTACACTTCTTGCCATCTGAGGCTTCGTATGGGGCCGTGCCGATCGTCGCTTGATAGCTGTTGTTGTAAGCAAATTCGATCGAGGTAAAATATCTTCCCATTTTGCACCTCGATCCAAAATTACGAGTTCTAAGCATATCTTCTAGCGTTTGGATCGTTCTCTCCATCGTCCATCGGTTTGTGGGTGGAAAGGCATCTTGAAGTTTAATCTCGTACCCAATTCTCTCGTAAGCTAATCCGAATCGGATGTGAACTTGAAGTCTCGATCGGAGGTAATAGATTTTGGCACTCCATGTAGTCGTACAATTTCCTTAACGTCTGGTGGGCGACTTATCGGATCCATAAGTGCTTTGAATAGGTGAAAGTGAGCACTTTTGGTAAGTCATCCACAATTACCCATATGGTGTGTTTCCTCTTCTCGATTTGGGTAAGCTTGTTACGAAATCCATCGTTATATCGTCCCACTTCCATTCGGGATTTCCAATGGTTGTAACTTCCCGTAGGAACGTTGGTGTAGTGCCTTCACTTGTTGACAAACAAGACATGACGTTCTCTGAAAGAAGCTATGTCTCGTTTCATGCCTTCCACCAAAATTTTCCTTTAGGTCTTGGTACGTCTTAATCTTGCACGGGTGGGCGGTGTAGGGCGTGTCGTGAGCCTCGATCATGATTTCGTTACGAAGCTCCACGTCGTCGTGGCGATATCCTACCTTCGACAATAAAGCGTTATCAGGTGCTCTTAAAATTCTTGAATCCTTGGACCTTAGTCTTTCTCGGATCTTTTCCAACTTTTCCTCCATCCTTTGTCCTCGACAATTCTTTTTCTTAGGTCAGGATGCCGGTGTGAGTGTAGCGATCACTCTGATTGTCTCGGTGGTTCCACGGTTCAATCCTCATCCTACCAAACTCTTGTGAGTTTTCCTCTTGTATAAAGAGACATCCTAACTTGGTATGGCTCTTTATGACTCAGCGTCACCACTACATTCGCCTTGCAGGGTGATAGTTAATACCAGTTGTAATCTTTTACCAATTCAAGCCATCTTCTTTGTCTCATATTCAGATCTCTTTGTTGAAGAAATACTTCAAACTCTTATGATCCGTGAAGATCTCACGTCTCACACCGTAGAGATGGTGTCTCCATATTTTAGTGCATGAACTACTGCCGCTAATTCCAAATCGTGGGTTGGGTAGTTGATTCGTGGGTCGAGTTGTCGGGATCGTGAAGCTTTCACTTTTCCTTCTTGCATCAATACACAACCAGTCCGGTCTTAGATGCGTCTGTATAGACCACGTACCCCTTGTCCGCACGGGAGCTGCTAGGCTGTGTGTTGGTCGATTTTCCTTTGAGTATTTGAAAACTCGTCTCGCACTCCTCGGTCAATTGAACTTGATTTCCTTCCCGAGTAGGCGGGTTATTGGCCACAATCTTGGAGAATCCTTGATGAATCTCCTATAGTAGCCGACTAATCCTAGGAAACTTCTAATTCGTCTTTGAGTCTTTGGTGATTTCCATTCTGCACGGCCTCTACTTTGGTGGATCTACTTTTATGCCTTGGCCAGACACGATGTGTCAAGGAACATAACTTCCTTCACTAAAACTCACATTTGCTAAACTTAGCAAAAGTCTTCATTTCTCAAGGTTTGCAAAACCGTTCGTAGATATTCCTTATGATCCTCTTCATTCTTTGAGTAGATAAGGATATCATCTATGAAGACCAAAACAAATTTATCCAAATGGATGGAATACTGTTCATGAGGTCCATGAATACGGTGGTGCATTGGTTAATCCGAATGGCATAACTATGAATTCATAGTGGCCATATACGGTTGAATGCGAGATCTTAGGTACATCTCGGACCGTATTTTTACTGATGGTATCGACTTAAGGTCGATTTTAGAATACACCATGCTCCTCGCAATTGATCAAACGGTCATCAATTACGGGTAAAGGGTATTTGTTCTTTAGTGTCATCTTATTTAGCTCCTATAATCGATGCACATCCTCAAAGAACCATCCTTTTTCTTAACAAACAAAGCGGGCGCTCCCGGTGAAACACTCGGCTAATGAATCCTAGATCCAAAAGCTCTGGTTTGGATTTTCACTCTTCTAGCTCCTTGAGGCCATCCTATAGGGCGCCGACCTTTGGGGCTGATCACGGCTCCAAGTCGATGGTAAACTCTAGTTGTCATCGAGGTAGTCACGGTAGATTTTAAATCGTCAGAAAATTCTCGGACAACTTCAATATCTTCTACCGCGCCGGGTTTATCCTCATCGTTTAAATAAACAAGGAATGCATGGCATCCCTACGGTTCATCATCCTCCTAGCTTGTAGTGCTTGATACTATCGAATCCTCCTCCCATGCGATCCAGGTGAGGCGTGAAGGCTTTGTCGAGGAAAGTGAAGCGAAATTTTCCTTTCCTTAGGAGAGAATCGTGGAATGATTCTTAGCTAACTTGATCCATTCCGAGGATTATGTCTACATCATCCATGGGTATTATGTTTAGGTCGTTAGCAGAACCTTAAGTGATCCTAATGTCGACTCGAGGTTCGAGCAAAAGTGAGTATGGTCATAATCCCTCCTATAAGCGATGAGATTCTCATATCCTCGGCGATTTTTCAGACCTAAGGCTCGGCATTTCTCGCATGATTTTGCGATAAAGAATCGAAGCACCGTGTCGAACAATACTATAACGGTGGGTTGAGTAGAACTCCCATACCGCCGAGTTTCCTTGGTTACATTAGTTCTGCCTCCTGTCTTGGGCGTAGGCTCTAACTTGAGCCATTTGAGGCCGTGACAGGCGGCATGGTCTGGTGATTCGGTTGGTTGTTGCTCGCTTTTGCTGCCTTCATTCTTTGGCGTGGGCACGGTGGTTGGCCTCTCTGCTATTCTGCGTGGTTGCCGCTTCTTTATTCTTGATGGTTCTTCTTGATTCTTCGCCATTATTCTTGTTGTTGAGTTGTTGAGGTTGATTTGTTGCCCTTTGGAGTTGAGGGTTGGGGTTTGCTAGCTGCGGTAGTGGGGTTGAAGTCAGATAGCCTTAATGGTGAGCATTGCCGGTTGGTTCGACTTACATCGAGCGTGTTTGAGCTTGTTGGCGTAATGCCGTTGCCCGCACTTATGACTTACCACGTTTGTCGTGCACACACCCTTGTGTGTCCTATGGCATCGAGGGCATTGAGGTGTCTCGATTGTTCATATGGTCCCCTTGGTGGAGCATAAAGCCGCTCTCTCCGGCCTTGTCTCTTGTCGTCGTCTCTCCTTGCAGGCGGCTTGTGACTCACGTCCCCATAGCTCCGCGGTTGTTATTCCAGCGGTTGGGTTCCATTTCCCTTTCCTCTCGTCCGGTGCATTGTGTGCGAGATGACACCGACTTATTCTCGGTCATGGTCGCCTCAATATCTAAAGCTCGTGCGAGAGCTTCGATGTAGAGGACGGTCTCCATGGTGGCAAGAGACATCGTATCTCCATTCTTAGTACATACGAACTTTTCCGACATTTTCAAGTCGGTGTCTACGATTCTGGTGCATATCTCGACATCTCATGAAAGTGCGATCATAGTCGGTCACGATCATCCTTTCTTGTTTTAGCGGGAAAAATTCACTGCTCCTTCTTCCTCTTATAGCTTTTAGGGATGTACTTCTCATCTGACTCCTTTTGAAATCCTCCCACGAGAATTCCTCATTTATTCGGTGAAAAGTCTTCTTCGGCCTCCACGGAAGTGGTGGTCCGATCGGTGGAAGGTAACACTGCGACCTTTCTGTGCCGTGCATCTTAAGAAGGTAAAATCGTTCAATGGCTAACCCATTGTTGGCTTCTTCAGGGCTACCTTCCCGTTAAAGGCAGGAGGTTACATCTTAGAAACATTTCTTGATCCTACGATCGGGTTGAGGTGGAGGTGGTGGTTGGGAATTTCTTCTTGCTCTTGCTGGGATCCTACCCTTCCTCTTGGCCTTCCCAGACCTCGACCTCACGGGTTCCTGCTCCGGATTCCTTCGGGAGGCATCTTGCTATAAGCGGGTAATCATTAGGCACTTATTCTTTTCACAACTCAACATACACCAACGCTATTATGGCCTTGTTGAAAGCGATTCCAAATAGAATATCATTCTTAACAAACATAACTTGCCATAAAAGCCCTATTAGGGTCATGTGTATATATATATCCAAAATTTACGCCATAGGCTAGATGTTCAACCAACGGTTATACAAAAGAAAAGTAAAACATAAGTCCCGCCCACACGGCCTTCCAAAACTAAGGTTCTAATGTTGGATTTGTATCTTTGAAAGCGGTTTGGTTGAGCTTGTATACAATGTTTCTGTTACCACTATTACAATCTCTATCGGTTTGAATACTTGATTGCATATATCATGTCCCTTATCTCATATATAAGTTAGATCATACGATTGTGTGAAGATCACGAGTGCATATGATTGGTCAAGCTTAATGAGATATAAAAAGTTTCACGGTGAGGCGACTTAAGGACGAGTTGTCGGTTTGAGTGCCGATATAGATAAGTGACTTGACTTAGTTGCTTGTCTATCTTTGATGCGTCTCGGCGTATTGAAGGATCCGATGAGATGTGTTCTTCTTTCGACCGTCGTGAAGAACCAAGATCTCGGTGACTTCGATGATCTAAACCTCGATAAGGTATTAGGTGAGTATGAGTTCTTGACCATCACTTTGACTTGTTATGAGTGAGGTTATATGTTCTAACCAATTCTCGCATCTTGGGTGGTGGCGATCTTGTATGTCACGCTAGTTATCTGTCAGTCACCGTATCCGTTTAGGATGATGGCGCCCCTTAAGGAGCTCAAAGGTTTATTGTACTAAACCCCGCGGTTGAGTTAGCTCAAGTACAATAATAAGGTTGAGTGGTACTACTTATGGAAATGAAGTTATTAATCGTTTTAAGCGATGATTGCTATAAATGATTAATGGACGTTCGATATCTTAAATGAGGGATTCGTAATGTCTAAGTGCAAGCCGACTCAACTTGGTAATAAAGGGTAAGTCGACATTCTTTCTCTAGTGGCATGATCGAATGTTTATAAATTAATTTATGTTACAGGGTGAACATAAGATAATTAATTTATTTGAGGCCCATCTTTATTCCTTGCATTTGATCCACAATTTGGCCCGTCCGTGACCCATTACTCTTTGGAAGAAATCGGCGCCCTCTACTGCTTCTCAAAGGAAAGATTTTATTCTCTTTATCCTGAGGATATTATTATATTTATGGTATATGCATAGATCCTTTCCATATAAGATTATGGTAATAATCCTGAGAGTATGGAAATAATCTTGAGAGTATGGAAATAATCCTAAGATTATGGTATTTTTCCATATAGGATTATGGTAATTTCCATATAGGATTATGGTAGTGTCCATATGGGATTAAGGTAGTGCGTTATAAATATAGGTATGAGATAATGTCTAGGTTAATGCTTAAGTATTGAGAGCACAATTTTCGTCCCCTCCATAAGAGAGAATCTCGAAAATTTGCCTAGGGTTTAGGGTGATTTCTTGTAGTATTCTCCATAGATCGTCCTCACTCGACGTTGGAGATTGGGCGATCGGGATCTGATCAGGAAGGTCGAAGCCACGAGTCGATCCGTTCGATCCATTCATCTCGTTCCATCGACCTCTTGGATCCAAAGGTAAACACGTGAAAACCCTCGTGTTGCGATTTAATTATATAGGCGCATGCTAGGTTTATAATCAATGTATGGTGAATTAAACACCCAAGATGGATCCTCGGGCGAGGGTTAACATATGTTTTCCCCTGATTGGTATCGAGCACAGGATCGAGAATCTTGGCTCTGTTGGATTAATTCACGTTTGATTATTACGTGCGTTTAATTAATTGTGGATACATGCGTTCATCGTGGCTCGTTTATTATTTTGTCGGATGTTGTTGTTTTCACCAGAGAAAATCCGTGGTTAGATTAGATTTTATTATGTAAATCTTATCGTAAAAAAAACGAAGGCGAAAGAGCGAAGAAACGAGACGGCGGGAAAACAGGTCTCGGTACGTCATGCGGGTGTTTTCGCGGCGAGCCTCATGATCGCAAGAGCGATCGCGAGGGCTGCTGGCGACAGGCGCCTGGCGTTCGCGAGATCCTGGCGCTGGCGGCGAATCGTGATCGCGAGGATTACCCTAAGGCTGCAGGCGTGCGAGCTAGCGGCGGCAGGCGCGGCGTTCGCCGCTCGGCCCGGCGGCAGGCTCGCATGATCGCGGTTTGACGGCTGGCGGCAGCGTCTCGGCGAGCGTTTGGCGCTCGGCGGTGGCAGGCGTGTCACCTTTCGTCGGTCGCGATGCGCCATTAGCGCCCGCGGTAACCTGAGAGACAACGCAAGCCAGCGGTGACGGCGGGCGGGGTGGTAGCGGTGGGCCTGCCCTGGCGGCCCGGCAGGTGGGCGACCAGCCCGGGCCGTTTCAGTTTTCCGGTCCGTGCGGGTACCGCGAGGCCCGTTGTTGAATCCGGTCCGTGCCGGTACGCGGGCCCGTTTTGAAGTTTAATTACATGCTTTGTAAATCTATGTAATAGATTAGATTTAAATGTGCGGGTTTCACGATTAAACGCGATGAGCGTTTTATTTTATTTTATCGTTCATATGCATGGCGTGGATGTTTAAATTGTGCGATAGCATGCTATGTATGTTTATATTATGTTGACAAACCTTTAAGTGTTTCACGTAATTGGATGCGCATAGTAAGCATGCTAGGTTTATCGCGTTTATCAAGCATATTTTAGAATTGAGCATGTTTTACATGTTGAGTTCTATAGAAAAGCATGCTAGGATTACGTGATCGGCGGTCGGATCGGACGGTCGCTTCCACACAATAGGGAGAAATCTTGGCGTGTAAGATGGAAGAAGGAAGTTGGTCCATGAACATGTCTCCACATGACTCGTCTCATGGATAGTCTTGATCGGTTGGGAGGAGGTATTGACGAGTCGATATCGTCTCTCAATACCTTGCCAAGTCTTTTGAGGAACTTTCGTGAATGCGATCATGAGCAAGACGAGTTTACACTTAGTCGGTTGTAATGATCTCGTTCTGCGGAAGGAGTTATGGGAAAAGACACATGCTCTTGCTAGCATCTAAGACCCCAAAATTTTCATCATAAAATGGAAATAGAAAAAGGGGTACCAAAGGTGGTAGAAGCGAGAAATAGTGGGAGTAATGGGGCAGAACATGGTTGCCAGGAGGCAGAAGCCAAGGAAGGAGGGCAAGTGCTTCAAGTGCGGTGGGCCCGGGCATTGGAAGGCCAGTGCCCTATGCTCGAGGCTCGAGTGCGCCGTTTGCTTTAATGTGAAACATGTTTAGCGACTTGTTCTACCCATTCTTGGGTAGTAGATCTGGCATGGCCAGATCATGTTTGTTACACCTTGCGGTTCTGCGGACAAGGGAGGCTACTTGATGGCGAGATACTTGATCTCCATAGACAGCAAGTCAGGCTGTTGCGAGTTGGAGATGTTCTTTATGTTTTGGGACAACAATTTTAGTTTTGAAGGCGTTTTATATGTGCGGATTTTGGTGGACCTTGTTCTGTTTGAAATTATTTACTCACGGATATACATTATTTTTGATAGTGGTGTTTCTATCGTAAGAAATGGCGAAGTTATACGTGTTGGCACCTTATAATTAACTTTATACTATTTGCAAAACATAATACCTATAACTATGTTGCATCTACATCAAACCCAAAAGAAAATTTTCTTAGCAAGATGACTACTTTTCTACTGCATCTTAGATTAGGTCACGTCAATCTAAATAGGATCAGGCGGCTAAGAATGGGCGTTGGGTAATCTCACGGTTACTCCGTTCCCGATCTGCGAATCACAATATAAGGTAAGATGTCGACGGACCCATCAGCGAAGGTTATAGAGCCGAAAAAATGTTGGGTTAGTCCGTTCGACTGTGGACCGATGTCCACACAAGCTCGTCGGAGAATGCAGGTATTTTGTCACTTTCATTGGCGATTACTCGAATGCGGATCGTATACCTGCTTCCTGCAAGTCATGAATGCTTTGAAATTCAAAGAGTTTAAGGCGGAAGTGGAGGCGAAGCTGGGTAAAAGTATCAATCGCTGCGTTACGATCGCGGTGGCGAATACCTCGATAACGAGTTTATGGACTATCTGAGTGAGTGTGGATTACATCAGCATAGCTTCACCGAAGCACGCACCTGACAAAATGGTGTGGAGGCGAGAAAATAGGACTCTTTTGGAAATGGTTAGATCGATGATGAGTTATGCAACATTGCCTATTTAGATTACGGGGTATGCTCGTTAAAGCGTGACATACTTGCTAAATCTAGTACCATCAGTCGATCGAAAGACCCTTTGGAGTTATGGTTTGGTATGAGCCTGGTTTAAACCACATAAGGATATGGGGCAGTCCGGCTGCGTCTTTGAACAAGAAGGCGACAAGTTGGAGCTAGATCAGGCAAGGGTGTTTATTGGCTATCCTAGAGGGCAGCTGGTTTATTCTATAGTCTAAGGATCGGAAGGTCATTGTGCACTAATGCCGATTCTTGAAAGAGGATTATATGAAAATCATAAGTCAAAGTTGAAATCATTCTTGAAATTGAAGATGATGCGTATTCCACCACGATTAGGCGAAGATGCGAGATGTCGAGTGCAGTGGGAGGATGGACACGGATACTTGAAGAATTGAAGTGGGATTGAGTTCACTTGGAGATACCGAGCCGTCTGGTGGTACCTACGCAAGTTGTGCAGTTAGAGAACCACAGTGTCTGCCCACCGTTGCCATTGTGCTGTAGAACCTCGTCGTAGTGGGAGGGTTGTTCGTGTTGACGGCGATTTATATTAGTGGGTGAATCTTGGTTAGTCGGTGACGAACATGCGATAATCGACCCATGGACATCTGAGGCGGCTGAATATATGAATGCAGATCATGGCAGCGCTATGGACTTAGAAATGGAGTCCATAACGGCTATGGATGTATGAAAAGACACCTCTACGGATGGCAAGGAAGCCATGGGTAGTAAGTGGATATCTGAGGAAGAGATTCCGATGGAGGTTTCGACTTTCAAAGCCGGGGCTTGTGGCGAAAGGAATTTTCAGTTGAGGCATCGATTTTGATGAGACCTTTTAGCTTTAGCAATCTCAAGTCCATCGAATTCTTACGGCCATGCAGACCCTTGAACTAGAGGTTTGGCAAATGGATGTTAAAACCGCTTTTCTAAGCGGTTACCTTGAGGAAGGTAGAGACATCTATATGCGACTTTGAAGGTTATGTGGTAAGGGTGAAGAGCATCTAGTATGGAAGCTTAAGAAGTCCATTTATGGGCTTAAGCGAGCCTCCGATCATGGAACTACGCTTTGCCAGGTAGTAAGTCTATGGATTTACCAGTTGCCTAGCGAGTTGTGTGTATCGGTTAGATGTCAGCGGTGATGTGGTATTTCTTGCACTTTATGTAGATGACATCCTTCTCATTAGCAACAACGTGAAATTGTTATCGGGCGTAAAGTTGGCTATCCGTCGATTTCAAATGAAAGACTTAGGAGATCGGTGATTCTTGGGATCAAGGTTTTAGAGATCGCAAGAAGAAAATATTGAGCTTATCTGGGCGTCTTACATTGATCTTGTGATTACTCGTTTTAGTATCTGAGACCGCCAAGAAAGGATTGCTACCTTTCGGACATGGCGTTCCTTTATCTAAAGCAGATCACCCTATATTTACCAAAGGAGAGAGGAAATGAGACGAGTTCCTTCACGCTTCGCGTAGGAAGTCTCATGTGCGCAATCTTATGCAGGCCCGATATACGCTGTCACGGTGGGCATAGTAGCTAGATATCGATCTAACCTGGACAAGCTCATTGAATTGATGATAGCGTATACTCAAGTACACGAAAAGGACTCGAGATTTTAGGCTAGTTTACCATGCGAGATAGTCTAATGCCTTTGGGTTATCTGATTTCGGTTCCAAGTGACCAGTGATGAGAAAAAGTCGACCTCGGTATGTGTTTACCTTGGGAGGTGGGCCGTATCTGGCGGTCTGCGATGCATTGCGGACTCTACCATGGGCGAATATGTAGCCAGGAGGCTTCTAAGGAGGCTGTATGGTTCAGAACTACCTCGTGGATCTAGATGTGGTGCTGGTTTGCCCGAAGTATCATAGTTTCTTGTGATAACTCGGTGCGATGTGAAACTCGGAAGGAACCACGGACCCTAAAGGCGACCAAACACATAGAGAGAAAGTACCATGTAAATACGAAATTGTTAGGCGGGTGGCGTGCTAAATGAAAAGATTGATCTGACGGAAAATCTAGCGGATCCATTCACGAAGAGCACCTTACTGCTTAAAAAGTCTCGATGGACAGTTGAGGACTTGGATTGCGATGGCACCACTTAGAAAACTTTTGTATAAGTGGGAGAAGCAAAGTGATGGTTGTTTGTAATAGCTAGTGAAAAGACACATTGTATACTAAAGTTTGCTTTAGTATAAGTGGGAGATTGTTGGTTTATCTTTGAAGCGTTTGGTTGAGCTTGTATACAATGTTTCACACTACTTACAATCTCTTCGATTTGAATACTTGATTGCATATATCTGTCCCTTATCTCATATATAAGTTAGATCATACGGTGTGTAGAAGATCACGAATACATGATTGGTCAGCAATGAGATATAAAAAGTTTCTGATTGAGGGCGACTTAGGGCGAGTTGTCGGTTTAGGCTGCGAGTTGTCGACGGCACCGGTTGGTTACCACTTACGGGACCGTAACTTCGGGTTCGGGTTAAGTGAATATGAAATGAATAAGGTTTCACTCATTTCATCTCATATAGGGTATAGAGTTCCAAGCGAAACAAATCATGATGAACCAAGATGACATATATATATGATGGTTTGGGTTTCAACAAGCAGTAGCTTTACAAAACTTAACATAGTAACGAAAAAGCACGTGCTCAGAGCTTGGCGGTGGAACAAGCGTGTAAGACATGCATGTGAAGATGCATTCTCAAGGTGAACCAAAAATACTTCATACTTCAAAGATTCATCAACTCCCTCTCATTCCATCTGCTCGACTGCACGTTTCAAAACAAACATGAAATGAGTAAATAATCACGATGGACACATTGCAAAACATTTTACTTCGAATATTGTGCCCTCATCGGATGGTAAGACAGGGTTTTATTTGAAAAGGCCTTGTCTTACAAAACTACATTTCATTTTCTCAAAACATCGCTGACGGGCATTTCACATCCTGCGTATATTCAGTCGGCGTATGGATTAGGGAGGCCTCACATTGGACCTTGTTGATCATATTGATTGGTGGGCTGTTGATCATGTGGCGATTGAGCTGAAGTGTACACAACCACTAATGATTCCCCCTTACCTCCGGCAGGATCCAATTATAATCTTTTCACTTTGCCCAGCCAGATGAACATATCTGAAACATAAAACATTTTCGTGAAGACAATATCATATCTCAAAAGTTTTCGGTAAAGCGATGCGGTAATATGATAAACATTTTCAAAAGCTCATAAAGGTTTTGGTAAAGCCCTTTCGAGGACTTAAGGTTTCTTAAGTCACTAGTTTATTCTCGATTTCGTTATACGAGGTGAGACCTTATCAATGTAAGCAAGAAATTTTAGCATATCATCATCTTTATAAGATTCTTGATCGAGCGTCGTACTATCCTTCCATTCGTTCTTTTGTTCGATCGTTCGGTAGATAGAGCGAACAGTCTATAACGTTCTGTGTCGAATAAATGTAGGACTTATTTTGGCGTTTCTAATCGATTGATGTCGATTATAATTTTCTTATTTATAAGAATATTCTACCTTTTTAGTATATAATATGCGTTTTAGTACTTACGTAGCGTAAGTTACATTGTTACTAAGCGTCTTCGTCGCATAGATCACGTGTTAGTTCGTGCCGTTGACCTTGTCGGACGTTTTTGGTCAACTATTTTGACAAGTCGACATAAGTCGACAATTTTGACTTTGGTCGACTAAAAGTCGACATTTGACTTTTCGATTCATATGAAATTCTCATTTTATGTGCAATTCTTGTTCAAAATTCCCATAAAATCATTATGTCTAAAACATTATTTTAGATCATATTATGTAATTATTTGTGATAAAATAATTATACATTTATGTTTCGGTTTCATTAATTCAATAACTAAAATATTTTAAAAATTCTAATAAATTCACATAATATTTAATCACCCTTAATTATCCTTATTATAACATAATTGTTATTTATTATGAACTATTGAATTTAATTTACCTAAGTCGTATTCGAGATTTTTGACTTAGGTCGAATAATTTTATAAATCGATAAATTCACACAACCATATATTATGAATCTACATCGTCAATATGATATGATAGCACTTAAATATGGATCATATCACAATATTATATCATATATTATAATTTTGAAATTTATGAACTTAGGTACTAAAGTTTTCCAAAATTCTATATAATTTCATATAAGATTATTTAATACCTAGATTGATTTCATGCTTAAATCGATAATTAAAATCAAAATCATCAATATATCACCTTAATGATTTGGTCCTTAAATTTAATATATACATGTATAACTTTGTAATATAATCATAGTACATGCTTAATAATATCATATAAACATGATTTCTAACCACTTTAGCATATGATATAAAATTTTGAAAATATCATATAAGAACTAAAGCTTATAACATGAATTCTAGCACAAAATTGAAAATTTTAGCTATGTAATTGAAATCTAACCTTTTAATGGAGATCGATTTAATCGTGAAGGTTTATTTGATCTAAGTTTGGGTTTAAAACAAGATGAACTCTCTTATTTTCTCTCTATTTTCTCCTTTGTTTTCGGTGGTTTGGGGTTCCAATGGGAGGAATGACCCTGTTATATTTATAAGCATGCAACTTGTAATTATTACATAAAATCATATCTAATACACTTGTAAAATCTTATCTTTATCTTATCAAATCTTATCATGTCTTCATCATATCTTATCTTTTTAATAGGTACGTTGAATCATTCATTACTTCATCTGCTTGTCTAAGATAATTAAATTACAGATTTTATAATATATTGGTGGCAATTTTTTATTAGGAACAACCAATAGGTTACTTGTTTTAATTGAATTCTAACTCTACTTTACACCTCCTTAATGTGATAAGATCACAATCTTATCCTTACATTAATTATAGTATGATATTTATCTCATAAAATACTAATTTAACACAATTTGATCATCGCCTAATATATATACTAAATATTTTATTTTCTCCAATTAATAGCTATGTGACATAATATTGATCTTAGATAATAATTTAGATCATAGGAAAATTAATTAAGATCAATTTCAGTGTACTAATGTAAAGTTATCGGCAAATAATTCAAAGCTAAGGATAAATTATCAAACTATGATTCTTTTCATAAAAATATTATTTATGAGTTATTATATCAATATAATGATATTATATCATAAAATAAATTTTAGGATTTTTCTAAGCAATTTGATTTATTCAAACTAAGGGTTTTACAAGTTTAATTTTATAAAATCCTATTCTTACCTATTTCATAAATTTCGAAATTTCTATAATTCCCATGTGATAAGATTGATCTAGAACCATGATATTTATCAAGTATATAATTTAAATAAATTATTTAATATAATTATCACATAAAAATCATGATTTTGAAATTACATAAAAATAATACATAATTTAAAAATCATGCATATAAATATTCAAAATATTATTTCCTATGATACTACACATTTCTACATTTCTAAGAGATAAACATTATCTCTTAATTAATTATGATCTTATCTTATCTTTTAATAAAATATCTTAATAAGCTTATCTTATCTCTAATGTCATTTCCAACCTTATCACGTCCGCCTCATGCTTAGGTGTTTCAAGATAATTATCTTATCATATAATATAAGATAAACATATTTCATCACATAAAATCAAGTGATCACAATAAATCACAAATTAATTCCTTGTACTTTAAATTTTGAAAATCACTATTAAATAAGGAAAAATATTTCTTTTCCTTCTTTAGTGCAAATAATATCTAAATATACTTAAAAACATATTTAAAAATTATTTCGTTCAAATTTTCAAGAGAGTGATTTATTCAAAATCGGCGATTCAAGCGTTCGTTTCATACTCGTTTCTATCGTCTTTTTCTTATTTTATTTTGAAATTTTTAAGAAATTAGGGGTATTATTCTACCCCAACAAAAGAAATTTAATCCTCGAAATTTAGTAATCTCTAGCGTTCTCGATCATAACTTCCATATTGCATTCTCGTTCAGAAGTTTGGTACCTCGTTACCCGTTTAATCGTCCTTGTAACTTTCATCAAGTATCGACTCATTTGAATCTGGAGTCCTATATCTAATATCCTTATGTTTCTAGTACGTATTTATTCATGTTGATTCTTGGGCAGTGAGGTCCTAAATCTAAGTTGGCGAGACATATGCTAACGTTATGTCTACATCTTTGATGAAGAAAATTATTCTTTCATCTCGTGCTTATTTATCTTCTGAGAACTTTTCTTTATCATGACACGATGTCTATCTTTAGCGAAGAAACATATCACTCTGGGTTTTGAGAACTTAGTGCGAGATAAGTCGACCAATTTCATCTTCTTAGGCGAGAGTTGGAGGGGCGTGTCGTGACAACTTATAAGTGGATCTGGGTTCGCTATTCGAAGATGGCGACTTTTAAATTTGAATTACTTTGAAATGAATAATTGGGATATGGGTTCGAAGACGAATAACGACTGAGAGCTCTTTGGTCGTATGAAATTTGATCGGACCCGTCGCGAAATACTTCTCGGTCACATGAAGCGGTTTCAAAGGATACTTTATAAACTTTCGGTTGTAAACTCTTTAGGAAAAGTGAGAAAATGAGGGATATCTCATTTGAAACTATGCAGTTAAACTCATGACAAAACTTGGGTAATGAATAAAATTTGAAACATACATATACTTTGTCTTTGGGTCATCATAAATCGTGAGTTTCTCAAAGATGATACATCTCATAACTAAATCCCTTTACTAACTGGTTTCTTGGTTTAAACATTTCTTATTCTATCGTACTAGAATTCCTTTATTATAGATTTTAATACTGCGAGGTTCCACTAACAATTCGATCCACATCTCTTTTAAGTTCTTATAAAATTCTCATGGTTCATTTTCTATGTTCATTTGCAAAAGGGATCATGCATTTAAACAATCACATTCTTTTGGGATAACCTACTCTTAGTTTACTAATAACATGTAATTGAACGGTAATATCATAGCTGGTTCACAGTACATCTTATTAATTCTATGAATTTCCAACATTTCACTTTGACATATCATTATCGTCTTTTCTCATATCCTTCCAGTTCTTTCTCATATCCCTTTCATTGACAATTTTTCAACTACTTTCCACTTTAAACTTTCATTTCATTACTTGCATCCCATAAGACAATTGCTTCTTATAAACAATCACTTAGTACATAAATCATCTAATAGACACATCTTATTCCTTACTTAACATTCTATATCGATTAGTATATCTTTCTAGATTAATTCGTGTAAGCAATAGTTGATTAAATTCTATCGCGTAGAATTTCAATGAAGATACTATGCCCATGTCACAAGTGACGTTAGTTTATCAACTTCCGTTCCTCCGTGGCATTTCAACTCACGTTAGTCAGTCGAACTTCAAGCGTTCTAAGTTCTCAAGTTCTCGTGGTTTCATCGAAACACTACGTTATAGAGAATTTCTTATGAT